>VWZS01005539.1:0-315065 GCA_013397075.1 Rhabdornis inornatus | reverse complement strand
AAAAAAAAAAAAAAAGAAAATCAAAATCCTGGAATGTCTTTAGCAGAGATGCCAAAATAGTCCAAAATAGTTACAGTGTTAGAGTACATGAAATGAAAGGGAGCTTGAGGAAGCTGATTTTATTCATTCTGTAGTGGAGGCTTTGGAGGAAATTTTATTGGTCTGCAACTACCTGGAAAGATGATGCAAGGAGGATGGACCCAGACTCTTCCTATGGGTACACAGACAGGGTGAGAGGAAAAACTCAGAAGATGGAAATTTTGCATTTGAAATGCAAAATTATAAAGGGGAAAAAAATTCTCCGAGACGATTTTCATACTCTGGACCAGGCTGCCCAGAGACAATGTTCTTCCTTGAAGATACTCAAAACCCAAATGGATGTGGCCCTCTGGAGCCTGCTCTGAGCATGTTGTTAGACACGACAATCTTCACAGATCCCTTCCAACGTAGGTGATTTTATGGTCCTCTGGAAAAGAAATTACAATAGAATTGAGAAAAAAATCTGATGAAAAAATGTTTCACTGAAGTATCCCTGGTCCTCCTATTGAGGTATTCAAAAATGTGGAAGATAGAGATGTGTTTTATAAATTTAGTAAGCCCTTCTTCCCGCAATATTAATTCAGTAATTTTTTTTTTAAGTTTAAATAAAATTAAGTAATGCTTCCTGGAAACACTATCTTATTTGCTCTTTCAGATGAACGTTAAATTAAGTCATGAAATATACAGTTCTTAACTAAAAATTCTGAAATAATTGCATATTAATTTGGCATTTCAGATCAAGTTATGCCTAACATTTAATGTCTATTTTAGTATGCTTACACTCTTGCTATGTCCTAGAACTGTGTCATTCCATGATATATACCACATATGCTTCATGTGTGTAACTTGTTTTTGTTCAGGTTTTAATGTATTTTTCTCCATATCAAACACAAAATAATGAAATATAGATAAAACTAATGAAAATTAAATGCCTAGGCCAAAGTTTTCATCAAGTGTCAGCAATTTATGGAGACTAAGTTGAAAGTGAACATAGACAGAATTATGAAAAAGTAGCATTTTTATTGGAGCATTTAAAACTATTGAAGCCAACATTCCTCCACTCTGGTGGAAATGGATTCATTCCCAACTCTTATTTTAGTAACAGATTTTTCATCCAGCAGTATTAAAATAACTCCACACCTCACAAATCCTCTGCACCAGAATTCTTGCCCTCCTCCTCTTTCCTGGCATCAGCAGTGTACTTTTTTCTCTACTGAGATTGTGATCTACTTAGAGAAAAAGAAAGGGAGACTTCATTCACTCCCTGAATTTTCATTTGAGTGATTCTGAATTCAAGTACTGATTTATAAAAACTGGGAGAAAGAGATACAACAATTTATAGAATTGGATAATGCCTTTAAAATGTGTGCATAGCATAACAAATCAGCACTATGTTACATAGCAGACTTTCCCCTGTTGCCAGGTAACTGAAGCAGGGGGACATTTATATTCTTTCTGAGATCAGGGATATGATCATCATCTAATGCAGAACTATCTAGTCTACCTGTAAATCCTGTAAATCCTGCAGGCTGCTGAAGGATTTAAGAGTGATGCAATGCAAAGTTAGGACAGCAGCTTGGTGCATAATTTTTAAGAGCTTTTGAATATATCTCAGACTACTTTTCAAGTGTTGGATGTCTTTAAATCTAAATATGCCTTCATTCTTGCAAAATTTCCAAATTTAATCTGAATTTACTGATTAGTTGAGAATAAATTTTTTTTGTATGCCTACATCCACATCAATGTGTGGGGGGTAAAATGTTAGACTGGGTGCTAGTGTATACAGATTTCCTTTTCTCCCTCAACCAGTATATTTCAAATGTATCTTTGACATGTCTGATTCTACATTTTGGCATTTGAGAAACGGGATGGCTTCAGCAGTTTTTGCTCTTCTAAGGACTATGGGGAAATGGAGTAGAATAGGCCTGACATGATGGCTTTAGAGACTTCACCTTTAGTGTTTATATATCCACGTGTCTATATAAGCCATCGGAAAGGCAGGACCTTTAAATCCTGGTCTATTCTAAACATTTAACTCAGTGTCTTCCCTCTCTCTCTTGAGTGCCTTCAAGCTGGAAGGTTCTGTGAGGTGATGTGTTACGATACTCCTGTTTCAACTGCTCTGCTATGCATGACCTACTTTACATTTCCATGTTACACCTGTGCCTTTTGTAAGTACCCATTCCATATTTAGAAAAAAAGAAGTAGAATTCTAAGTTTAAATCACCTGGACTGTTGTCAAAATTCACCTAAGAGGAAGACAGTCTTCAACCCTGTGGTTATTCCAAAGTGGAATAGAGCCATTATCCGGTCCTAGCTGAGAATCAGAAACAAATTCTATCTAGATACTTAGATCATACAAGCAATTAGAATAAATTATATTTGTGTTTAATTTTCTCACTTTTGTCTCTCAAATACACTTGCAGTTTTCTATGTTAAATGTTATGAATTACTGACTGTGGTTGCATTTTATTTGCCCTGGGTTAAAGCTAACTGGAAAGAAACAAAGCATTCCTCAGACAAAAGTGTGAGAAATATATAAACTTAATATCTTGGACACTAGAAAAAAATATCCATACCTGTCCAGCTCATCATCCATTGGTTTTACACAGTAACAGAGTGTCTGTATGATCTGTGCACATCATGAGAGCTGGCATTGTACAGGACAGAGCAGGCAAAGTATCCTCTGTGACATTAAAAGTCGTCTGGCATACAGTAAGAAAGCTTGGTGGCATAAGGCAGGAATGCACATTTACAGCTTGAAGGTCAAAGAAAAATGTCATGCTTATTTTAGCTCTTAAGGTAATAAAACCTCAAAGTACTTATTTCTTGCTATTATTTAAAGGAAGCTGAGGGTATCTAGATGTAGACATCTGAATTTGATCAGATGAATTTGACTTGTGTGCTGCAATGAATGCTATTTAAAGTGGATGTAAAAACATCACAGAAAAGGAGATCAGTTTTTCTCTTAGAATGGCATACAGCTTGGTTGTTAAGGTATTGTCTTGAAATGAGTTCAAAAATACAGTATCTGGACCTGTTTTTCCAAGTATGAATGAAAAGCCTAACCTTGAACTAGTGACTAAAAGGGAGAAGAACAGCAGCAGCGTAAGGAATTTTTATTTTGTGAATCCTCCTTTTTTGTTTTACTTAGAATATATGAAACCTTTCATCTCAGGCCAATATGTTGTATTGTATTAAACTATTTTTACTACATTTTCATTTCAGCAAGGATGAGAAGCAAAAAATATTCATAGTTTGATCCAAACTTTTTTTCCATCTTGGCTATTAAACAGAGAAAGCATCTATTCAAACAACATTAAAGTCCTGATACTGATCTCATACCAGACTAAATCAGGAATCTCTCCAATAAGGTTATTTGGGTATGCTGGTATAAATTTGTGCTTTATAAATGAAATCAGAATCAGTCCTTGATAGCAGCCCCATGCAGAAGAAACATGCTGAAATCTCATTAGTCAGAACGAAATGGGCAGCAAACCTTGTACCAAGAAGGTATTCAAACAGAATTTAACCATTCCACACAAGTTCCCATGTGAGAACATTCTTTCCAAAAAAAAACAAAAAAAAAAAGAAGAAAAGGAAAAAAACCAACCAGCTTTATTTAAGGCTAAAGTCAAATTAGCTAAGCTGATTTTAGTTTTATTTGCAAATGAATTTTTGGGGTTGAAGTATTTTTCAAATAGTGTCACAGACTGGTTTGGGGAGAAAGGGAACTTAAAAGTCACCCAGTTCCAGCTTCCCTGCTATGGGCAGGGACACCTTCCAGTAGATCAGGTTGCTCAAAGCCCCATCCAACCTGGCCTTGGACACTTCCAGGAATAGGAGATCCACAACTTCTCTGGACACCTTCTTCCAGTGCTTCACCACTCTCACAAGTAAGAATTTAATTTTTGTATCTAATATGTAATCTGCCTTCTTTCAGTTTAAAGCCATTACCCCTTGTCTCATCACTACATGCCCTCATATAAGTCCCTCTCTGGCTTGCTTGTAGGCTCCCTTTAGGTACTGAAAGGCTTCTATAAGGTCTCCTTGGAGCCCTCTCTGCTCCAGGGCGAACAACCCCAACTCTCTCAGTCTTCATAAGCAAGGTGCTCCCACCCTCTGACCATCTTCACAACCCTCCTCTGGATCTGCTCCAACAGGTCCATGTCTTTCATGTTTTGAGGGCCCAAGAGATGGACATATTCCAAGTCTGTCTCATGAGAGCAGACTAGAGGGGCAGAATCTCCTCCCTTGACCTGATAGCCACACTACTTTTGATGTAGCCAGGATATGTTAGGGCTTCAAGGACCTGTTGCTGGGTCATATCAAGCTTCTCTACCAACAGCCCAAACTCCTTTTCTTCAAGACTACTCTCAATCTACTCATTTTCCAGCCTGTATTTATGCTTGGGATTTCCCCAAGCCATGTGCAGAACCTTGCACTTGAACTTTTTGAGGTTCACAGAGGCCACCTCTCCAGCCTGTCTCTGGATGGCATCCCTTTCTTCCAGTGTGCTGAATGCACCACACAGCTTGGTGTTGTCATCTGAGGATGAGAGACCACTGCAACAGGCTTTGCAGAGAGGTTGTGGAATCTCCTTCCCCAGAGATAGTCAAAACCTGCCTGGATGAAATCCTGTGCAACATACTCTTGGCGAACCTGCTTTACAGGAGGCTGGACTAGATGAACTGCAGATGTCTCTTCCAACCCCATCCATTCTGTGATTCTGTGATTCTGTGGTTCTGTGGACAAACTTGCTGAGAATGTTCTCAATCCTACTGCTCACTAGCAAATATGTTAAACAGTGCTGTTCCCAACACCAGCCTCTGATGGATGCCACTCATCACTGCTTTCTCTTTGGAATCCAGCCACTGACCACAAGACTCAGAGTGTGACCACCCAGCCCATTCCTTATCCACCAAGCCCTCTAGTCAGAAAATCCATGTCTTTCCAGTTTAGAGACAAGGAAGACATGCAAGACAGTGTCAAATGTTTTTCACCAGTCCAGGCACAAATGGATGTCTTTTGCTCCTCTCCTATCCACCAATTCTGTAACTATGTCATTGAAGGCCACCAAATTTGTTAGGCACAATTTGCCCTCAGTGGAACCATACTGACTGCTACCAATCATCTCCTTATTTTCCATGTGTCTTAGAATGGTTTCCGGGAACAGATGCTCCATTGACCTTGCCAAACACCAAAATCAGACTGACTGGCCTTTAGGTAATTTTTCCCTTTATAAAAAATGAAGGTTATGTTACCTCTTCTCCAGATTGTGAGAATTTCACCAGACTGCAAAGACTTCTCAAATAGGATGGATAGTGGCTTAGTCACTTCACCTTCCATTTCCCTTTAGACACATCAGGTGTTGCACATCATGGACTTGTGCAACTTCAGGTTCCTTAGATGGTCCTAGAATTGATCTTCTCGTGCATGGGGTGGTGCTTCATTCTCCCAGTCCCTGCCTTGCCTTCTTGTAACTTGGGTGGTGTGGCTGGTGCCTTTGTCCTTGAAGACTAAGAGAGAAAAGTCATGCAGTACCTCAAACTTCTCCACCTGGGTAACCTCCTGTTTCTTTCCAGAGGGAGACCATGTTTTCCCTAGTCTTCCTTTTATCACTGACATATCTATAGAAACTTTTCTTACTGTCATTGACATCCATGGTGAGATCTAATTCTCTCAGGGCTTTTGTCTTTCCCAACCCAATCCCTGGCTGCTTTGGGCAATTTTTTCTGCATTCCTTCTAGGCCACCTGTCTCTGCTTCTACCCTTTGTAACCTTCCTTTGTGTGCTAAGTTTGTCACAAACTTCTTGTTTGCCCATATGTCAGCCCTCTTAGCATTTTTGCTTGCCTTCCTTTTCTTTGGGATTCATTGTTCCTGAATTTAGATGAGGTTATCCTTGAACATTAACCAGATTTCTCGGGCCTCTCTTTCCCCAAGGTGTTTATCCCATGTTAATTTACCAAGCAGATTCTTGAAGAAGTCAAAGTCTGTTCTCTTCAAGTCCAGAGAAGTTAATGTGCTGTGCACCTTCCTTGCTGCCCTAAAGACCTTGAACTCCTCTATTTCATGTCCTCACAGGAGACATTAAGTAATGTTTTCTTTGAAGTAGTTGTTTCAGACAGCTACCAGTCCAACAGAAAACTCTTATCCAAAGCAACCCTTATCCTGTGCACATTCCTTTCCTTTCCTTTTTCATCTCAGCTTCTCTGTTTTCTTTTCTTCTTTTTAGCAATTTCCCCCTCCCTTACTTGTTTTAGATTACTTTTTCCTCATTAGCTTCTTCTAAGCCTTAATTGTTGAAAGAATTCTACAAGATTTTTATTTCACATTCAAGGCACCTTGCAAAACCAAAAGAAAAAACAAGTGAGAACTGACAAACAAAAAAGCAAAGATATTGCTTCGCTAGCTTCATGGCATGTGATGTCACTCTCTAAAATATGAGGAGCAGTGACATAGCTAGACAAAATAATGCTGTGTTTTGAAGTTTTGGTTTGACATCTCATCCTTCAGGGAAAAAAAGAAAGGATTTAAACAGAAAATAAAGTTCAGAGAACACAGATGGGAATGAACTACAATACATTGTTTCTTTCTATTTTGGGCAATTGATCTCATAGCTACATCTTCCGAATAACAAGGAAAGCATGGAAAATTACCATGATCATATATTCCTCATTGATGAAGACTTCAAAACTATTTTGGAAGGAGTCATGGAATATAGAACTGTAAGAACCTGAAAACAAGACATGAATGAATGACTAGCAGCAGAATAGAAACATGAAACAAGCTATATGGATTCAGATTAAAGGTCTGTTTTGCTTAGTAGCCTTTCCCCACCAGTGGCCTTTGGAATGGGCTTTCTCCCTCCTTAATGTCTATGTTCATGCCCCACAGCCACCTCTCCTTCTTTTGATCTTGATGTGAGCCCTTAGCTCTTTTGCTGGAATAGCAGCAAAAGTGTGCCCTCAATGCCATTCATCACCACGTAGTGATATGATTTCTCATATCCCCAGTGAATTGTAACCACAGACTGGCAGTCTGTGCTGCAAAACCAATCATCAGCAGGAACACATATAGCTACAAAGATAATGTTTCCTTCTGTATGTTTATGTTTGCCTCAGACATCAGGGAGCAGGAGGGAAAGCTGCTGTCACAGTGTGAAGTCAGACAATGAAGAAGAAATCACTCTCTAGAACTTCCCTGAGTTTTTTTAGTATTTCTTGCACCTGGAGTGTTTCACACCATTGCTTCTTTTGCCTCTCACACGGTCTCATGTTATGTAATACATCTTTCCTGGTTAATAATAATCACTAGAAGACACTCCTTTCTCACACCCTCTTTTGTTACTGACTCTGAAGCAGTATGGGGCAGGGAATACTCCTTGTTACTTTTTATAATATGATTTGGGACACTGGTCAGCCTACACTTTCTGATAACAGCCCTAAAAGACAAAGTTAATATAGAAAAAACATACATTTACAAGACACAGATTTTAAAAAACAAAGCGGAAACAAAACAAAAAATAGCAAAAGAAAACAGCATTGGGGGCCTCTTTCAAAAAAAAAAAAGCTTAAGAAAAAAACTGTAACAAGATAAGGAAAAAAACACTGATACAACTTTAATTGAGACTAGAATGGTGTATATGCTAAACCCTTCCATCTTCCCTAAGTTTGTAAGAAATAGATGTTTTCTTACACAGTGATGGTATAAGAAAGTTCAATGTCTCAGCACTCAATCTCTACACAAGTTTATAATTTGCAAAAGAGCAGTTACTGTATTAAGTTATCTACTTTCTAACAAATTTTTGTATTTTCACTAAAATATAAAGTATATAACAAACTTTTGAAAAAGTTTTGACATTAATACAACTTTCTTTGTTCAAGAAATAAATAAACTCAGAAATGTTTTCAGGCACATCAATTAAGATTTCTTGATGCAGAAAGGAAAATTTCAGAGAATTATTACACATTTTGTTTTTAATCTAAAACCAGTTGAAGAAATTCTTGTAAGTTTGGTGGTTTGTTTTCTTTTTTTATTATTTCACAGTGTTATCAGATGATGCTAGCATACATTCTTGAAGTTTGCTCAAATCACGCTAATTTACACCAGCTGACAAGATGATCCAGTGTTCTGGAAACCTCATTCAACTTTTCATGTCCACAGCACAGATTTTTCCACAAAAATACATTTTCTAGGCCTTCAATATACCTTAAAATAGAAGCAAAATCACATATTCAGACTTTATGATAGTATCTGTTCTGGCAATTTTAAGAAAAATAAGAACGTATTAATTGCTTCCTTCAGTTGCCAACTTGAGATTTCATGAACAAATCACAATATAAATATACCTTATTTAGCACCTCATTCTTTCCCTAGTATGAAGATTTATGGATGTCATTAGAGCTAGGATTGTTGTGGTTACATTGTTCCGAAACTGACTTTATACAACAATTTCAATTCTGGAGTTCTCCCATATTAGCTGGGCCTCAAAACTTTAATGCACAGAGTAATCAGTGGAAAAGAAGTTAAAGATGTATTTTGGCTTTCCTAGCTTGTATGAACCTGGTATTTATAAAGCCCTTTGTTTTTCAGCAAGAGATGCCTTCTCAGCAGCCAACCTATCCTCATACTGGAAAAGAAAAAATCCACAATCCAAATGCATTGGCACTGTCATCTCCCTTCAGCCATTAAATAGGGTGTGTTACTTAAAAATGCTGTTAAATTGATGGAATTGATAACAGCCAGTGTTCTTTTAATAAACATTATCAGTTTCTGTTTCAGGCTGTCAGCAGGCAGCTAAGTAAAAGTTATCTCATGCTAGTAGAAATGGTGTGTGGTAGGGGCAAGTGGCCAGGGCAGCTACATGATCTTCAGTCACTTCACAGAACAGGGAAATGAATGAAAAAACTTATTTAAAGGCTACATTTGTCACTTCAATTCTGAGTAGCTCCTGCCATCATCGACAATTTCTTATCCAAATTTATGCTTTGAAGTGCCTCAAACTGCTTTTTAAAAGCTTATGGGCATTTTGGTGCAAGTATGTCTGTAGCACAGTAAAATAAGTGTCACTAGTGCTGGAAAACTGGAAATGGATTGAACTCTCATATGAATGGATGCAGTGTTTCTCAGGGAAATGAAGCAACCTACTTTCCTTATTCCTAATAAATGTAAATAAATTCTCTTTGTGTTGTACAATTTCTATTATGTCAAGTGCTTGTTAATGAATAGTGTGGTTTTTATTGAGTCATGAATTGGAAGAGTGCTTTTTTGCTTTAAAATTTTCTTTTTCCAGAGTCAGTCACAGACTAGTTTCTATTTGAACTTTCTCTAGAGTTTACCAGATGTTCTGTTTGGATTCCATGTTACTCTGTTGTGTGCGCTGGAGTTCACAGATGGGCTTTTCATTGAACTAATGAAAACTTAATGAAATCCATATATGTATTTAGTGTTTGAGAATACAGTATAATATGATGCTTTCTGTTGCTGTTTGTCATTCATGCTTAAATTGGCAGGACAAATGCAAGCCTCTAAGAGACTGTGAGTTTGCAAGCAGCCAGAAGGTTTTGCTTCTCTTCTTTGCTACTATGTGCCCCTTGCTATGTTGTGGCAGCGGATAACTCCATTTTCAGTAGTGCCAAGGTTTTGGTTCTGCTTCAGCTAGTAAAATAGGAAAGCAGAGCATCAGATAAGAGGTGTGTTCAAAAGCATGTGTCAACAGCATTGGTTAAACTGGGAGGTTCCTGATTTCAGCTACAGAAATCAGTGAGGAAATGGAAAAAAATCCCCAAAAAAACCAAAAACCCAAAACCATCCAACCCCCAAACATTTTAATCCATTTCTGTTAAACAGTAGTAGTGGACAGATAACCCCAAGCACTATACTTCCTGCTGTCGTGTGTGTGAGTGTGTCACAGGCATAGAGGATTTTACAATATGAAGTCTAACCGGTTCCAATGGCTGATAGCGTTCAATGCGTTCAAGGATGGAATACACCCTCTGCAAGTTTGTGGGCAATACTATGCTATGGGGAGCAGCCAGCATGGAGGAGCTGAAGACGGATCTGGACAGTCTAAAGAAATGTGTGGAGAAGAACCTCATGTAGTTAAAAAGAAATTGACACAAAGTCCTGCATCTGGGATAGAATAACCCTAGCAGTGTAGGCTGGCATCTGCTTGGGGAAAAAGCCAGTTTTGTAGTAGATGTTCTGAGTTCCCAGCAGTCAGCAAATCAAGCACTAATCAGCAGTTGAAATTTGCAACAATAAAGGTTAATTAATATTAGCTATGTTAGCAAGGGTTTAGTTAGCAGGTGGGAAAAATCATTTGCTTATTTCCCTCTAGTCAGCCCTTGTGAGCTACTTCTGGAAGTGTCTGGGTTTGGACTCCTCAGTGCAAAAAAGACATTGACAAACTGGAGGGTCCAGGGCAAGACAACAGTGCAGATTAGGAGGTGTGACACACACAGAGGGATTAAAATAGCTGGGTTTGTGGGTTTGTGCTTCTTTGAAGAAGACAAGGTTAAAGAAGAAATCTTAACACTGACCTCTTCTAAGAGATTTATAAAGAAGATAAAGCCAGATTTCTTGAAAGTGCATAGCAAAATAATGTAGGACAATGGCTGTGAATTTCAAATTCTAGCAAGCTATTGAAGCTATTGGTAAATAATTTTTTACAATGTAGTCAAGAGCTGAAATGGATCACCCATAGAGGCTGTAGAACCTCCATCCTTAAAGACAATTGCAATGCAATTGGAAGTGACTGGGCAACCTAGTCCATTTCGGTGGATTCAGCTTCAAATCTGGACCTACTTCAGAACTCCTTTCTGGATCTTATCACAGTTATTCTCTGGAAAAAGTTAGGTCTTTTTAATGCCTTTTAGTGACACTCTCCGTTTTAAAAGAAAATATTTATACTGAGAAAATAATTATTAAAATCATTACCAGTAATTTTATTCTCCTCTATCTCCAAATGTACTTTGGATCCTGCTTATGGGGGAAGGCAATGTTTTGAAAGCAGACTAATGACTTTAAGTTTGAAAAGGAAGATTCATAATGAAAGTCTTTGGCAAATTCTGGAATAGCATATTCACAAACTATCCAAGTAATGAAAATGGAGGGTCCAGTAATCATACCAAACAGAACATATCACTTTGTTTCTAAAATACTCACATATAAATTGTATTATCTTTTCACTAATGGTAATGGAAATTTCTGCATGTAATGATGGGATTGTGACCCTGTAGCATAGAGCTGCAGCTGTTTTCCTTTACTACTGAAGATGGACTCTGGGCAGTAAAAAACAGCTGTATCACTTTCTTGCCTCAGCATTTAAAAAAAACCCGAATTCTCCTATGAAGGTATACTTGAGGAAATTTTGTAATAGATAGTTTTCCCAGAGGAAAATGGGGATTTATGAGCACCTGGCTTCCTGGCTTCTTGGCTGCTCATGTGACACAGTCTTATAGTGGAGGTCCTTGTAATTCCCTGGTCCTATGACATCCTCAGGCAGATGCAGGCAGCCATGGCCCAGGGCACTTCCCAGCTCCCAGGCTCCAGTGCTCCCCAGCAGGGTGTCAGAGAACAAGGGAGCCTGGAGAGCAGAATGGATTTCAGAAACATGGACATGTTCCCATAGTGGAAACAGAGACTTTGACTTTTCATCCCCTTCCCAACACTTTTCAAAACATAAAATCTTTTGCAGAAATTCAGTTAAGATTCCCAGCCAGCTGTGTGTCTGTGCTGAAGATCTATCCAGTCTTGACTAAGCTTTTCAGTCTGGTCACAGGGAATGTAGTAGTGGCTGTGTAACCTAGGAACACTCTCCTAAGACAGAGCTGTCTTCAGATTTTCCAAAGAAATGGGCTGTGAGCATCCCAAAGATGGTACAGGTATCAGAAAACTGCTTTCTCTTATTTTTTTAAAAAACTAATGACTTCATAATACATTCATCCAGCACTGACTCATGGAAACACAAGACAACCTAAGAAAATCATGAAAGTAAATGAATATTACAGTTGTGTTGCATTCCCTGAAGAAAACACATGTTCTCTGTGTTCTCTGTTCATGGATGTGTGGCTGGGGGAAGTGAGCACATTTGACTCCATCCATATATCAGTGTCTGAACCCATTCTTTGAAATGTTTGTTACTTTACATTATACCAAGAGTAGCTTTTGGAAATTATTAGGCAGTATAATATATAGTGCAGATGATACTAAATATGATTAACATTTGAATCGTTGCAGTCTGACAAGAAGAATTGCCATAATGAAGAGATAAAGATGTGTAATACATAAATCAAGTTCAAACATCAAAATTTCTAGATCTTGGCCAGGTCTAAGGAGGACATGTGTTATTCATACGTCTTTCAATTACAGACATATGTTTGCACACCTCTGAGAAAACAGATGACATTCCCATATCCAGTTTGAATAATGGTATATATTTTTGTCTTTGAGCACGGCTTTACTTCAATTTGCCTGCAGCATTTTTCCTCTTTCTTTGCATTTGTTTTCCGTGTTTGGAATGTAAGTTATTAGAGCCCATGCAGGAAAAGGACCCAGACAGGTACTAGACAAGTGGAGATAAGAGCTTCTTCCTTGAAAAGCTAATTCTCTGAAAAGATGAAATAAAAAAATCTGTTATAAGATAAAGATATGGCTGATAAACAGAACATGTGAACAGATTAGTTTCAAACACCCAATTTCAATGCATTTACTAATTTGCTTTTGATTTTGTGCTTTACATTGCAAAACAAGTTTAAGTAGAATAACCTCCAGAGTGCTTTGTTAGCTGGAAGATGGTGGAAGGTGTTGGAGGTGAAGAAAGATGGGAAAAAGAAAAGGGCATAAGGGCTGGTGTTCTTAGTGGGAAACCTACAGGGGCAGCAGTGCCTGAAGGTCTCTGCTGAAGATGACTGCCTCTTTCCTTATTCCAGTTTGTTTCTGAAGAGTTGTTTGATTGGAGAGGAGAGGAACTGTATAATACATAGCCCAGTACAATTTATTCTCAGGATCTGCATTCACACCAGAGAAGGTATTTTTAATTGCTCAGGAACTTCTAATGCAGTGACAGTGGATACTCTGGCTTCCAGGACATGCACTATAAAGAATAGCCAGCTTCATGTGCTCCCCTGCTGCCAGAAACAGAGTGGGTCTCTTCACAGGTCACTGATTTGTCCCTGCCAGGCATTTGTGAGGTTCCTGAGAAGGTAGAGAGGAATAGCATATCAACTCCAAACTCCTGCAAATCTGGAGGAATATTATGTCAAAGCAGCTGATGGCTGATGTCTCATCTATGTCACTTGGCACTGCAGATTCAGGAGTGCCTGCTCCCTGCCATTAGACCAGCACTGCCTCAGTTTTGAAGTACTTCAGTGAACTGCCCAGTTAGCAAAGAGTAACTGCACTGCTCTCTTTGGTTCTTCTTCTGAGAGTAGAGGCAGGTGATGCCTCATGGGAAGAGGCACCTCTACATCTCGTGCTGACATTATTCCTGGAGAAGTGCATGATAGTGGGTCCCTGGCCTGAACAGGACCATGTCCTTCCCTTAATCTCCTGGCTGACATTAGTGCCAGCTATGCCTCTCTACCATACAAACTATAATCTTGAAGGAGCAGAAAAAGAAAATCCTCCATTACTGTACTTCTTTTCCTCTCAGAAAAGATACAAAACCTAAGAACTGTGGGGCGTGCTTACATACATTGTTCTGCCTATCAAAAGAATTTCAGAGAACCCCATAAGCCATTAAGTTACACAGAAAGTGTAGCCAGTTTGATGTTATCTCTCCACTTCGACTGCAATTTTTTTTCTGTATGTATAATTTGTTCATGGCAATTACATGAACATGAAAACAAGACAATCATCATTAGATAATATTTAAAATTTCATCATTAATCAGCTCCTATTTCTGGCCATTTAAAAGCACTTGGACTGCCTTTCCTCTTTTGACTTTATTCCCTTCAGAAAATCAGGGTATTTTCCACTTAAAACAGTGTCAGAGTGGAAGTGCTGCCCATGGTTGATCTCCTAATCTTCATCATCGTGGCTCAGTTGGAGCCAGCTTACTGGCTGGCCTAATGGAATTTCCAGACCTGCATCCTCTCCTTATGGTGGCTGTTCCTCACACACCCTCAGAGCTCCCAGAAATCATGCCAAAGAAGGGGTTGCCCTTCAGAACAGTTTGTCCAAAATGGATTTTAAGCAGGAAGATTAATCTGTACTTCTCTGGTCTTTAAAGTAAGGCAGTGACTCTCTGTCTCCACTGACCATTCTGTTTCTCAGCTCAAGCACAAATCAGTGGTCTCAGTTTCAGCACTGAAGCTGTCATTTGAGAGTGGCTTGGGCAGTGCAATCACATGAATGAACCCTAAAACAGATTTTCCTGTGCCAGATTTGGACTTTGAAAATATGCATATTGAGAAATTAGGTTGACCACGTGCCAATTCACCATTATACAGTGACATATCCAGAAACTCAAAATTATGAGTCTGTGAGGATTTGTGAGATTATGAGAAACAGGCAGCAGCAAAGGCAGAACTGATTTTCCATACTGCCTTCAAAACCTTTCATAAAGAGATTTTAAATTATAAATTCTTAAATTAATGTGTCTATTACTAAACTAAATAACCTATTCCTGGGATTTTAAGACAGACATCATTTGTCATTAAATGATAATCAAAATAAACTTAAAAATCTGAAGAGCCTAGACTTACACTGAACTCAAAGGACACTTCCGATTTCTACCAGTGGCACAAATACCTCTTAGGTTTTATTGCTTTATCCTTCCTAAAAATTTTATGCAGATTTAGTAGATTTCACTCAACCACTCAGCTGTACAAAAGGTGACACCTTGTTATCTGGTGGTTTACTTCAACAACTACAAACTCTTAAATCACAGCTGAATGTGACTTGGCACAAAGGAAACAAATAAATCCCTGCAGACATTTTAGTCAACATTAATAATATTAACTAATGATTGTCCAGAGATACAAACGACATATTTCTAGAAATAGTAAACTGAGACTAAAACTCATTAACTATCTAGTCAATAAGAGAGTTGAAAAAGACCCAGCACATCAAGAACACGTTACATTCACTCACATGTAGCAAAACAGACACATTGCCAAAAAAGTATATTTTTAACATGCAAAGGTCCTTCATAATTAGCTGAATGTCTATTTCCATATTCTTCACGTTAACAGCCCCACAAATTAGAGCTGACACTTTTGCAGCAGCCTGCGCTGTTTTTTCCTATATGCCTGAAATAGTTACAAAATATCACAAAGACCCACATTTTCTTTCTAATGGCTGTGCTCAACTCCAGCTTTTTAATAAATTGTTAACTCTGCAGGGCGTAATCTCTCTAATTTTCCAGTGTCTAATTCAAAGAAAGAAATCTGCTCTCAGTTGTTCTCATTGTTACTTGTTTAGATTATTAGAACTAAAATATTAACATCTTAAAACAAAAAGAAGTTTGAGAAAATTTGATAACACAGTATCCATTATCAACATTAAATTTAAAAAGCACTAATGAGAGACATCTTACAGAGTTAAAATTTACTTGCCTTTTTAGAGCTTTTTGGTCTTTTAAGGATTATTTCTCTTTCTAAAAGCTATAGATACCTGATAACAGCTCATCAGCTCTGTAATATTAAAGAGTTTGTCAGAAGAATGATAGGCAGAAAGATAGGCTTCTAGATGCAAATGAGGAGACATTTTTGCCCATGAACAAATTTACACAAAGGAGTTTTCACTGCATAAACTGTGGCCACAGCAAAGTTTTTGGAGAAAGTAGGGAAAAGTACTTCACAAAGTTTTTCTAAAAGGTCTTAGAAATCTTATGATTCTTACAGTCACTCTGGGGCAGCTTATTTTCGATGGCTTCTCCACACTATTATGAATAGGATTATACATGAATTTCCAACATTTGTAAAGAAAGTTGTATTTTCTTAAATTTCTCTTCACTCCTTTCACATATCTGTATCTCTTTTGAAGTCTCACTCTCTAAAACTGAAAATTGCTTTCCAACCAGTGTTATACCAACACTGAAGGTATCAAAGTAATAATTTCTTTATCTTATATATGGCAGTCTTATATTTGCCCTGTTTTGAGATAAATCACATTTTTGATGTGTTGAACCCAAATAAATGTACATATGCATCTATGTGTGTGTGTATGTAGGTGGGTCTCAAATTACATTTATTAACCTCATGTTAGACAGGAAAGGTAAATTTCCTTTTGTGTGGTGCTTCTGACAGCACTGCTATAGCAAAAAGGGCTGTCCTTTGTAGAGTATAGATAGTGTTGTTAGTCTGGACGTTTTTATCTGCAGACCCAGTGGGCAGCCAAGCAAGTGGATCAGACCTTAAATGAGGTTTCCTTCAACAGACACTTTCCAGAGTGAAAACATCAGGAGTAAACTGGCTGTGTTTGACACTACCCCAGAGAATGAGACTGGAAATTATTGAACTTTCTTCATTTCTCTCTTGTGATTTGGCCAAAAAGGATCTATAATTCAGATTTTTCACTTCTCATTCTTTTCACATTAAAAATTTGCCTCTTCTAATGTAACTGTGGCTACATTGACTCCCTGTTGCTTCAAGGGAGATGAAGTTTACACAAAGAAAGCTGACTCACAAAGAAAATAGGGGCACAAGCCTCTACAAGGCAACATAGCACAGTAATGAAATGCAATGCCATGTTGAAATTATTTTTGAGTTTTTCTTAAAAATATGTCAATACACTTTAAACATTACAAACATGAGCTTAGCATTGAATCGAACAGATATAATTTTTGTAGTTTTGTAGGCATAGCTGATTTCAGCTGAGGATCTCCCAGTCCATTTGGAAAGGGTGTCCAGCATCTACCACATAAGCTACTTTGATTTTGGCCTTTTACACATGTAATGAAAATAAATCTGCTATATTTACAACATCTGTTTAAAGAGCATGATGTTCTGTTAAATCTTTTCGGTACAGGGAAGCTGGACCACCTGAGACCCTTGTAACCTGAGAATCAAGGGAAGGATTGAAATGACCTTGCAGTTGTAAGAGCAAGATGTAGGCATCTAGCTCCCTGTAGAATCAATGGAAAGCAGTAAGCACCTCTACATTATTTTGTGACTCCTTGGCTAAATATCCACCATAATTACAATTGAGAGCATGAACACACCTTCTGAAAGGAATGCAAATGTGTAGTAGGACAAAAGCTCATACTGTAGGGATTTTGAAAGCTAAACTGAACCAACAGAACAATCCAAAAGGTGGTTTCACAGAAGCTCACAGAAAAAGTCATTATTCCATTAAAATAGCTGATTTAGAAAGAACATATTTCTACCCTTGCAATAAATTTCCTATGTCCTGCTGTGAATGCCATTCCTTTGAGAAAGGAGCCCTCCAGCCTGTATCATCGGAATCAAACACTCAAGAAATGTGATGGGGGAAGTAGAGGCGTCAGCTGATGGCAGCTCGCTTAACCCAAGCGCTAGATGAAAAGCAAATGTATTAAGAGCTCTGACGTCAAATGACAGGCATCTTTCCAAGAGAAATTTAGTCAGAACTTCATATAAATCAAAAGACAGATTGTGAAGCTTTTTATTGGCAATTGCACTTGTTCATGAAGTAAGATAAATTAATAGGGAGAAGAAAGGTAAGCCAAAAGGCATCTTCATTTTGCAGACCTTGCCTTGCAGCTCTGGAATTTCCTGAACTGACAATTGTTAAGAAAATCCAGAGATGGTGTGTTCACATCCACGATTAGTTGCAAAGTAAAATAAATTGCAATCAAAAGAAGGGCTTCCTAAATGGATATTTAGATGGAATTCAAGACAAAGGAAAGGAATGGAGAAAGTCTTAGCCAGGATTTTTGCCAGCTTTGCTCTTTGCCAGTCAGGACCTTAAAGCAAGGGAAATTCAGAGTTGTTCTACACTACTTGTGTCTTTGGATGTACTGCCCTGAGTTTTATAGTTGCATATAGTTCAGCCAGGAACACAAACTGGGATCTTGGGTTCAAAAACTCTCTGGAGAATTTTCCAAACTGTTGTTGCTATGACAGTTGGAAGACAGACAAATGTTTCAGTAAGAGTCCAAGGGACAGTCTGCCCTCAAAATCCCTGCTGCCAATGTGACTTCTATTGCCCAGGCCTAGATTTCTTCTCTGAAAGAGATAACAGAACTCAAAGACAGCAGATAAAAGCTGCAGTCTATACATCAACAATTATCTTGAAGATCACAAAATTTATTGCTTTTTGAATATCTAGTCAAGCCTGACAGTTTTAAAATAGAGGGAAAAGTATATTTACAGAGTACACTGCATAAATATTCTCTCATATTTTTCTATTCAAAATTATATTGGTTAACTAAAAATTCTAGTAAAGTACTAGTAGAGATGGCCAAAAGAGTGATTTATCTTTTCCTAACACAGACATCCACTCAAGGTGCCTTTATCTCTCCTTTGACTAAAAGAAATCTATGGAAAAAACCTGAATTTAGGCAATGAACTTCAGGTCTGAGGAGTGTCTTTCCACTATGCCCGAAGGTGCTGATGTAAAAAGATCATAACGCTACCTTCATGCTCACGTCTTACGTATATCTGTGTTTTCACATTTGAGTTGTCAGTGCCTTTGTTGCTTCTGTCAGGTTCTGTGAAAGAACTTGGTTTTCTTCATCTATTCTTAAAAAACAGAACCAATTCCATAATTTTTTACCTTCACCTAGTTTTCCTAGGTATTTAGTTTTCATCCTAAATTGCTTATTTTGTTTTAGAGAAATTAGGCCTTAAATTTGGAAAAATGCATAATGCTTGTAACTAGAAACTGTTAGTTTTAAGAGATCCTTG
The DNA here is from genome assembly GCA_013397075.1 of Rhabdornis inornatus. Classification (NCBI taxonomy): domain Eukaryota; kingdom Metazoa; phylum Chordata; class Aves; order Passeriformes; family Rhabdornithidae; genus Rhabdornis; species Rhabdornis inornatus. Next base: position 296,188 of record VWZS01005539.1, on the reverse strand, counting down.
CTCTTCAGGAAAACCTTAAACTCAGTAACTAAATCTTGAGATGGAGGCATAAACCAACAGTCTTGTCCAAATAATGAAAGTTTATGAAAAAAGTTTAAATGTAGAAAAAAGTAAAGAAAAGCTTTATATAACCATTCAATACCTATTTTATGGTCTAAAAAATATCATTTTTATTATTATATTATCCTTATATTTGTTATCTTATTTTATGAACAATAAATCTGTGTTAGAGTTAACTTCTCAAAGACGCTGCATCTGTTCAGAAAATGATTGACTTAATATAATTTTAAATAATAAATTTGCTGGATGGACTCTAAAAATCTCTGATGTTTTAAAACACAGTATTAAAAACAGAAGAAGGATTTGCAAGTATTTCAGAATATCCATCTTTCTCATGGGAAGGGAATATGCAAGGGAATACGACATAGGAGCATTCTAATAATTGCACACTTTCAACTGGAAGATTACTATTGTTTAGGTGTAGGATATAAAGATGTAATTAGGAAAAAAAAAAACAAAACACTTTGGTCAACTAATCAAGCACTGAAACAAGGTGTTTTCTACAAAATAGTCTCTATGTCCATGGTATGCCTTTTGCATGAACTCATCTGGAGTCCTTGATGTAGATTGAAAACATCTAGGTCCTACCACCCTCTCCAGCAACATGAGGAACCGGAATGTCTTAGCTGGGCCAACAATACAAGACTTGACTCACTCAATGGTGTAGTTTTTGGACTTGCTTGTTGAGGAATGGTAAAGTTCACAGTATCAGCATCTGAACTCTGATCAAGGACCCTTGCTGAGAGGAACAGGCAATTTGTGTTTTTTGGAACTCTTCCCTGGAGTATTTTCATTCTTCACAGTTTCTTAGATATTTTTACATTAGTTGTAAAATGTGTTCACCACATATGTTTGGTAGCTTTGTACCATTTCACTTTAGCACCTGTGATTCTAACCTGATCTGGGAACATAAAACATGATTTTCTGGTGCAGATAATTCCCACCAGGAAGGGTGAAATATTTCTAGTCAAACACAAAGCTCCTGTGTGTTAATGCTGAGACAAGGGGAGCCACTGGGAAGAAAGCTTTGGCTTGGATGGTGTGCTGGGTGATGGGGAAGACTCAGTCTCCAGGATGTAGGATGCAAGTTGATTAATTTCTCTGTATTTCTGTTTGTTTGGTATTAACTTACACATTTGAATTGTATTCAGAGGTGTTTCAGTTGATGTGGCACTGCAGACTCCATCTCTTGGCTATTCAAATCCAGAATGTGCTGACATGCATGATGATTTCTTTCCAGTTTGCTCAGCATGATGCTAGTGTGCAATGGGGCATAAACAGAAGCCAAGGAGCCACAGCACAGAAAAGGCAAAGACTAATTTTTCTTGGGCCTAGATATCAACTTCTAGGTCTGAACTGCTTTCCAGACCTCCAGAGTCTGTGCATCAAGTACAGCCACGCTGACATACCTATTTCCATTTGAGGCCACAGCCTCAATAGCCCACTCTCTCCTGCTATTTACAAAAAGTAGAGTTAATGTTCCAATTTCGGAGATAGGGAAGTGGGGGGAAAAAATAAGGCTGTTCTCTAAATCTTTCAGGTATTAACTTTCCATGGTCATGCATGAGCAAAATCAACAGATTATTATATCCTAACTACAGTGCCATGTTCTAGCCTGCCTGCCCATTTCTTTTTCCTATAGTGTTTTTTCTCAGCCATGAGCAATTGGTTTCAGCCCTTTTGTGGCCATTGACTTTGAATTAGATTTATAAATGGAAAGAAGCTGTCTGAAACCTCTCAAAACTTGCAGAAGATTCTGCTCTGAGTAAAACACCTTGATTCTGAGATGCAAATACGGCTTTCTACAGTGGTCAGTACAGTTCATTTTGATGTTGTTGGTTTAATTAGTTGGATGAGCATAGTTTGCCATTTCTTACAAAATTAGATTTTCATGTTTACCACCTCAATGTAACCAACATGCTACAAACATAAAAATGCTTCAGTGCATAATCACTCCATACTAACTGTATTCTCCTATTATCTGGAATCTAATTATTTTTTACAGTCAAGGAGTAAAAGCTACTGGAATGTGAAATTATTAGCAAAAATAATTCAAATCAAGTGAAGCATGAGAAAAACTAATAAATTGGCCTTTGTTTCATGATGAAAGCCCAGCTCCTAGAGATGAGTTAAGACAGGAGGGTCAAGAAGGATGTAATATTCTTATCTCGGATGTACTGACATCTGTATAACCACCCACGAGAAAATTTCTGTAATGAAGATCGGTCACTGTGCTCAGCGTCTGAGTGTAAGAAACTGTAGGCTGGACTAGAAACCTCCCAGGGACCTTTCCTGTCTGAATTATTCTACAATCTTTCATCCTAGTAATTAAGTAAATTACAAAGAGTAGTGTAAAGGAAATGTGATCATCTGACAGTTACGCTAGTGTGACTCACACCAGGAGTGCATGCAGTGATAAGTCCCGTTCCCACTGACGTCAGTGGGATTCCTGCTTTTAGGTTGATTTCCAATAGTCTCTTACTCAGCATGAAAATGAGGAAATGCAAAATGTTGACTCCTGAAAAATGTAGAAATGGAAAGATGTGGCACGCAGATTAAGTAGTGATAAAATACGTTCAGTCCAAAACATCTTTATGGTCTTAAAGAAACCTCTTACATTATTATGAAATGTAATATTATTTCCCAAATTAAGGAATATACTAAAAACGTTTACCTCAATTACCAACAGATCTCTCTTTTTTGAATAATGTCTTGTCTTTTTTGAGCTGTATCTCCGAAGAATCAAAGATTCTACCTTTGGAAGAAACATTGAAATCTTGTAACAGAAATGGTGGATTGATACCAAATATTCTGTCTGTATACTCCTGCTACATCTTTTTTCTACAAATGAAATTAAATCACCCATTTTATTTTTTCCTTCTGTGAATAGTTTTAAGTTTAGAGTGATTTTTTAGGCCAATTCAGCTATAGTGCTTCCAAGTTGTTCTTAGGTAGGTATGCTGCAATGTCTTTGAAGTTATTTTCCCATTTATCCTTGATCTGAATATTGAAATCTTATGATGAGTTTTGAAATGTGGATATAAACATTTGCATACCCATAGCCTTCCTTTTCCTTATATGGTTCATTGAACTGCATAGAAGCTTTAAGAAACCAGTTGCTTTTTATTTCATGGACTTACACAGTCCATAAGTTCTTCACTCTCTATGCAGGAAGAGCTGGAAGTGGCAACATTGCCAAATGTTCCTTTGAAATTACACATCATGTTCTACTCTAGAGTGTGATCTATTTTGAGAGGAAATGTGACTTCTATCCCTATTGCATGCCATTAACCGGCAATTGCCAGAGCCATCCTTTGCCAATGTAGAAATACAAGTACCAGAATAAAGACAGTCCCACACTCCTGCTCCTTCATGCCTGGGTATAAATATGTGGTCATCTGCAAGTGTCTCGTGGTGTGTTGTGGAAGTCTGTGCTCTCAACACCTGTAAGCAGTCAAATACCACTGTATAAAATGATTACTTTTCAATAATGTATGTGTCATATTATTTATGATGTAGAAATTGGATTTAAATATGGCCTAAGATTTATGAATAGTTGTTAAAGCAAGAATGTTGCTGGGGTGTTTTTTACGACAGCAATACTCACTGTTCACATATCAAAGAAGATAACTACAGTAAAAAGATACAATGAAGAATTTATTTCTCAAGGTGCAGCAGTTCATTGTGGTTTCCATTTCTACTCCCAGAAATACTTGAGGCTAACAAATGTTCCATTCCTGGCATTTGTGAAGATAATCTACTTCAGAAAAAGTCAGCATGGTTTTTCAGCTTGTCTTGTGCGCTGGCAGAAAGAATACACTTTCCTACAGCAAGGATTTCCAGTTTTAAGAATACAAGGAATGCTTGTGGTTCTGACAGAATTATTATGTTTGCAACAGTGCATCTGTCTTAGGGAGATTAACAGCATGTGAGTTCTGTAAAATGAGATTCACTGAGTTTCATGATCATATACAAAATCTTTTACCTTTCAAACTCTCTGGTAGAAGATTATAATTTTTTTTGCACAGAAAGATTATTATGATTACATCAAGATTCCTACAAATATCATATGTAAGATCCATTTAGGATAAACTGCATCTTTCAGGATCACTGATGTTGGAAGCTACGTAAGCTCTGCATTTGACAGGCTTGTCATTGTTTGAAACTGGCTTTAACTGGTCTCACTTCAGAGGAATACTTTAAGTATGAAATTACACATATGGGCAGAGTCAGAACACCTGGAATATACTCCTAAACAGCTGAAGTAAATCTGAAGGTTTTTTGATAGACAATGTGCAAATGAAATCTGAACTATGACATATCCATGTCACAAAAAATAAAAGTTTAGCCATGATGACCAAGACAAACTATTTCCCTTCTTCAGTTATTCTTGCTGGAAACATTTTTGTTCCTACTGGAAACTTTTTTTGTTTAATTCTTTTCTTTTTACCTGGCACTCTTCGTCATGTCCAATTGTCCTACTTTCCTAAAGTAAGTAGAGACCATCACTCCCCTACAAAAGCCTCTCAAGCTTTTCCTCTCCAGAATATTTGCAGCCATCTTGAGCCCACTGGGGTAAACTAATTTAATAAATGGTCTTTGGCTAAGAAACAACAGCAAAGGTAAAATACATCTCTTTTTGCAAAATGATGTTATAAAAAGACTGAAAAATAAAGCAGTGGTACCTCAACCAGACTGAAGGTCAGCTTTTCCTTTGCTGCTTGACTTTTCTATCACTGAATACAAACAGCAGTGTTGGACGCCTAAGTATTTTCCACAAAGAACATATGCATTTTCAAGTACTTTTGAAAGAAACAGTATATTCTGACTCAAAGAAAGCACAGTACTGCCAGCATTCTTTTTTCCTCTCTGAGGCAAGTCATGTTCCTGGAAGCACAGAAGTGTCAATTTAGCAAAGGTCACCATGATACACATTTTTTATGTCTTCAGTGATATTCTTGCTCATGACCAGTTAAGACACAATTGTTTGTCATCATAAAAAGCTAAAAGATCAGTCTTAGCACAGTGTAACAATCTTAAGAAAGACCTTGACCTCAAAAAGATTACTGCTTTTTTCATTTTATCCAAAAAATGTGAATGTGCAAAACCTATCAAAGTTAAATACATTTCAACTAAATGTTTATTTTGGGCTTAAATTTAGTTTCTCAGATTCATTATGCTATTATTTACAATTTCTTTTAAACATTCCCAGCTAGTAAGGTATTTAATACCCTCCATCATTCTGCGACTAATTATTCCTTTTCCTGGCAGTTTTCCCTTTTTCATTTGTTTCACTTTCCCTGATGTACATATGGCCAACATATTCAAACCAGTTTCCTAAAGTCTGCTAAGCATTCAGTGAAACGAAAATGTTTAGGTAATTTTATGTGCTCTTTCAAAATGTGTCTACTTTCTTTGCATACTGACATGGAAAGGTCGTAGGAAGGAGTGAACATTAACCAGAACACATAAAAAATAAATAAACAGTCTTAGAGAATTTAGATAATTGGTTGTATCAGGTCTTCTAATCCATATCTCAACTGCATCCAGAAGCATTTATACCTTAATCAGCCCTGAAAACTTTGTTTCAACTACTCTTCAGGAGTGCCACAACTGCAGGCATACCACAGTTTCCCAAGCTCTCCAAGGTATACTTCTACTCCTTATTGTAAGAAAATCCCCTGATATTTAAACTGATCTTTCCTGTTGCAGTGTATCTCATCCACTGGGCAAATTTGTACATGCAAACAGACTTTTCAGAAATTTTGTATTTATAAAATTGTTATTAAATTCTTCCTCCTCTCCTTCATCTTTCACCTCTTGAAGGTCAAGTTCTCTAGATATTTTTCCCTTTTTTTGTCTACACTGTTTCTGGCTGATCTATACTAATGCACACTGAAAAAGACCTGCTTAAAATTAGATATAGTTGAAGCCTTACTAATGGTGATAAAGCAGAAGTTTATTTCATACCTCTTGAAAGCTATGCTATAAAAGATCTTAGAACATTCTCATCTGGCATAGTCCATTCATGTTCAGATTGAGACCTATTCCAGCTGTCAAACTTACTGAAGAACAGCAACTTAAATAATTGTTCCCCTGTCATATTAGTATTTTTTTGCCTAAGTTATTGCCTTGCACTTTTCATATAGTATTTTGTCCCTAATAAATCTCATTCTATTATTTTAGACTCCTCATTTTGCCTTTCCTTTTTAAGGGCATATATGAGACTAAAGAAAGTATGACTCTGAGTTATTAAGGAAAGAGTGACTTCTATAACTGGCCAAGAAGACTTCAAGGACTGAAATATTTATGACTAAGCCTTAGAGTTTCAGACATTAATTAGATTTTAGCTTATCCAAAAGTGACAGAGTAATAACTTGCCTTAATTCATGTCTTTTTGCCTATAGTAAAGAGCAGTGCTCTCAGAGTTAAATATTGCCCTTCTAACCCATGCTGCTGATTACTCTATAATAAAATACTGCTGTGAGCCCTCTGAATGGTTACACTTAAGTTCTGTTTATAATATTAATCTAGGCCAAAGTTTTATTAAGTAGAGTCTCTCATCTTGTGGCCTTGGCATCAGGACCTCTGACTTCCACTAACTGTATTTTTGGCTTCTAACTAAGAAAATTATGATAGGTGGGGAAAACTACCAGAAATTAACAGCAAAACAAAAATTGGGCTTTCCCCCAAAAATATTTAATTTCAGATACATTGCAATGTTTAGCTAAAAAATCTTTGCATAATTTTAATAAAATATTTTGGTATTTCACTAGTTCATTCCCAATTTTTCCAAGATTACCCAATTTTTCTATTATGAGAAATACCCAGATAAAACAGTCTTGTAAAAAAGAAGCCTGTTTTCAGATTATCTTCTTGTAGAGACTCCAATTTAAATTAGTTTCTCCCATCTGTTTCTTTGGACTAAACATTTACACCAGTCTGAATGCTACCTCATTTGTGGTAGGAAAGGGTTTACCTTTAGGAGCTGTCTTGGCGATAAGTAACTGTCAATTCCCACAGCTGCTAGAAGAGACCAGAACGATTTTTCGTCAGCAAACTATGTGCTGGAGATCTGATAAGAGCTCAAGCTCTCAGCTTTCAACCACTGTTTTCTCCTTGTTTGCCCTTATCCTTGAGTAATCATTGAGATGAAAAGCTTACAGTGGAATGAGGACAGCTAATGCACCAGAACTGGAATAAGCATGGAAATCATCAGGGCCAGGTCCAATTTTGGATGACAGCACCATACATCTTGCTAGTGTAAGGGTTTTTATAGCATCATTATGATGAAGAGTTGCAGTTCATTTCCCCCACACATCTGAGCATGTCCAATGCATTTGAACTGTTTAGTTCAAGCAGCTTCCTCAGAAAAGGATGGATAGAGGACTATAAGGTGACTGAGTCCCAGCATGACCAAGACCACGCAGAAGAAATGTTAGGATGCTCAAGGAATACCTTAGCCTTGTGAACAAGTTCTTATGAGTTCATTTGTGGGCCTGCTCTTATTTTATTGCATCTGGAAAAAGAAATTTGAGTGAAATATTAGGGATGGAAACCTTAAATAAAGCTAAATTTCAAAGATAACAAGATCTGTTTCAAAAAGATGGTTTCTCAAATGGCTCTCTTCCATGAGCATAGTATCTATGATTTCTTGCTGAATCTCAGTCAATAAGAAAAGATATACTTTCCCCTGCTTTTCTTTTTTTAAAATACACACGCAAGACATATATTAATGAATTTTAATAAAAATATTTAATTGTGCCTTATTTTAACTCAGGGTCCTTAAGCCCATTATGTACCTGTGCCATGTTTTGGCTGCAGAAGGAAATATAATCCTTCCAATTATAATCAATCCAATCCAGTTAATTGGTGTGGGAAAAATGTTTGTTCTTTTCTAATCCTTTTAATGTGTAAATGTTCTATTTATTTTTATAAAATTTTGTCCATTTTTACAATCTTGGAAGATTAATGTGGAACTTCTTGTGAAAATGCATATTTGTCTGCTGCCTAGATTAGAAGTATTACGGTTCTATTTTATAAAGTTATTTACACATTTAAAGCCAGAAGGAATATCTTCTAATGGACTAGAATGCATGTTAGTAGCCTTCTTTTTTGTTTTTTTTTTTTGACTACAGAAATGTGTAAAAATGTCTTGAAAAACTATATTTATTTACTTCCAAATTAGTAACTTCTTCCGGAATAATATGCAATGTTTTACACAACACCACTTTCAGAAAAGAGTATCATTCAGTGATTTATTTCTATCATACTCACATTCCCACATACTTAATTTATGTGAGCTACAAAATGAAGCATTATTCAGCATGCAATATTCTATAGCCCATGAGTTAGGATGTGGATCCCTGATCCAGTTTTTTCCTAGTTCATAATCTTCTCTATTTAAAGGCTAGACATTGGTGAAATGAGTGTGGTGAAATGAGAAAAAACTGCAATAACTACTTGGTCCTAAAATTGGGATGGAGCTCAAAATCTTAAAAGTTTTCACCGGAACTTATGTTGGTTAAGCTTGTATTTCTTTGTTCTGCTTTCATTATTTATTGTTTGCTCACAAAATGCATATGCCTACATAGCCCTCCAAGTCAACCTAGAATTAACCTAACATATTTGATATACCCTTTTCTGTCAAATACTTAAGAGTCTTGTGCATACTGCAACGAAGACAAAACAAATCAGTCACAAGCAGACAGTCTTGCTTCCAGATCGTTACAAGGACCAGCAAAGGGAACTGCAAAACCATGTGGCCATAAGGCAACTCCAACTAAAGTTGGTCTGTGTGTTGTGTGTTTATGTGTAATTCATCACAAATGGGACACAGTGACGACAGCAGCAACAGCCCTGTCCTAGCTAGACTGAACCACACACTAAACCTCACTTCCCGTTCTCCTAGCAGAATCCAGTGTCTCATGTTCTCCGGAATGAAAGAAATCAATAAAGGGGTCTCATCTGCAGCTGGTAAGAGCATTCTTTTCACCAAATAATGAGCAAAAGCATAGCAGATTCTCTTTCCAAAAGGAACATATTTGCCTTTACCGGAAAATACTTTGTGAGATTCATAATGTGATCTTTTTTTTGTATGAAAGACCAATCTGCTGAACAAATGTGTTCTGCTTATTTGACCAAAAGTTAACTGAGATCCTAAAGAAGAAATAGCAGAAACAAAATCTCATCTTTAGGGAAAGGGTAGGGGGAAGAGACTTCCCATTTTTCCCTCTTTTGTCCTGGTGTGAGGCAAAATATCACTGCTAAGTGCTGAACTGCAGATAATATCTGTACAGGTTGGCAAAGAACTTGGGAGTGTTCTGAGGAGGTTTTCAGTGTGTCCACATGATGTTGACTCCATCACTGAAACAAGCTTTTAAAAGTGGAACCAAATCAAAGGGAAAACTACAAGTACAGCTGATGCTGCCTGTGCCTAGTGAAGAGCCAAGATGAAATTTCATGCGGTTTGTTTATCTCCACCTATAAGGAGTTACAAACCTCTAACATTTGAACAAATATTTTCCACCATGGCACGGATGTTAGAGGCCATTCCATGTGTGTGTGGTTTTTCAGCATAACTCTCCTTCCTGCATCTATTTCAGTATAACCTCTAGTTCATGTACACAAAACATTCTACTAGGTGCTGGTGAAATGGGAATTGTTCATAATCACACAGAAGAGGGAACAAAACCAGAGAACAAAATATGAAATTCTGATTTTCAGTCCAAGCACATGTCAAAGTTGGATCAGCTACCAGAAGTGTTAATAAACTGGACTGAGATGAAATTCCTCTAAACAGTATCTGTACTTCCTATATGTTTCAAGGCCTGTAAGGAAAGCTATTAATGCAGGTCTTTCCATTCAGTACAAGACCTTCTAAGAATTACTCTTTCTATATGGCCAATTTAATATGTTTTTATTCATTAAAAGGTTGGAAATTTCTATTGCTTGCCAGACAAAACTTTTGGAGAAGGCACTGGAAATTAGTTTGGAAGATATTTTGTGGCCTGGAAATAACTACAGATGTTAATTGCCAGGTATATATATATATATTTTTTTTTTTTTTAAAGTAAAATAGGAAGGAAAGGCCTACCTTCAAACTATATAGGATTCATTAATAAAAGAACAGGTTTTTGAGGAGATTACATTTTTCTTTAAGCATCTAGAAGAATAGAAGTCCAGGTAAAGAGATGGGGCTCCATCTGTGGTCAATATAATGAAATATGCCTCTTCAAAGATGACTGCTACAGTCAGTTACAGAACTTTGCTGCTTTGATTCGTCCTCTTCAGGCACCACCCTTTCTCCATTGATAATGGAGACAGACACTTTTGGGTGTCTAGCAGTCTCTTTCCTACCTCTGCTGGACTGCAGCAAAGAGCAGTGTTGTCCTGAACAGAATATGTGCAATGTTTCCATTGGGCATAAATAAACCACCTTGTATCTCTATCCTTTTGTTTCTTGTCCTCCAAGACTGTGCCATTCATCATGTGCAGAGACCCTGCAAAGAAACTCGGGAAGAATCAAACAAGTCCCATACTTGGCTTTTTCTCTGAAAATGTGACTATCTGAAAAACAGATCTGCTTGATAGTGTTTCCAGATGTTTTCTGATTCATATTATTACCACTTTTTTTTTTTAATTTAATAGTATTCCCTATAGAAATTACAAAAAACAAATGTCTAAAAACCCAACTACATATTAAGTAGGCTGATGAAGAACAATTTTGATGGTGGAAGCAAGCAAAGAATGATTTCCAGTTGGGGGGAAAAATAGTATCATTAAGAAGGCCCAACAAGATGTATTGCCACAGGTAGTGGATGGTGACTGTACCACACAAGACCTGCCTGCTGGAGTCGAGGTCCTCTTTGAGCTTTGCATTTAGAAGTGTAGCTCTAGATTTCATTACAGAGCAGTGAAATTATCATGCAGTTATCTGTCATACTACTTTAACACAGGTCTGAAAAAAAATTCTTTAATCTGTTAAAAGTATGACCTGAAAGTTGTATCACACTTTTAGGAAAGGACATAGATATTACCTTTGTGTGCCCCATTTTTGTTAAAAGAATCATAAACCATCTTGATGCATTGTGCTGATGGCACCTCGTTGCCCAGATTGATCATGGAATTTGGACCTAAATCACTAAAGTAAAAAAAGGAGGTTACATTTTCTAAAGATTATATCTCTCATTTCAAAAAGTTAAACAACTGTATTACATCTTGATCCCACAGATCCTTCTGTCCCTAATTATTCTTCCTGACCCATATTCTGACCTGTTTAACTTTGGTTTAATATCTCAATCAATTCCACAAGGACTTCCTAAAATAAAGGAACATTTAAAAGCAATAAGCAATAAAAGTGTTAAAGATGACATGTTAAAATGTGGCCCAGTAGTTTGCAAAACTATTCTGTTATGGAAACAACTGGTTTTTCTGAGTAAAATGTGAGGGAATAAAACAATTGCTACAAATCCTTTTTCTCCATAGTTTCTCATGAGAGAAAATTTATTTATCATGCTGCAGACAACTTAAACTATAAGCGCTAAATATGAATTCAAGGGTATTTCCTACAGCTTACTAAATCTGGAGTTTCTAGTATATGAATATGGTGTTTCTGCTAGATTTGTCTATCCCTGAGTTAAAGAAAGGAAAAAAAAACGGCTGAAACTTTGCAAGGCAGTCTTTATCTGGAACCAACATGGGTTACATAGCAGAGAAAAAATGTGTAGACACCAGAGGTCAGTGAAACTTATCTTGTCAGCAGGGACTGTGTCAAAGAGTAGGACAAAGGTGCAACTTCAACCAGCATCTGAATTTCATTAATTTCCAAATGTAAATTCCAACACACATAGGGAATTTGAGCTCTGAGTCTCTGTGATATTCTGTACTTATATCACACCCCCCAAGTCATCTATTATTCTTGAATGCTTTCTTTGCTTTATTTTGACTTTTTCATCTGAGCATCTGAATCTTTGTTACATAGGAATTAACAACATATCCTCTAATCGAACTGTAAAGAAATGCAATGTTGCATCTTAGCCCAAACCTGCAATCACCATTAAAAGAAGATAATGAAACACAGGATGTACATTTTTCTTGCTTAATATGGTAAGTAATATACAAATTTTGTAGTGTTCTTTTCTACACAGCTATATTTCCTAAAGAATTATACCCCAGCTGGTTGGAAGTGACCACAAAACAGATCAAAGCCACAGAGAGATCACGGCTGGAATGTCACTCTGGCTCAGAACAGCAAAGAATAGCTATTCTGAAGTATTATGAAAAGTTCTTAAAGCCCTGTTCTTTCTTCCTCAGCTGTCATCCCCCTTTTTTACTGCATTTCCCCCCCTATTTCTTTTCTACTCCTCTTTTTACAAGTTTTCTTATGGGAAAAACAAATCAAAAAGCCCTTAATTTGAATCTAGCTTTAAAAGCTCCAAAGCATAAGTGAATCTGAGATCAGATACGGTTAATAAACCCCAGCTCTAACAGGAATCATCTACAATAGTCCTTATTTAAATTCCTCCATGATTTTCTGCTTAGGAATACAGCTGTCATCTTTCATCTTCTCTTTTTATCTAGATTCTTCTTTCACATATCTTTGATGATACAAATCACTGTAGCTCCAATGAAACCAGCTCAATTGTACTAATTTAGAGCAGCTGCAATATTTTTCTGTCCTCTGCTCTGTACTTTTTTGGCAACAAGAATCTTTATGTTACCACTTTGGGTGTTTAGACATTTGCTCTACATTAATTTTGGCAAACTGATTTTACTTTTCATTCAAGATTGCTTATAACTTTCTACAGTTCAAAGATATACCTTTCCTCTTCTGCTTTTCTCTGATGAACATTTTGTTTTGGAACATCCTGTAATTCTATAATGCAACCACTTCCTTTGGGAGGGACCAGGCCTCTGTAATAACTATTATGACCTAACTTCCATTTGTCATATTTGTGTCCACCACTGAGCTTTTTTCTCTGATTGCCTTTAGTTAGAAGCACTTAATTTATTTTCCAGTTTTGTCAAAAAATAATCATGAGTTTCTGTGTTTTTCCTTTCTTTAACTCTGAATACGTTTATGTAGTCTATATAATTGAAATATTAGAAGCATTTACTCAAAACAAATATGTCCATCTCTCTCCATTTTAAAATATAATTGTTTTCCTCTTTCTTTACCAGAAAGAATGAATTCTTACTTAATTTGTTAAATTTTCTTTATCATTCTTGGTATCTTTTTAGGCTACAGCAGAGGGAACCCCACAAAGTTCAACAAGGCCAAAGCCAAGATCCTGCACGTAGGACAGGACAATCCCAAACATACAAAATCTGGGCAGAGAACAGACTCAGGGCAGTCCTGAGGAAAAGGACTTGAGGCACTTGTTGTATGAGAAGCTCAACATGACCTGGCAGTGTGCACAGAAAGCCAAACACACCCTGGGCTGTGCCAAATGCAGCGTGGCCAGCAGGGCAAGGGAGGTGATTGTCCCCTTCTACTTCACTCTCATGAGCACCTGGAGTGCTGCATCCCACTCTGGGACCCCATCATAAAAAGGACGTGGACTTCTTGGAGCAAGTCCAGTGGAGGTCCACAAAGATGATTAGGAGGCTGGAGTGCCTCTCCTATGAAGACAGGCTGAGAAGCTTGGGGTTGTTGAGGTGAGAAAGTTCCAGCGAGACCTCACTGCAGCCTTCCAGTGGTAAGAGAAGAGAACTGGAGGGAACTTTTTCAAGGACTTGTAATGATATGACAATAATGTAATGAAATGTAATGTAATGTAATGAAAGAAGTGATGATGTCAAACTAAAAGTGGGTAGTTTTAGATCAGATATTAAGAAGAAATTCTTTACTGTGAGGGTAAAGAGGATGAGGGTGGTGAAGCACTAGAACAGCTTGCCCAGAGAAGCTGTGGATATCCCATCCCTGGAAGTGTTCAAGGACAGGTTGGGTGGGAGCCTGAGCAATCTGGTCTAGTGGGAGGTTTCCTTGACCGTGGTAGAGGGGCTGGAATTAGACAATTTTTAAAGGTCCATTCCAATATGAAGATTTCTGTGATTCTTTTTTCTCACTCTCCCATGTTTAAGCAGGCACATTAGGTTGAATATCTGCTGTTTTCCTCAATGATAATATTCTTACTGTTGTTATGGGCAAAATGAAACATAGTCTGTATGAGAAGCCATGAATTTATTACAGGTATAACTAGTTCTACAGTCAAAATTCTTAATTAACATGAAAAGCCTTTTAATAAAGTAGTTTAAATTGCTGCCCAAAACCATCCCAGAATCTGCTCTTTTCTTATGGCAATATATTCAACATGCCAATATGCCTCTGGGTCCTAAGCTTGACAATTTCTTGACAAATTATTGGAAAAAAAAAAAGAGAAGAAAAGGTAAAAAGGTCTGGTGCTTACATAAGTTATCAGCATCTCAGTCTTCACCAGAAGGAGCATGATGCTTACTATGAGAGTTTCTTTCTCCTCAGGAAGTGCGTGATTTCCATAGGATCCTTTTTATCTCCTTTCTTTTGGGGTACACTTCTGTTTATTTTCTTGTTTTTAAAACAGCCTACTCACATGTTCTTTCTTTTTATTGGATCCCAATTAGACAGTGCTTGTGTTCTCATTATTTCTACCATCTGAACCTCTTTTCTTTTTCAGCTCCTAAGTTTGCACTCTTGCCTACAGATGGATGTCTGATCTGTGCTACTAGTCTGAGAGATCTGCTACTGTCTTGCACCTGTGGTCTTCTGCACGGCATTTTATGCTAGTTCAGATACAGTTAGTTTCATACAGAATAACTACTTGTAATTAGTATAAACTGAATCTGAACTACAACAACCTTAGTCAATGGTTAACTGACTGCTAGACAGTTGCTGCCACAACTGAAACAAGATAACAACACACTAGCCCAGGAAAAGCCTGGGTAAATTCAGAGACCTGAGTTGTCAAGCTAGTACAAAAGCAGGAGGAAGGACACTGAATCTTGACTTATGATAAAAAAAATTGTTTGAAAAGAATAAGATATTTTAATCAGCAATTGTCTGAAATCGTAAGCCAAAATTAATACTTCTACAGTGATAGTACAACCTAATAAAATGCAGCC
This sequence comes from Rhabdornis inornatus, assembly GCA_013397075.1. Lineage (NCBI taxonomy): Eukaryota > Metazoa > Chordata > Aves > Passeriformes > Rhabdornithidae > Rhabdornis > Rhabdornis inornatus. Next base: position 281,026 of record VWZS01005539.1, on the reverse strand, counting down.
ACAGACAAAGATTAAATAAATGCTGCTTCTTTGCGTCATCATTGGGCATCATCTGCTCAGACTGTTTCCCCTAAGGAATAAAGCTACATGCGCAAAAGCCACCTTGTGATAGAGTGGATTAGAAGATGGAAAAAAAACCCAGTACTTTCCCCTTATAAAACCAGAATTTAGCCATTCTAAGATGCCAGGAAAATGGCTCATGAAACCAGAAAACCTTGCAAAGGGTACTAAGGACTTGAATAGCTCCAGTGTGTTTGGTATATTGGCACCAAAACGCCGTTTCCACCAGAATTTCTGCCACAGATCACCACGCTTCTTAAGAAATATGGGACACTTGAAGCCACATTAAAGCAGATTTGAATTCCAGTGGAGAGCTTTAAGCAGCAGAGAACAAATGAAACAACAATAAATTATTATCTTATGTGAAGGGGCAGGAAGTATGGGTGAAGGGAACTGCTTTCTTCTCTGCTGTAATAACCACAAATCAATTTCCTGGCACTACTCAATGAAGAATCATAATTACACTCTTCAGAAATGGTTGTCCTGGTCCACAACCAATTACCACACTCATTCCAAGTGAGATTTACATTCTTTACTGGCGATTCTTTCCACATCTCTCATCAATGAGGCAGGAAGTTCTGGAAATCCAGCAAGATACCAGATCCACCTCTGCAACAGATCCATATCTTCTTTTGATGACACAAAGTTACCCAGAAATTACAAGTAGCCTTAAAATAAAAATGCTGTGTTAAAGAAAATCATCTTCACATTGTCAGAAATCCATTAAGGGAATCAATCTAAGTTTAGCTGCTGAAGCAGTGAATCTCACTAAATCATCCTCTGTTTGTTTTTCATTCCCTCCAGGGCTATTAGCAGCAAAATGAAGGTCTAGTTTCAATGCCATTTTGGCTGCTCTAGCATTCTTGATCTGAAACTTATATGGAGTCTATAGAAAAACAAAGGCAATCAAAACACTGGGATTAGATTTTATGTTTATATTACTATACAGAAGGAGGTTTTGTTTCAACTTCAAGAAAACAGCTACCTTATTATGGATGACATTTCCATACATTGGATGAAAAGGGTTTGAGTGTCTGGTATATTAAACCATCCATTTCCTAGCAGAAACCCACAGAAGACAGGGTGGAAAAATAATTTCCGACTGATATTTCTGTAGTGATACTGTCATGGGACTGCAAAAGTGGCAAGCAAAAGGGGTCAAATACCTCCAGGTTTCATTTGCTACTGCTGTCTAGGAAAAAAGGTAAAAGCTCCAAGATGGGGGAGCAGAGGAGAAACAGGGGAAGCAGCAGAAAGAAGGAAGATGGTGTTACCTCATTTATTTTGGGTCAGTTTGTCTGGTCATTTTTAATTTGGTTCAAAGACTCTGTAAGCAGGATATATGCAATTTGAAAGTGAAAAGGAAATTTTAATTGATTTTATCACACACACAAAAAATTTAGTAACTTTAACAAGGTGACCCAAAGCTCCCTAACCAACCACAAACAGAGCCTCTTGTTTTTTCTACTGGTATGGTATCTTTCCAGGTTGGTATTTCTCTAGTTTTTACCTGGGATCCTGGGCTGACAAAGGGGAAAGGTTGCAGTAGGACTTATAGTGACATGAAGGAGAGATAAAGGTGTGGGAGCAGAATGTATATTGGGTCTCAAATATATTTTGTCAGGTCTACATGGATTCAGCATCATGCTCAAAAGAAAATTAAAACAAAAAAATGTAAATAAAAAAGTTAAACATCTAGTTCTGCCAAGAAGTCACATTAAGTGCTTCATGTTACACTGAGAGACTAAGTAGGCTGCAACCAAGCTGTACACAATAGGATTTGTTTTAGTTGTAGCATTTCACAAGTATTACAAACTTATATATTTTGCATATCTTCTTGATTAAAGATATAAATGGTAAAGTTCATTGCAATAACCTCAGGTTAGCATACATACACTTTAAATACTACAGTTTTAAAATGTTTGGTACAGCAGGCAGGAAGTATTCTTGTTAATTTATTTAGAAAATTCTGACTGCCCTGATTGTGGCTTGGGTGTTGCCTGTCAGATAGCAAGCCTGATCATCTACATGTTGAGCATAGTTTGACTGATGTGTCTCATCTTCTCAGACTCAAGTAGATGGATGTTTGAGAGAGTCGTGTTCTCTTTTTTTCTTCTTTTCTTTTTTAAAATTATTTGCAAGAAACACCTTAATGTATTTCATTTTATTTTTAAGACGTTTATCTGTATATTTATGCTTCCAGGTGGTTATAGGACGGGGATGCCTTTGATTTGCATAGCTCTAGGTAGCTGTTTGCTGTTATCTGAAGCTCTCTGCTGTATGACACACTTCCGAAATAACCGAAGGATTTTGAAGGATGGGTAATATAGAGATTCATGCACGGTTCTAATTTCTTATGAAAAGGAAGAAATGAGAGGATTTTTTATGTTCTGTGAAACTCTTTCTCTTCTTCGGAGTCAAAATTAGTATTTAAGTTTTTAATTATCTTTCATATGAGAAAGAAATTATCCTTTGTTACAGATATGCATATCCTATGCCAGCAAACACCTAGACTTACTGATTGAAGGACCATGACATCCATGAGGCTGTAGCCTTGCTAAGCAGAATTTCCATTTAATTTTGTGTTGCTAAATTCCATGAAGCCCATGTACTTGTAGGGAAATTCAGTTCCTTTTGCAGAGCCATAAATAGCCTTTTCTATGTCTTATTTAATTGTGCAGTACCTTAAACCCCTTCGAAATCAATAGCTTCCATTTTGGCATACAGCTGTGCTCACTGGTGTCTACCTTTCTCCATCATCTCATTTACCATAAAAGGAGAGAGTATAACTTCCCTCCAGTTCTTCCCAACAGCATTTTGAAATAGGAAAAGACTAAGTAGTTCACAAGAAAATTGTTCTCATTCCTGTAGAATCATACGTAGATTGCCCAAAAATACTGTGGTCATTGCAATGGTTTTAATTAGAGAAAGATGCTCTCTAAAAATACCTTTAAACTGTGCTTCATTCTTTATTTGCTGAACAAAACAAAATTGTTCCTAACCGAGTCCCAGACCCAAAGAATTAAGTCCATATTATTTCTGTTTATAAATCATTACTTATAATGATTTTCAGCCAGTAAACCTCCTGATGTTAAGGGGCAGAAACATGTACACATTAGTCTGTTCCAGATACCACTGCTGTCTATTAGCTCAACAGCTTCTGACTACTCAATGCTCAATTTTATTGCAAAATTTGGAGTGCTTTGTACTGAAAAACAAATCAAGGCTCATGAATATGGTTTTCTGGTTATATTGAAATTCTGTGTCAGAATTAGTATCTATTCCTTTCTCAGTAGCTTTCTCTCTCTTCCCACATTGTGAAATAAAACTGTGCTTTCTTAATAGTCTTTAAAATGACAGAAATGTTGATGGCATGGTTATAAAATTTAAGCTTACACTACTTTCCAGATAAATCCAATATTTTTAAAATCAGTAATAATTCAGAAATATCACAAATTTATAATTATACAGTAACACTTCCAGGATGTTAATGAACCCATTGTAATTTCTACACAGTTTCTAGCTCAATGTTGCACAATAGTTTGCTTTACTCCTTCAAGCACTATGTTGCTTGCTTTCAGTTTTTCTTGCTATGAGTTTTTTTGTTGTCTCTAGGGTGTCACTAGGAAAGGTTTGGTCCTGGTAAGTTGAACAAGCTGTAAAAATCACAACCAATTCCCATATCACCTGCTAAAATCCTGCTCAGACTCCTGCTGCTGCTATTTCCTCTCTTGTTGGACAGGTAGTCTTAGCTGAGAAGGCAGTGCTGTTTGAGAAGTTCACAACCTTGAAGGGTGGGAAGAGAAGATCCCTCCCTGCCAGCTTCTCACCACAGCCCTTACCACTTTTTTTTTCAATGTCACCATTTTCACCCACATTTAGTAATAATTAGTACCAGATAAGAGTGTGTCTGGCTTTCTATCTCTGATTTGCATTATAAATAAAAGCACACACAAAACTTGTGTGGTTTCTTTTGGACTGTGAGCCATTTGCATTACTGTACTCATTTCATACAGTAAAACTCAAATAATATTAATTATTTTTAATTCTAGAAACCTGAAAAACACTCTTAAATCTCAGTTAGGGAGGATTGTAAGTAGACAACTGTTCTTTCATATGGGTGGTGGGTAATGTGACTCCTACCCAGAGGCTGTGTCCAAGGCAGGGAGTACTACCAGGTGAGGGGGACAGGGGCTTAGAATGCCTTTATTCAAATTTCTATGGCCCACACATTTCAGGATGTTTATTTTTATTGTAAGTATCATAGTACTTATCTTTTCTACATCTATTGCAGTCCTTAGATAATCAATATGGAATCATAGAATCACTTAGTTTGGAAGGAACCTTAAAGATCACCTTGTTCCAACACCCCTGTCATGGGCAGGGACACCTTCCCACGAGACCAGATTGCTCCAGGCCCCACCCAACCTAGCCTTAAACACTTCCAGGAATGGTGCATCCACAACTACTCTGGGCAACCTGTTCCAGTGCCTCACCGCCCTCGCAGCAGAGAATTTCTTCCTAATATCTAATCTCAACCTACTCCCTTCCAGTTTGAAGCCATTTCTATCATTATGTGTATAATAAGTGTAAAGGTGCTTAGAACCAATCAAGTAGAATTCATATGCTATTATAGTCTGTTATTACTATGTAGTCATGTTTTATTGCTGCAATCATCTCTTCATCTCTGATTCCAAGTATGGTAGCTGAAAATGGCATATTTCTCATATAAATCACTTCTGTTACTCATGAGGTCTCTTGAATCTGTGTATTTAAATAGTTCAAATAGGGAAAACAGTGATGTTTTGACATTTTGGTTTTTTGAATATGCTTTGGTAATAACTAGTAGCAGAAAGCTTCCTGTGTTAGGAAATTAAACAAAATTTTTTTTTTCCATAAGCGGAATGTCATGTATTATCAGAGTCCTCTCTGTTTCTAATAGTTTTCCCATGTGTTTATTTAAAGGGCCTTACTGAATCACAGCTTGAATATTTTGATCCCAATTTAGTTTGGGCCTTTTATTAGGTTAGGGTGAGCTGTCAATTTGTATAATTGTTATTTATTACTAAGCTGCTCCAATAGTATGTATGTGGAAGAGAATATTAAATTTTTTAATTGCTTAGATGACATTTACTAGAATATCCATCACAGAGATCTTATGATATTTTGTTAATGAAAACATGGAATAAATCTCTCAGAAACAAATCTTTGACATTTATTTTTATTCTTTGTTTATATTCTGTAATTTAACTCTGTAATTTAATATTCAGATGTCTTCATGTATTATGAAATAGTTGCATTGAAATCCATATTCAAGTTATATTTAACACAAATACAGCTTAAGACGTTACAATTGAACTCCGTATTCTTTAGAAAGGGTTTACTTGTTCTCCATGTAAAATGTTTTATACAACAAGCTCAGGACTTATGTCCCAGACTTTGACTTTTTATAATGGAGATATTTTTTCAAAATGCTATGGGATCTGTGTGTTTTCCACTAAATCCTTAGAAATCTTCAACTCGGATCGGAAAAGATTTTTTTCTTTTTATACAGTTAAGAGTTCCTCTGTATAAAGTTTCTAATAATATTTAGTCCTTGTTGACCACTACACTATCGCTCCAATTCCATAACATATTTGGAAGGATTATGTCCTAGTTTGGAAACAGTGTGGACACGTGCTTTGGAGACAGATCCCTTGACAGCTTATACATGTATTTTTGCACATAGTTTTAGTAAAGCCTTGGATAAAAATGAAGAAAACCTACAGAAAATACATAAACAATTACACATCTGTATCAAAGCTTATAGGGATCCTCGAAAAACTGCTACATCTAAATGATTTTTCAAACTTAATAAAATTTAATTGGAAATGGGAAAGAAATTAAAAGACAAGAAGTTTGACATGTATTTAGACAGAACAATATAGACACTGTACTCCTCTGTCCTACTTAAAGGAATTACATGTCCCAGCCATATCCTATCTTGTGAATTGTCTTCAAAGGTCACCACTCTTTTTCAGTTTATTTTAATTTTTTTTACTAGGGTGTCTTTCCCCTTTGTTTCAGAGTATTCAGTTTGCCAGGAAAAACATGAATTAGTATCAGACAGAATATTCATGAGGGCTAATCTCTTTCCCAGCTTCTTTAGACAAAAAGAGAGTAAACATGAGACAAAAAGATGAACAGGCAGATTATCCTTTGGAGAATGACTCAGAAAAGGAGTTTAATTTAGATTTGTATTTAAAAATAGCCATTTTGAATAAGCCTTCTTTATCTACCCTAGTACTTCTTCGACAACATTGATGAAATTTCAGGTCCCTCTAGAAGAATTTTAGAGACTCCTTCCCACTCAAACCATTCAATGCTTCTATTAAAAATTAAAACACTAAAAGAAAGGAACCAAACACTAGCCCAAAAGAGGCATATTAAACTATGTACTTAAATAGTAATGTAAGCATGAATGTAAGTAGGAAGTAAAAATGCACAATGAAGTAATTTCTCATAAAATAAGGATTTAGTTTTTACTGTGATTCCCTCTTTGAGCGAACCAGGCCTGATCATCTTTTGCAGGATTCATCAGCTCTGGAACTTCAGTCAGATTGTTATACTGTATTAGCCAAAGATACATGTTTTCTGTAAACCCCATGAACTCATGGAGCTAAATCCCTACCTCACTCTTTGTTCAGTTTACAGCAGTACATCTGCTTGTTGCTACGTGACATAGACTGTTTTAATAGTGACAGTAATTAATCCAATATGTTTAGAAAAGAATTTAATTTCTCCATTAACATAAAAAACTAAGAAATGTTTTTTCAATGGTTAAGGTATTACAAAGAGATAAATTTATGAAATTCAACAAATAAATCAGCAAAAAGAAAGACCTCTGGATTTGCCAACAGTTGTAGTTCAATAATCATTATGAGATCTTTTATTGTAGCATCCTTAGCTCATGAGGGGATTACATGTCTTCACTTTCCTTTCTTTTAATTTCTCACAAGCATGAAACATGGCCAATTTTCCCATTGGTCATGTTACATTGTAAAAGTGGTAATTGCTGATTGTAGGATGAAAATCAGTCTTCAATCATTTACCTTTACCTGTCACTGACTTTTGCCTACTTTCTTTTCATACAGCTCAAACTTGTACTTCATGAAGTCACCTCTCCATACCAGTAATCTAGTTAGTAGAAGCATAACTGGACAGATAATGCTCATTAGATACTAAAGTTGACTATCCTCCTTTCCTCTTGTTGAGTTTTGAGGAGACATGTTTGACCCTTCCCAATGCATGCCTTTAGGGTGAGTCCTGTTCAAGCTTGCATTTTTGCCCATTGTTGTACTGGGAGAGCTAAGTACCCATAAGGAAGCACTTTTGCTCAGCAATTAGACTAATGGAACCTCCTGAAATATGAAAAATTATTATTGGTAGTGGATTCCTCTTAATTGTCTACTTCAAGTTTCCTGTGTTTCCTCCTGATGCACTCAGCACCCCTCAGTACCCTGGACTGGGATATAACAGTGCAATGGATATTTATTTTAACCTGATCCTCTTGTTGCAGAGAAAATGCAGCCACATCTGTCATGGTTCAGCTCCTGATGCACTGGGATGAGGTTATACCTTTATTGAAGAGGTTATCACAAAGAGGTGTTTCAGGCAGAGAAGCTAGCTTTAAAGGGGTGTTTGCTGGAAGTCATGACAGGCAGTAACCAGCTAGCACAAGGGAACATAAAGTTATATGTAGGAACTAAGCCTTGCAACAGGGTGAAGCTGCCACAATAGAGCTTTATGGAGTTCTTGCGAAACACAACAGGCACAAAGCACCAGGGCACAGACAAAAAACAAAAAAGAAAAACAGTGCAGTACTTAAGAAAACAGTTGGCCAAACCCAGGTAGAGAGATATGTCATCAGGGAATAAAATATTTTAAATAATCTCTGTATATTTCCCTCTTTTTCATGAAGAATTCATAATAAAATTTTTAAAAGCTATTTTGCACTATATTTCATAGAGAGGCTGTGCTCAGGTCAGCCCTATTTCTCTGCCATGTAGTTGTTCGATAATCATCTTCTAGAAATGCTTCACAGCATATGGTATTCCCAAAAATGTTGTTTCAGATCCAATAAAGAAAACCCCTTGCTGTTCTTGAAATGCCATTCCAGACAAAGAAACTCCAACTCAGCAGTTCATAAGGCATCAAAGACTGGTTATTTGCAAAAAATCACTAGGAGTTACTTTTTATTTCCTTGCCTGTAATCGTTGTGGAAGTTGGACTAGTATTATCCCAGTTTGCAAAAGGACTGCACTGAGATGATCTTGAGGGCTGTGTATCTTCCCTTACTAGGAATGTCGATGGATCCCAGGACTAGTACTGGGACTAGTCACTTTAAAGCTTTAATTCCTGTTCTGATACCTCCGGGATTCTTCAGTAATCAAATACTTTTTTTGAGTGGAGGGACACTGGGTATCCATTCTATTTTTATGTTTCAAATGTGAGATGTTTGTATTCTTTTCCATGTGCAGAAGATTGCACAGATTCCTGCTGGATTTAGAGAAAGGACTATAACATCTGTTTGTGTTGTGAAGTCTAACAACCAAAGTGACTACCAAATGCTGAGCTAAGCTCTACATTTTCCACAAGTCATTCATTTCCAGTAAGCATCTTCATCTTTGTGGCACTTATTTTTTCAGGAAAGAGGATCTTCCCACTGACTTTCTTCAGAAATCTGTGTTTTGACAATGTTAGGCGCAGTTTGAAAGCTTAAACAGATTTTTCCTTGTTTATCTTATGTTTAGTAAACTCGGATTTCAAACCACAACCCAATTAGATCATTACTCTCCACTGAGTTGTATTCCCTGGGAAGCAGCTATTTTTATATAAGTCAGAAATGCGAACTGCTTTTTTGTTTAATGTATGCTATTTTTCAAACAATGTTTCACACTAGAAAATTCTTCCTGCTTCACAATCGTAGAGGAAGGGAGGTGTGGGATATTCAGAAGCTACCTAGAGCATCAGGATGCCAAGTTTCCATTAATTTTAATGGAAATTGGCACCCTCACCCTTCAGGTATGTTTGAATGCTTTCTCTTTACAACATATGCTTCAGACAGCTTTTGGGTTGTTTTCTTAAACCACAATAATTTTATTATTTCTCACTTTACTGATGTCACTTAGAAAGCAAAGAATATATTTGTTCACACTGCAAACATAAAATTGCGTGGAGAAGCATATTTATCAGAAATTATTGTCGTCATAAGCTTTTGAAAAAATATGGATGCTTCCTAGACACAGTTTCCTTGTTTTGAAAGTGTCTTTAGTCTTAGAGAAGAAGACCACAGATGTGTTAAAAACAGTCCAGGCTACCATAACTGTCCTCTAATCCACATGTTTCGACATGGCCTATGAGCACTCTTCACAATGCAAGAGTTTGATTTAGAGAAGGATCCGCTGCTATCCCAGATCCCAAACTCGTATCTCATCCTTTCTCTTCCCAGTATTTGACTTTTTTTCACTGATAAAAAATTCTTCTCTGAGCAAGTTTCACTGATTGACGTTAACATTATTGTGCTAAAAATTTTTGGTTGTGATGAATCAAGTTTTTTTAGAGATATAAACACGTCACAGCAATTCATGTCACTTTGATGAAGTGTTTTAGAATCTCCTGCATGGCTCTAAATAAAGGAGGAAGTACATTAGAGGCAGTAAAACTTGCTCAGCTCACATAGAGATATAGAGACGCCCAAGATAAACATGCATTGCAATGCTTCTTCCTTGGTTCTTTTGCAGAGGAGTATGAGTCCTCTGGATGGAAAATGAAGTGTGGAATGGACCTTGTACCAACCAAAACGAACCTTTACTCATGCCTGGATTTAAGGGCAGCTGCTGTGGTTTTTCTGTTTTAAGTAAGTGTACCGTGTATGTCAGACCTTACAAAGCCTGAAGCAAAAGCTTGGAAAGCTGCCAAAGAAATGAAATGAGCTTTTCTCAGGGTGGTGCTGCTGGCCTGACCTACTCAAGTCATAGCTCTTTTTTTCCCTCTTGGTCTGATTTCAATATTGCACCTTGATGGGCCAAATTTAGTTTTTCCTGTCACTGCATTCCAACACTTCAATCAACACTTTGGATGGGTATCAGAACTCTGGATTTCATACCATAAATGTCTCTCTAGTTCATTACCAATGATTACACAACATTGTTCTGCTGAGTCAGTGTACATAGGAGAAACATTAGAAAATCTCTTTCAAGATGATACATGAAAGATAGGAACATTTTCACCTCACAGATTTAAGAGAGGAAAGACTCCATCAGCTAGAACCCTGTGCAACAAAAACATTGCACTGCTGCCCATTTGAATATCAGTCTTCATTCAGTTAAAACTCTTGGCCACACCTAGGACCTTTGAAATAAAGCTGTATACATTCTTTTGATTCACTGAAATCTTCTGTCAAGCATTCAATTACACCATAGCTGTGCTCCTTCTTGCTACCTTGCACATGATCCCATAGAAGGTCAGGCTGAAACTCACATGCTTTGGACATACAGAAGTTTCTAACCTCTTTTACCATGCATTACTGGCCATTGTGTTAATTCTTCATTAGCATCTGCAGCTTTCATCAAATACCTTTAGGAAGAGACTGCAACAAACCAGAAGATTGATGGCTGGGTGAAGCTGGCTGCACACTGTTACCAATTTACTGGCTACAATTGCAGCTCATTTCTAAAGGATGTTGGGTTGGAAACCAGATACCAGTTAAGAATGGAAAGCCAATGGAATGATTCACCTTGACTTGAAAGTGAACTTTCAATCAAGTCCATTGACCACAAAATAAAATGTTCCTTTTGTACAGTCACAACAAGGACTTACAGGTTGCTGGCTGGTTTGTTTCTTATGTCTCATATTTCTTATATTTACTCTCAACAAGGCTTTCTAATATGCCAGGCATGAAAACATTGCTTCAAAACATTTCTACTACTGAAAATGTATCCTTCCATAGAAAGATTACATTATATAGGGCCATATTGCTTGTTTTGAGAAGATCTGTGAGGCATACAACCTAAGACTAATGAGTATCTGCAAGAGGCATCAATGTGCAGATCTTCCAGTTGCCATCCTCCTTTGTTTACAGTTATTTCCTTCTAAATATACAAGCCTGAATATTGACTATTCTTATCAAACAATGAGACCTGCAAAAAAAGGAAAGGAAAACTTGTTTTCCTGCAGATGCTGGTCCATGCCTTTTACCTGCAATTCAGAAGGGAAATAAACTACTCAGTGTTTGTTTTCTTCTTTTTCCTTTCTCAGATGATGCCCTCCCTCCACTTGGATCAAAACCATTTAAATCATTCAAATAACCTCTGCCTGTCCCTGACCACTTTGTAATATCCACTACTTGTAATTAAGAAGCACCTCAGAAAAAAATTCAATGGCTTTGAAACTGAACTTAAGAGAAGACCAGATAACTGCAGGATTAAAAAGAAATAAAAAAATCACACTATCTGAATGAGTCATGCTCCTGGATCCTGCAAGATTCACATGCCATCCTTTACATTGATAACATTGTATGTAATGTCTGTTTATCAGCAAACTTACGAGAAGTGCAGGAGCAATAAGGGATCAGGATATGTTTTTAGTAGAAAGTAAAATAGTAAATTGAAACTGATTTCTGGCAGGCTGTAAGAGGATGAAGCAGATGGGTTAAAAGTTGTGGAGACAGAAATAAACTGATGAGAAAGTACAAATTAAGATCCTTGCAAATAATCTCCTTGATCAAAATGATAACAAACTTGCTTTCAATACGACCTTTCTCTCCTCTCCTTGTACTGAAACTTCATTGTTCTTTTTGTCCCCAGAGCATAATCCTTCTGGAGAAGTCTAAACTCAGCAAACGAGAATGTTCCCTGACTGCCAGGCGTGGGTGAGCACTTGAGCAGTGCCCTGGATGGATGCATGTCAGGGAGCAGTGTGGGCGTAGAACATCCACCCTGTACATGCCAGAGTCTGCTAGAAAGAAACAGGTTCATAGCAAGGAGCCTGTGATGCTCTTCTATAAATCTGCCAGGTGGGTCACTGTTGTCATGACTTCACTGAACTTCACAGAAGTTACATTACCTTACATTACATTAAGTTACATTACATGAAGCTTTGCTCAAACCATTAATTAAATGAGTGAAAAAATAATCTATTATTTATTGGTAATGAAGGAATCTTATAGAAAAATGTAAATCCAGTACAATGGTGATAAAATTAATAAAGGTGAGAATTTTAAAGTTTCTAATTTATTAACATCATGATGGCAACCATTACCCTCTAAGGAAAGTAAGACTTGTGAGATAAAATATGCTAAATATTGTAAAGTCAAAACGTAAGCAAAGGACATTGTCGTGTAGATGTAAAATCATTTTGCAAGCCAAAAATGTCTCAACACAAGTCTACCAAATGTTCCAGGCAGCAGACTCAAGAGGCGTGCCTCATGTTTTGGAATTTAGCTTCCTGGGAATTTCCTCCATTGTTCAGGCATATTGCTTTTTGCCCATCTTCACAGAAATGTAAAATTTGATAAAAAGTAAAGGTTTCTGCCAATTCATGTCAACCAGGAAACAGAATCAACTTTCCTATACTAGATTTGCATATTTTTGGTCCAGAACACAGTGTATAACATTGCAAATTCTTAGGACCTTTTTGAAACCTGGGGCACACTGATGTTACTGGGTGTGTGCAAGTGGCATAATAATGATGGACTTAATACTTCTTGTCCACTTGTATGTAAGAATTCTTCTATATTAATGGCAATAGTCCTTTAATCTAGAATTCTTGCCATGCAGCAATTTGTCTGTGCCTGAGTTGCCCAGCAGATCTGAGGAACTGATCTAAAAAAGGAAGACACCTATAATTAATGCTTGCATTTGAAAAATAAGGAAGCCTCTTGCTACTCATTCCTTTCTTTAGTCAGGTGGCATTGGATACAAGAATGGCAAGTGATTTTATGAGCTTCTGGCTACTCCAGGGACTGGGGAGACCTCATGAATCCTCAGGGTCTCAGAAAATATTCTGAGAACTATTCATTGGCCCAGAGGGGAAATTCATGAGGAAACTTCATGATGCAAGCCTGTGAGGACCTCCTTTCTCTTGGCCTTGTCTGTGCTTTCTCCCCAGGGAAGGGTGTTGACTGTGTCCCTCATTTAGGGCATAAGGGTTTGGCTCTCCAACAAGTGACTGAATATAACCTACATTCTTAAAGATGAAACTGTATTGAAAAGATGCCAAGTAGTCAGAAGTGCACATCCAAAAAAGTCAGCATCTCTATTTGCCATTTGCTTTCTCTCCCCAAAAAGGTTTCTTTGTAGTATGCTCGTCTGTGAACTCAGATCTTTCTGCTTCTCAGACTTTGGAAACCTCATGCTGTTAGGTCACATTTTAGTGAAGTGTCATTTAAAAAGGCATATGCAAGCTCTACCCAAAAATAAGACAAATTTGATTCAAAAGCACCAGAATAACCACACTTTTGCTGAGCACTGGGCGGAATTCAAGTCTTAAGTACTCCCACAGCATCGGAGATACAGTTTTGTTGAGGGTGTGAATGGCCACTGATCATGCCAAACACTGCCTTAAGGCAGCAGGATATCTTTATGATTTATTTAATCACACATACCCTCAAACTTAGCTTAAAGTAAATATTTCTAAAACTTACCCTGGATAGTACTCTATTACTTATACTTTTTGAAGGGTCCTTAATTTCAGAAAAATATCTTTTAAGGTCTCTGTAAGGGTTCTGGTGCATTCTGATATAACAAAATTATCATATTTTCAAAGCAAAATTTTAAATCCAAGAAAAAACAAATGTTTCACAAAATATTCTGGAAATATGTCCCCTTTCTAAACTGACCTAATTTTTAGTAATATTTTCCTGAATGAAGTAACAAATAATCTCATGAAAATATCTTTGCTGTCACACAAAAAGGGTTTGTCTGACATACCCCCATAAATTTTCTACTTTCTTTAAACTTTGCAAAGGTTAATGTCATGCCTAGAATATGATTACAGAATAAGAAAATAGTAAGTAAAACCCTTATTTTTTCCTGTCTGCTGAGCAATCTGCTACTTTGGAGAAGTTTTTCTCATTGGAAAATACTTCTAATGCTGTCCAAGGTCAAAAAGAGAGTGCCATTTGCAGGGTGTTTCGTAGGCTGTGTGAAAGGGATCTGCAAGCTCGGTTTAGTTCCCAGTCAACAAATGTCCAACACAGCTGTCATTAATCGGCATTCCTGCTGGCAGCCTCTGCAAAGAGGGCAAAGGCTAATGTACATGGAAGCTGACCTATTTTATGACTTTATTAGTAATTCTTCAGAACAGGCTTCTCAGTGTGAGGAAGTGAACACTGGTTCTTACTGCTGTTGCTAGGGCTGTAGGCTTCCTTTGGATAAATAAACTCGGTTTCCAAAGCTCCCAGTCTGGCATCTTTCATACATGCTAAAACCCACTAATAAAGAAATATTCATACAAGTTGCACTGTTTGAAACAAAGCATATTAGCACTCATGCTGAGAAGGCTATATCTGTTAAGTTTCTTTCCAGAAAGCTATTTGTTAATTAACAAATTAATTCCTGTTTCTTTTTCCAATAATATTGTCACGCAAATACGGACATCTTCTGCCAGAACTAATTCTCATTCTGTTATTTAGCTGTCTTTAATTTCTAACACTCTTAACCAAGCTGATTTTCCAGGCAACAGCTTGATGAACACCAGGCAATATCTTTGTGGGCTAACCCATAATAAAATACTACTTCCTATCTACAATATCACATATGTCCATTCATTTTCTACGTTCACGTTTCTTACACAACTACAGTTTTCTATCACTGATGAGCTTGTTTCTAGAAAAAAAACCTGCGCCTACAACAACCTGTTTGCTAGCTATGCACTAACAGCATAACATTTAGGGGAAGGTACAAGAGAGAGAAGGGATGTTAGCTTTTGGGGTTGTGAATACAGTTTGCAATCGTGATATTGCAGAATATTGATCTTTGGTCTTATAAACTGAGCTAGCTTAATATGGAAGAAAGAGGATTATGGAAACTGGGAGAAGTTAATCAGAAAATGTGGTGATGTAATGCCTTCCACGCATAGTTGCACTTCAAACTGTGATACCATTGTTCTGCTTATAACATAAATCTTAAACTGATAACAAAACACTACTTATTTAACAAGCAGATATCATTATTGCAGTCTAGAAATAAAATTAATTTAGTGAATGCAAACAACTATAGTTGTTTATTATATTTCTTGTATATCTGTTTGATGAACCTGAAGGACTCACATTCTTGATGTGAAGCATAAAAAGCAATGCAAAATACAGATATTGTGCAGAACAATGTTTTATGTTTTTTCTAATCCAATTTTCTCACTTTAAAAATAATTTTTGAACTTAAAACACTTTGTTTTCATTTCCTTTTACAAATATTTATACCTAGCTTTATAAGCTTTAATTTTATAAGAATCTTTTGCCTTAAATCAGCTTCTGAATTGGACAGATCTATTTTCCTTTTGTTCACCAAGGAAAGCAGACAAGTATAAAATGCTCCAAGTTTTTATTAAAAGCATTTTTTTCTGTTTATAGCATAGTTGTACAGCTTTTAACATTCATGTATGCTTTGGGCCATCAAGACTGTTTTTCATTGCTCTAAATGTACTTGTTTATTTACCCTTCAAATAGTTTGACATTTGATGTGTTGAATTTTCTCTGTGGAAAAACATGAAAAGGAAATTACTCACAGTACATTGCTCTTGCATATTTTTCCCTCATAAAGCAGATTTTCATACATAGCAGACCTTTTGACAAGATGAAGTCCATTAAATGCAGCACACAGGTATTTTAACTATTTTCATACCTCATGGCAATATTCAGGGCCAGAGTAACTGACCACTGGTCACCTACTCCAATCTGTCATAAATTTTTCTTTTGGGACTGTTTTATTTGAATGCCACTTAAGCACATATTTTTGACTTGCAATTAATCACCAGTCAGGACTGGTGATATCAGTCATATATCAAATACCATATCAAGCCAGCTAAAATAAGCTTGATAACCTTTTCCAGCTGCAATGAATGAATTACATATATGCCAAACCACAGCACTTGTGATTTTTTCTCCTTGATAAAAACAGAAGTTTTAAAACTATTTTATCAGGTTGCATGAAAGTTGTGCAAACAACCAAAGAAAAAGTGAGCCATTCTTTATTGTATGAATAGATATGAAACAAGCAAGCATCACACATAAACAGTCTCAACACAAAAGATTTTATGTCCGTTATAAGACCTTGCATGTCACGAATCTGTCACCTTTCCTATAATGTATCTATTAAGAAAGGTTCACAAATATATCATTCAGAGTCACTGGGCATTTGCATATGTGACCCCTGTATTCCTGCCTCTGTCTCACTTTTTCCTTCAAAGTTTAAAGGTTATGTGGCAGCATCAAGTAGACAATTATAGACAAACATTTCACAGGAGAGAGTGAGACAATTAGACAGGAAAAGGGATAGCACCAACATTTTCAAAGAAAAAAATTCCATGGTCCACATCTTCATTTACTGTTTATATTGGAATTGCATGAGTTCTTTTTCTTATATTTTTCTCAAACTTTCTGGTTGCTTTAATTTCACAGGTTGCAACTTCAGCAGCACATTTACATCACATCCATACTTCTGCTCCAAATACAGTGTTCAAGGAAGAAAAAAGGCTCTAACCTGATTTCTCAGGTTAGTTTTCCAGGGATGATCAATGCAAAATCTTTTCCCATTGCAGAGGTGCAGAGCAGGACCCTCTTCCTTTCTGTTGTTAATATACTAACTGAAATATCCTTATTATTATTGCATTCAATGCGTGTTGTTTTCTTTTGATTGCCAGAGTTGTCCAGTATTTTAAATGCATAATCACTTCTTCTTAAAAACTTAACCTACATTTGAAACTACATTTGAGGTCTTGTCTACACATTAAGTTGCACAGCCTAATCTACAGTATTATTTGAAACAGTTTTACTCATATCCATGTACTTGCAAGGAAGAATCAGATTCCTCCTGCTTATCTTTCCAATTCTTGCATATGCTGAATCTCTCTCTGGTGATGTTGATTTCTCCCCAGTGCTTGAAGATGACAATTATATATTTTTTGATATTTCTATTAACTCACAAAAGCAAGACAGGATGAACTCAAATATATTAGTTGGAGATCAGATTATTTCCATTGAATTTATATCAGCTTCTAAAATTAATTTTGGACTCTTTACTGAGGGGTTTGTACCTGATTTGTAAAAACACTATTGAAAAATAATGCACATTGCTTTAGCTTTACAGGCCAACAAAGCCAACCTGAAAATACTTCTTACCACATTAAAGAGAAAAAAAAATTAGGGAATAAGGACAAAGTTATTTCTGTCATTCTGTCACAACACACTGATTGCACTCTACAACTAGATATTTGAATACTATAGTAGAAACCCCAAGTCTTTTTCTGCGGTGTTGAAATATGTCATCACTGAAAGAAGAATACCTGGTTTCACAAAACAGATATCTGCTTATTTTCAACGTTGTTCTCGTTTAAAAGCAAAGCTGCCCCAGTAATTTAAATAATGTTTTTTAATGCTCAGGTCATAGAGGAAATATACAAATCTCACACTGATATTACCAGACTTGCTGAAATGACTGATGGTAGGACCATGTTAATTTGAGATCTAGGCATTCTTTGTGAGTCACCAGCAGTGGAGTTATCCTACCTGCATGGCTCACTGGACCAGCTAAGCCAAGCTGAATTTTATGAATTCTATAAATGTTATGAAAAGGAAGTCATACGATGCTTCGCCTCCATGAGAATTCAGACAGTAATTCAACATCTTGAATACAAATAAGTAGCTACTTAGCATCATAACACTGAAGATTGATGGTGATCCAGCTCATTCAAAACCCCAGCAGCAGGTAGAAGGTAGCACCATGATCTGAATGCACTTTGGTGAGGGCTAATAAAACAGTTCTTCAGATTCAGAAGCAAAACATCCATATGACTTACTGGAAACCGTATGAAATAGGTAACATAGTGGAATAAGTGGAAATCAGATGCATTAATTTCCTGAAATTTATAGTAATAACTTGCAGATATGCCATTCAAACTACATTTCTGTCAGATCTCATAAATTCAGAAGGGTTGGGTCTGGCTAGCAACAGAATCAGAAATCTCAAAGGAATATCGTGCATACAGCTTGAAGTGATGCTGACAAGTCAGACAATGATTCCTTTCCCTTTGACTCTACAATGACACAAGCTCTCTCAGTGTGAAATGTGCCATCATGCTGAGTTGGTAACATCTGAAGGAAAGAGATTCAAGTAAGTAATTTCTGTTTCCTTGGCTCAGTTTCAACTGGATACAATATTTTTGTTCGCGTGCTGCTCTGTGAAGAACTGTAGAGTGCTAGAGCATATTCTGAAGTGGTTGCAGTGCTGCATCCCAGAGGTGACCTGAACATCTGCAGGCACTCTGCATTTGGTAGATAACCTACATTTTTCCAAAAATGATCCAGATAAAACTGCATACCATTTTACTGATAGAATTTTATACTGAATCCAGACATGAATATTTGCTATTAAATTAGTTACCAACACAGTGTTCCCTCAACAATTGCATTGCTCAGATTAAATTTTTTCTCTACTGCTACCTTAGCAAAATTTGTTTGATATGCATACTACCTATTTTGTACTATAACCTATCTATTGGTCACAAAATTCTTTAAAAAATAAGATTGTGCTTTGAAGGACAGGATTTCCTTTTCTGTAGGCTAATGTAAATCATAAGATTTTTGGTGGGCAAGTCATAAACTCAAAACATGACATCATGCTTCACATTTCCATATCAAAAAATGTCAACCATATCCTACAGAACTGTAACAGAATATTTTCTAAAAAGGACTTTTTTTTTTATTCAATAAGAAGGAAGCAGAGGACATCAGAAAGGTAAGGGCAAGTACATGAAGAGCCAGAACTGGTACATAATATCTTTTTTCGCTTCACAAAATTACTACATTGGAATTGTTGTTTTGGGTCTCAATGGTGTTTCAGCAGAATGGCTGCCTTGCATCCACATCTGGCATAGGTATTTGTCCATTTGGAATATTATGGTCAGTTGGGTATCACCTTTTTGTGTTTTAACCTCTATAGACAGCTAAACCAAACATAACCTCTCACTTACGCCCTTTTCAATGGGGTAGAAGAGAGAATAGAAAGGTAAATAAAAGCATGAAAACTTGTGATTTGAGATAAAGACAGTTTAATAAAGCAAAAGTAGCACATGAAAGGAAAGCTAAATATGGATTTAATTCACTGCTTCCCACAGGCAGGCAGGTGTTCATCTCCAGGAGAGCAGGGCCCCACCACTTGAGACAGTGGTTACTTGGGAAGACAAATGCCAGAACTCCAAATATCCCTTTCCTTCTTGCCCTTTTCCTGAGCTTTTATTGTTGAACAGGATATCCTATGGTATGGAATATCCCTTTGCTCAGTTGGTGTGGCCCCTCCCAACTGTTTGTTCACCCCAGCCCGCTCACTGCTGGGGTGTGGTGAGAAGCAGAAAAGTCCACAGCTCTGTGTAATAATGCTTACCAATAATGAAAACATCTCTATATTATCAACATTGTTTTCAGCACAAATCTGCAACATAGCCCTGTACCAGCTATTACGTAGAAAATTATCTCAGCCCAAATCAGTTCACACATTTATGGAAAGATGTTGATATGTAAAAGTACTTAGGGAAAAGCTAGAAGATTGCCTGGAGGATTGGAAATAATATTTTACAATTGAACATTTGAGGAGACCAATATAAATATTTCAAAAGAAAGTTAGCATTGCAGCTACAGCCATAAAATATTGACATGGAATAACATTTTTAAATACAGAGTTATTTGTTAGAGAAATCTGCAGCACTAGAACAGTCCTTGGATGGTAAAGTTGTACAAATTCAGCTTGGGAAAGAATTGAAGGCTTGTTTGGTGAACATTTTTTGAAACTAATTTATCAGAGTAATATTTTTTTAACAATTATAAGAACCCTTGTGAAGAAGATGTGATATATCTCTGAGAGCCATGTTCTTGTTCAAAGTAGAGAAGGCCTATGGCTTAAGTGATGTTGGAGGTCAAGTTAAATTATCAAAGTGATACTTTCTGGCATTCAGGAAATAGCATCTTAAATTCAATCTTTCTACAACTGATGTTTCAAAAGTGTCTAATATAAACATTAAGAAGAAAATATGAAAACCTAAGCTTTACTTATCTGTAACTTTACAATACAGAGGCAAAGAACACCTCTGTGACTTCTCTATGCTTTGTTCATGAGCCAGAGGCAGATGTGAACACCAGGACAACACATACTTTTAGGAGTTTATTTATTTATTAGTATGTGATAGTCTAAAAAGACCTTTACGTAGACACTATTACCTATCAGGAAATCAACAATATTTCTACATATTTTAAAGGGCATTCAAAATAGAAACTATAAGTTACAATGCCAAACCACATCTTTTTGAGAAAGCCTATTTTTGCAGACAGATTTGTCTATCACTTCCTTTATGATGATAACCCAAGATGGAAAGAAAACAGAAAGGAAACAACATGTTCTAAATGTAATAAAAGTCATGTTGCACTTTTCTGATTTGCTAAGTCTGCGTGGTAAAACCAAAAGGAATATGAAGCTTCCAAAGCCATTATATTCGGTATTGGAGGTTTATATCTAAAAACATGCAGCTTTTTATAATAAAAAGTGACAGCAGTAAAAATAATTAAATAATAGTTTAAGTGCCCTTATTTCTAAGGTGATATAAGCTATGTTCCATCTCAAGACATAAATGTAATCCCAAGCCTATCTCTGAATGAAAGAATATTCAGTGATAGCTTCTTTTTTATGATTCACCTTAAAGATGTGAGTCTGAGCTCCAGATCTTCTACAGGTAGGTGTCTAATATGTGTTAGAGATGTTCCAGGACTCTAGAAATTATCAAGATGTTGAGTTTACTGACTGATATCTGTCTGCTCCACATCTCTCACAGATTTTCATCTGGCATTGTGGACATATATGAGATATGCACAGCTCACATGGGTTCTAGCTGGCAGGCTGGATGGACTCAGTTGTATTATTTGTCCTCTGTCTTGTCTCACAACATCAGATGGACAACAGAGACAGAGCAAGGCTTTGGGTTTCGTGTAGCTGAACCAGACACAGAAGTTTCTTTTAAGCTGATCTGAATCAGCTGTGCTTGAATCCCAACCAATACAAAATTTGTATCTTCTTAGAGTACCTGAACTGCAAAAGAACGAAAGATATTCCAGAATTCTGTGTTTCCTGCAGAATTTACAAGTTCAGGACACAATGATTCACAAAGTTTATTTGATTTCAATAAAATTCTGACTAGAATCAGATCAACCAGATTTAATTCTTCTTGATTTTCTGTCATCAGGCTCCATTTCAAGGATCCATCATGCACTCTCACAGCACAAAGTGAAGAGCCTCTCCTTTTCACAAAAGTGTTGATATCTTTTGCTTTAATGAAAAAAATCAAACTGAAACCAAGCTTAAAATTATGGAACACCCTTCAGTGAAAACAATTACCTTTCTCCATGCAGTTGTCCTCACCATCCTGTAGAAATGCGACACAGTAACAGATAGTGCGTGTGAATTCTGCTATTTACTGTCCATCTTGAGTAACAGTCATAAAAAAAATTACAGACAAATCTGTCTGAAAAAGTAGGCTGGAAATAGGATTTCTCAAGGGATTTCTAACATCTTTGGCTTCCCTTCAGGCTGGAAACACCACAAAAGAAAGCTTTTCATGGTGTTTGTATTTCAGTACATCTGTTTTTATGGCCCGCTGAAACCAGGAAGTTTAGAGCACATACAAATAAAAAATCACCTCAAGTAAGCTAAGCAAAGGTCCAACTCAAGTTTAAAGAAATATTAAATTCCATTGTTATTTTAGCTTTTGTGCTCACCCACCCCTAACTGTTGAAACACTTGTTTTAAAACTTTGTTAAATAAGTATGTAAAGGCATAGTACAAAAGTGAAGGTGTCAAAATAATTTTCATATTCTGTATTTCACTAATGTTTGATAGATTGCCATCAGCTTCTATTTACAGATGGCAGAAGTTATCAGAAATAATGAATGCCACTCCTAAATCAGTGGTAGGAGCAACAACAGTGATGGTATTAAAACCCAGATGGCTTTTTTTCCTAAACAATATCTATTGCCCTACTAACCCTTAACTATATTCTTTCTGCTATCAGCCATTATTCAACTTCTCTTCTGTCATATTCTTTTTCCTCTTTGTTTTCTACTCACATTTTTCAGTAGGAAAAAGTTTCCTGAGTATTGAATTGTAAAAAAAAAACTGTAGAAAGGGACAAGAGTCCTTTAAGGAAATCTTACACTATCATAAGATGTCTGGTGTAAGAAAAAGTTCATTTTACAAATATCTCCAAGTATTTAATAGAGCTTTTCATTGGCACAGATATATAGAAAGTTTAACCATATATATGAGTGTCTATTATCTTTTAATTGAGATAATGGCTTTGAAAATGCTTCATTTTTGTATTTTCAGTTGCTTGTAGGAATCTCTATACAATATAAAATGCAATATATAATATTTATATTTATATTAATAGATGTAGAAAAGGGACTCAGAACTGAAAACTTGAAAGAAGCAAAATTTCTCTGGTAAATTGTACCATTTTTAATGATACTTGTTTTCTTACTAAAGAACTTTTTTGCATTTCTCAGCCACATATGGCCACCTTTGGAGCAAGATTTTTCAGAGCAGAGGACCCTAAAAACCTTTGATAACTTTTTTTTAGGTCTGTTGTCAGGAAGTTTTAAGGCATGGTCAAAAGACCTTTAGGACTAAATGAGCTCTTCTCCCATGGCCAACAAGCCAAAAGATGTAAGCCAAATCAACTCATCTGTTTCTCTTGAATAACAGAGAATCCACAAAATTGCTGATACTTTTTTTTAAAAGCAAGTATTCTAAAATGCCAGCAGTGATTTCTGTCCACTTTGTTCTAGCTATGCCAGATGCTATAAGGAAAGTTTTTTCTTCCTTTTTGAAGAGCAATGTCATCTGCACTCTGTTAGATGTGCTTATGCCTAATCACAAAATAATCCAACTTCCTCAGTGAAGGAATCTTTCAATATGAACTTCCATGTTAGTTTTATGGATATTTTTACTACTTGTTTTCAGATTAACTTTCTGCATCACTGTCACAGGTATTTTTGCATGGAAATATATTCAAATACCTAAGCTTGAGTTTTGCCTGTATATCATCTGACTGGCACCCATATTCTGTCAAACTGGAATATTCACCTAGCCTAAAACCATAAATTGGGAAATTTTCTAGTGCCAGAACAAAATGGCATGCAGACAATTTCTACTATCTCACCCTGACTTCTTCCGCTTAACAGACATTTTATAAGGCACTGAAATATCAGCTTGATGTATGTGAATCAAAATATGACTCCTCCACTGCTGCACCAATCTGCAGTTGCCATACTGTGAGGCTGAGACTGTGCTTTTGCAGGCAGGCTCTAATCCACCTCAGGCATTGCAAGCTCTCTCTGTCACTGAAGAAATGTGACAGATATTCTAACTTCTGTGGGACAAGTCTTGCTAGTGTTTATGCAGTACATATGCAATTTATTCTGTTTGTGGGATCAGAAAGCCCAAAGGCCACAGAAATCTTCAAGGTCGGTGAAGGTTGACAGAGGACAGGAAAAAAGTTGGAGGAGGGGAAGGAGATGTGCTATAGTTGAGCTGGGAGTATTCTCCATTCGTTCCTCTTGGAACTCAGGGACAAACTGCCCCTCATTTTAAGACAGCTGGTGGCAGTGTGTGGAGTTACAGTCCAGGAAGCAGCTCATAAATACTGGCTGAGGGATAACATTGTCAAATTGCATAAGTATCTGAGAAGCCACAGACATCTGAATTCATTAACAGTTCATTTTCAAGAGTGAAAATTTTGAGGTTTATTTTCAATGTTGCTTTGAGAAATGATAAACTTTCTGTTAGGAGAAAGACTTTAAAACACAAATGTTTTAATTTGCACAGCACTAAATCTTGTGCAGCACTAAATAACTAAGCCTTTATTTGTATCTTGCCTTTTTTCTCCAGCTTTCTCTAGCTCCCTTCCTTTCTTTCCATCCTTCTTCTTCCCCATAATTAGAAAGGCAATGGATAGAAAAAATTAACACAACAATGTTCACGGAATTATTATTTTTCCATTGAAGGCACAGGGTGCCATAATCATACACTCAAAATTAGCAAAGTTTCAGCAAGTGTTTGAAGGGATTAACATAGATAGTAACTTAATGTTGTTTCAATGAAATATTCTGGATAAAAATTTTACAGAATTTCTACTGTTTCAGGAGGAGACTGAGTGCCAGCTTCCCATAGAAGAAGAATTGTAGCAATACGATAACATAAAAGGTAAGCAATATTTAATCTCTCACATTAAAAAAAAGGGAAATATAATCTGTTTACACAGACATGATCCTCAACTCTGTCTCCTTCCTGCTAAAACTCCTGAAGAGGATGGTTATGAAGCAATACTGAGGTTCTTCACCAGAGGAACATTTTCTGATTTGGACTTAGATTTAGCGACAAAATTCCCTTACAACAGTCACTGTTATTATTTACAACAGTCACTGTTTTCATCTTGACTAGCAGTACTGTTCTACTATTCCTGTTTAGAAACACATGGATCCAGACGTAAACCAGCAGATACCAAACGAGGTTAAAGTAACAGTTTTGAAGAAAGTCCTGTCTATCTTCACAAATATTTTGGAGTTCAATACTTAAACTGGTTTGTGCATCCAGAGCAAGTTTCTCTCCTCTCTTTTTTATAAGCTCAGAATGACAGGTTGGATATGTCTTTCACTGGGTTGTATCCCTACCTCATTTTACCCATTGATGGTAAATAATTAGATTTTAGACAGAGAACAAGCTTCATTCCGTTTGGTTTTATATCAATGTTTCTGAAAGAGAATGTGCTTAAATATTCAAATTTTAGGATTGAAGTTAGTGTAGGTGAAGCTGTACCTACCAACAGCACTAAAGGATTCTTATACTGGAGTGTGACGGAGACACAGTGAAGCTATGTTTTTTCCCAAGAACATCCTACATAGTTTACACCTGAATGCTTAAAGGAAAGAGTTTTCTAGATTTACTGGACCTGCAGGAGCTGAGAGATCATTTTAGATAATAATGCTGTTGGATGGATGTTCTTTATGAGATAGTGTCTATGAATTTCCTGAAGGAAAGGAAAACAAGGAGAATTGAAAAAATCAGTTTTCATGTGAATTGATGAGTGGGAAGATAAATTGTCTCTAATAGTCTCTACCTCTGTCCCACCCTTCCTTGGAAAGATGAGGGCAGAGTAGGCCTAAGGAGCAGAAAAGTTGGCAATTTGAATGAACAATACTGAACTGGCATAAGGAAGCCTCACAATTTGCATGTTGTTATATGCCAAGTAGCAAGGCAAGTCTCTGCTTTTTAGTCTCTTCTCATAAGAATGAAGCAGTCATAAAGCAATTTCCTTTTCACACATGAAATTCAATGCAAATTTGCAACTTTAATTTACAAATTCTACAGACCACTTACAAAGTCTGTTCATTCAGTCTCAGTAGACTTCACTCTGAATTTGCTTTCTTTTCATATTACGATCCTTCTACTCTTCCTCTTAAACTAGCCAATTATAAAAACAATACTTTAACTGAAAATGCTAAAATATTTATTTTGTTTTTTTAAAGCTAGCTACTGTTTTTCATTTTAAATATTCTCTTCCCTGTCTGCTTCTAAACAGTGGAAGAAATAGCCAAAGAGAAACTTGCAAAGGTCAAAATATCAAAGAAAATAAATTGCCTTTTTGAGAGTCGGTGATTCATTCCAACTTGGCCCGCAGAACTGTAATGCAAGTCCATTAACACAAAAGAATTAGAATTTCCCTATAGCCTTTCCCAAGTACATGAAGAGGGAAAATGTGGATTTTTGGTGATATTAATAAGGAAAATAAAATACTATATAATGTAAATGAGAGCAGAATATTAAATGGACCAGTTCTTTTTGGTTCACCTGTAGTATGAGTGAGATTGCTTCAAGCAGTGTCAGGAAAATGTATAAAACTCACTTTAAGGCTTGAATAGCTGCATTGTATATTGCCTGAGGGTGAAAGCAAGCAACAATGGAAGGCCTATCCCAAATCTTGATGTAATGAGATAGAATGCTCTCCAACTTTTTGTTACTTTTCCACCTATAGGTAGGAGTAATGTCTCAGAGGTGAGCAAAAAGCTGAAAGTTGGCAGTCTTACTTTGTAGCTTTTTGATATGCTTAGCTCAACAAGTCTTGGCTTTCAGTGCCTATTTCACATAGACATAATATTTCTGTGGAACTTGTAATGACTCTGCTCAATGACATTCATCTTTTATATCAGTAGAAAAAAGCACAGTTTTGTGTAATGACATATCCATCACCAAGTACCATAATTCTGGGTGAAACCAGGTCATGGCACTACATAGTTTTGTACAGAACTGTGAGCTCTTCTGCTGAGTTTGCAATCATCTGAGCCTGGCTTAGTACTTCAGGTTTTAGCAAGTACTTTGGTCCCTCCTGAACTGTCTGTAAAGACCTTAAGAGGAAATACCTTGAACAAGTCCAAACAGCCAAAAATAGAACTTCACATCTGCTGGTGATTCAACACAGCAAAGCACAAACAGTCCAGGAGGTTTCTGGAAAGCATTGGTGACAATGTCCTGCATAGGTAGTGGAGGATCCTATAAGGAATTGTGTGCTGTTACTGCATTAACAGGGAAGGCCACTTTGGAGATGTGAATGTCGGACACAGCCTTGGCTGCAGTGACAGTGAGACTGTGGAGTTTAGTATCAGGCAAGGAGGGAGCAGGACAATGAGTAAGATGACAACCATGGACTTCAGAGAGATCACTTTCACCTCTTCAGGGGTCTCCTTGGAAGTGTCCCATGGGGATGGGTCCTGCAAGGAAGAGGGGTCCAAGAGAGCTGGTTGATAGTCACAGATCACTTCCTCCAGGCTCAAGAAAGATGCATCCAGATGAGCAAGTAATTGAGCAAAGGTAGGAAGAGACCTGCAAGGATGAATAAAGAACCCTTGTCATTACTGAAGTGTAAGCAGGAAACACACAGGAGATGGAAGCAGGGTCAGGCTGCTTGGAATGAATATAGAGAGGTTGTCAGAGTAAGGAGAAATGAGAAAAGGAAGGTCAAGGCCCACCTGGAATTAAAATTGGTAGAAGATGTCAAGGACAACAAGAAAGGCTTTTTCAAATAGATCAAAAACAAAAGGAAAACTAAGGATAATGTGGGTCTGTTACTTTGTGGAGGGGGCACCCTGGCAACAGAGGATGCAGAGAAGTCAGAGTTATTGAATTCCCTCTTTGCACTGGTCTTCACTGACAAGACCAGCCCTTGGGAATATCTGACACAGGAGACCAGGGTAAAGGAATGCTGGAAGGAAGACTTCCCCTGGGTCAAGGAGAATTAGTTTAGAGGATATCTAGGCAAACTTGACATCTATAAGTCCATGGGCCCCTGATGAGCCCATGGGCATCCACCAATCCTGAGAGAGCTGGTGGACACCATAGAGAGGCCACTCACAATCCTCTTTGAAAGGTCTTGGAGATCAGGAGGGGTGCCTGAGGGTTGGATGATGGTAAATGCCACCCTGGTCTTCAAAAGGACAAGAAGGAAGAGCCAGAGAACTGCCAGCTGGTCAGCCTTACCTTTACTGTCTCCATGTGTTAACTAATCTATCTGGGATGGCATAGCAAAGAATTATGTTACATGGTACCTAAACAACCTTTGATCTCCAGAGTGATGTGTCATGACATGTGTCTCTCTACTGTAACCTGGCTCATTACAACCTGTAGTGGTGGGTGCCATCCCTGTCCATGGCACTGGGTGAGGGGCTGGAAGTAGATGATCCTTAAAGTCTACTCCAATCCAAGGCAATCTGAGATTCTATTATTGACTCCATCTTTCTTCTTATGCGTCCCTCTGACTGTTCCAACTGCAAAGGTCAAAATAAATGTCAATATTTAGCCTGTTGGTTCATTTTCTCATCAGAAGGCCTACTGCACTGCAATAAATACTTAGGGATGGGGTTTAGTGATGGACTTGGAAGCTGGACTTGATGATCTTAAAGGTTTTTTCCAAACTAAATGATTCTATAATTCTCTACATCCCCTGAGACCATGTACAAAACCATCTTTTCCCCCCCAAGATTATTAGAATGGAGTAATTTGAGATATATAACTTTCTTCCCTAGAAAACAGAATAGAAACGGAAATGCGTATCTCTGACAGTTAAGAAATTTATTTTGAAATATAAATATAGGCATATTTTAAATGTGAAATTATATGTGTCAAAATGTGTCAAAAACTGTAGATGCTTGTTCGCTGTCAATAGAATTTCCATGCATTCTATAAGATCAAAATCTCAACCAATCTTCACAATAAAAATAGAAACAATTTAGGCAATCAAAATTTTTATACATTATTTCGTTTATTTAATCTGTTATTATAGTTACCTTGGTTTCAGAAGATGCAAGCTCAAATGACAGAAAGAACATCATTTGTCAAAAGTTCAATCAAAATATTGATATATATTTAAAACATTTTTGGTTTGAATTAAGGAATTTGTTGATACTCTGCTTTGTCAGGAACACATATTTTAACAAATTAGGTTTTCTCAGACTCCAAAGCTTCTTGAAAATGCCTCAGCTGACTGAATAATCTATGAAGGCATAAAAACCAGCCCTTCTACAAACTTGAGATAAAACTTTTCCATGCTGTCAGTACAGACTAATTTGAGCTTTCTCCTACTCTTGCCTTTTCTAAGCAGTGATTTTAATTAGACATTCAATACTTTCTGGTCTTCTCTCTCACATAATGAGAAAAGAGAGAGCTGTTAGCTGTTTTCTATTACTGGTTTCCATATGACATGCATGGCAAAGTATTCATGGTTTTTATTTCCTCTCAGGATAGTCCACCATTTTCCAGTTCCCTTAGTCCTATTTGCATCACATACAACATGGTTACATTTTCATTATTTGGTGTTTGGTTTTCTTCTGTCCTGAAATGACATACATTATAAACAAATGATCTTACAAGCCCAGCTGCATAGCTCTTTCTCATTTTCTAAAAATAAATGTGTTTAGGCTTTTATATACTTTATCTGAAACATTGATAATGTTTTGATTAAATCTCTACGGTTAAGTATGCTAACACGGTTGATTTTTTTCTGACGCCGTGCTCCTTTATTAATGATAACAAGTAGCTGCCTTTTCATGCAATATGTTCCATTAATTACCACAAAGTCTAAATTTTTGAAAATAATGAATAATCATAGACAAGCTGCTGCACAAAAATATACAAAAAATTAAAAAAGGAAGTGAACAAACCTGTCTTTTGTACTGTTCCTTTTCTGCAGACTTAACAAAAAGCAGACCGATTCCTAATTTAAAACGTAATACAATCCAAACCTGACTACAATTCTGTAGAGGAACTGTATTCTTCTCAGGAAAATCAATAATTACCAAAAATGTGTTTGCAGTTATGAAAGCACACAAGGATTTTTTAATAGGGAAAAGCTACTAACATTATTTATTTATATTGCCATTTAACATTATGAATAAAATGGCCTTTGTCTGCCTTCCAGATTCCGTATTCCAGTCCAGTGAATCTAATTGGTGCATGGTGATAAATCTCATTAGTCAACAGAAAAATAACACTTTGTTTTATTCCTTGCTGATATATTTTTACATCCTTACCCCCTTGCTCTGCTTTCAGAGTTTTTGTGCTGAAGACCCTCTTTTAACTCTATCAGAGACTTGATCTCCCCACAAGGCCTTTCCAGAGGTGTCCTGGGAGGTCCATGGACTAGGGTAAAACCCATCATGATGAGAAAAGTCAAGTTTTCTGATTCACCTCACTGCCTATTTCCACACATAGCCAAACATGGCACTCATGGGCTCCTCAGTACAGGAGAAACACGGAGCTCCTGGAACAGGCCCAGTGGAGGATGAAAGATGTGATTAAGGGACTGGAGCATCTCTCTTAGAGGCTGAAGGAGCTGGGCCTGCTCAGTCTAGAGAAGAGAAAACTGAGAGGGGAACTCATCACTGTCTATCAGCATCTGTAGGGAGGGTGCCAAGAGGATGTTTCTGAGCTCTTCCCAGTGGTGCCGAGCAATAGGGCAAGAGGCAATGGGCAAAAACTGATGCATGGGCAGTACAACCTGAATATGAGGAAGAACTTTGTTACTGTACAGGTGACTGAGCACTGAAACAGATTGCCCAGAGATATTGTGGAGTCTCTCTCACTGGATATATTCAAAAACTGTCTAGACACATTCCTGTGCCATGTGCTCTGGCATGACCCTGAGTAGGGAGGTTGGACCAGATAACTCACTGTGGTTCTTTCTAATCTTACCCATTCTGTGATTCTGTGATTATTGGTGCAGAAGAGAATCTTGGGATTCTACAAGGCTTATTATGGCATGTTTTATGGGAAGAACAAAAGATGGAGAAAGAGAAGGATCCAGGTGGTTTGTGGAGGAACGAACAAGGATGGGAAAATAAATAAGGGGCTTAATGGGGACAGCCACGTGTAAGCAGGACCTGGTCAGGACACTTGGCTGACCACATGTTTAAACAGTTGGGGCTGACCAGTCCAGCCTGCCCTGTCTTATCAAACTCTGTTGGTTTTCCTGGGTAGGACTCTGTATTCTGCATGCATGCATGACATTTGGGAGACAGCTACTGAAGCAGCCATAAGTCTGTGCTGGATACTAGAGAGACCAGAGGACCTGAGAGTTGGCTATGACAGGGTCCTAGAGACCAAGCCAAGGACTGATGAAATGGTGTGTCTGAATTGTTTGCCTGAGACCCATCCATTTGCTTGAGTATGTCTGTGTGAGGCAGGTGGGCCATGAGGTTCCAAGGGCCAGAACCTGGGAAAACTGGATCTGAGGCTGCTTATGCTGAAGACTGCTGCTATGTTTTATTACATGGTTTCTGTGCAATAGCAAATTTCCTTCTATTTGCCATTGCATTTTTGCAATGTGTGAAAGATATTCCATCCACGGTCTGCCCACTGCCATTGACACAAATACTGCTAAAGCTATGACATAGAAAATTTGCTTCCTCTCTTTTGTTTTATATTCTTACATCTTAATGCCAGTTTTATGAAAATTTCTAAATTTATTAAAATAAAGTGGCCACATTTCTTTCCTTTTCCTTAACCTGTATTTGAGTTGAATTGAGTTTTTCTCTCACAGCAGGTATTTCTCAATTGCACTGTATTTTTCTGCTCTGTACTTTTTCTCCTTTCTCCCAGGTACTTTACTTTTCTAACAGCTGCAAATCTGATGTTGCTACACACCTCCATTTAAGAGCTCTGTAGGGCTGTTCTTTTGCTGTTGTATTCAATTCTCCAAACAACCTAATTCTTGATCACACCTCTTTGTTTTATCATCTGCCCAGTGCAACTTTCAACTGCTCTTCAGCTGTCACATACACCCTACCAAATAGTTTTCCTGAAGTCAAATTGCCCGTAGTTGGTCATTTTTCCTGTAGCTATTTTGAACTTAATCATATAGAGAACTGTTTCTTCAGCTTGCCAATCCCATCAATGAATGCAGTGTTCTCTTATGAATTGCACTTAAAGGTAAGCTATTCCTCAGAAGTTTCATCTAACTGTTTCTTTCTATGGAGTTATTTTTTCCACATCCTGACATCAAAAGTGTCAAGTAACCTGTCTAGAATTTGTTTTCTATGGGTTTCCTCAAACATTTCTTCTTTAGTACTTGACTTTGCAACTGTTTCAGGCTCTGCAAGGAGGAATTTTGTTGTTTATTCACCAGTCTCATTCTTTGCACTGTTTCCAGTATTTAATTCCATAGGCTGACCATTTCTGGTGTCAGTCTGAATACCAGATATGCCACAATTGCCTGTCTTGTACTAGACTGATGGCAGGAATGGGGACTTGCAGAGGAAAAAGTAAACTAAACAGAATCTGATTAAGACCCTTTTAAAGCATGTGTTAATCTCGGAAGTTCAGCTAAGAAAGGAAATATCTTAGATTTAACTCCTTTATTGTTTTTTAAAGGCATAGATCATTACGTACCTCACCCTTCATGATGCTATACAAATAGAACATAATTGACAGTTTGGACACATTTACCAGATAATTATAATCTAAATATTTATTCTCAAGTCATACTCATTTTCCAGTACTGTTGAGAATGTCATTCTTTTTGATCTTTTTATGTGATGCAGTTAGAGAAAGGAAACTTCCACCTCTTACATCTCAACATATATGTTCCAATTATATTGCTTCATTTACATGAAATTTAAAGTTCCATAAACTGTGCAGACTTTCATGTTCTAGAAAGATATTTGGGAAATTGAATTTTATATGATTAGAGATTTTGTGTGATTAACAGACCATGACTATGTCCTTCCATGTTATTTCAAAAATATTCCAATGAAAATTAAAAAAAATATATCTGTACATTACAAGACATTAATTTTTTTTTCCTTTTTGATTTCTTGGCTGTTTGAATTTTCATTGCACATGCTACCATTTAAATCAAAAGTACTCTGATATCTCTGTGAGGAAAAAGTAGTTTTACATTTAGTTAACAGAAATGTAACTCAGATTCTAAAGCCACATAACTGCTGTCAGTTCAGTATTAAATGAAGTCAAATGTTTCATCTGTTCACTTCTTACTCTGTTATCACCTCAGAATTCTCTCAAACAACACTTTTATACATGCTTCAGGTAGATTCTCTGAACTGAATCCAATTCTGTAGCCTGAACTCTGGTCAGCTGGTGAAAAGCAAAGATTGGATTTCTCTGCCCCCAGGTGAAATATAAATTTCCCTAATTTAAACCAATTTCCTTTTGATTAAAATTGCACATTTAATCTTGCCAAAACTCTACTGGAAAGGGGAAAATAAAAAGGGACATGAAGATTTAGGACATTATAACAAACATGAAGCTGACATTTGCAGGTATGAGCAAGACATAAGGAGGGTTACATTTTCGCCAGTTTAAATAAAGATTCTCACTGGAGAAATTACACAAGGAATTTAAGGACCTTTAGTAGGTCTGAGAAGACATGAGTACATTGACAGAACTGCAAATCACACTTATCAGCTCACTTCAGTTGATATTATCTCAGCAAGGATATTGCTCACCACCCATTGGCCCTGTTCAAGCAATCTTTATGGTTCTAGACTCCAGTTTCCACCTGGCAAGCTGTCCCCCATGAATAATTATTGTCATTTTGTCCTTCTCTGAGTGTGTTGAATTCAGTCTCCCTTATATTTTACCTTTATTTAGTGCCTCCCCTTGCTGCTCTCACTCTCACTCTCACCCTCACCTTTCTGTACTATGTCTTCTGCTCGTATTTTAGTCTCATCAACCTGTTATCTTCAGGACTCTTTGCTAGTGACACAAATAGAAGATAAAATTTCTTCTTTTTTTTTTTTTTGAGCCTGATAGACTATCCAATCATTCTATAATGGAGTTCAGGTGGAAGAGGGTATACAAATGAGATTTTAAGAAAAATTTATAAAAGAAAAGATCTCTTTTAAAGAGCTGTGATCCATGTCCTCTAAATTACTATGTGTGTGGTCTGATGCTGCTTAAGCAACAGTGATTTCTGGTTGTAAATGGGAATAGTAAACCTCCTTACAGGTGTCAATTACTGCATCAAATCAGGGTGTTACTTTCAGGATGGCCTGCAAGTAATGCTGAACTGAAAAGCAAGTAGGACAGAACTCTGCAAAATATCCAAACTTTCAAACTTGTGTGCTTTTCATTCACAGATAATATGGATTATCTAGTAAAGAAGGAGGAGGAACACAAACTGACATTAATTCTTCCCTTTAAGAACACTTTTCAAGTTCATTCCAAATATTTATAGTTTGAAATCAGTAAAAATTAGGAAGTCATGCTGCCATTACAGAAACCCTTTTTTCAGTCATGCCAGTCAAAATTTATTTGAAACTGAAAATTGAATTATATTTCTTCACATCATTTTTAAACATTTTGAAAGTCTGTGTTAGATTTTTTTTAAGGAAAACTGGACACCTTCAGTTTTACAGTGTTTCCATCTCGTGATGGAAAGGTTAGTTCAGATTACAAAATGAACAAGCTTTATGGTCTGATTAATTCATGTTTCCTTGTGATGGCTAAAAACCTGACATACTGTTCAGAACATTCAATTAATGAGAACCGTGTGTCTGAATTAACTGTATGGATATTGTTTGTCAGATTGCTTTGATAAATCATCCTGCACTATACCTTATCTGCTTAGTTGTATCAGGAGCTCACAATCACATCTACAAGGAAAAATTAAAACCATATTTTTTCAAATAATGAATACTTTTGATGATATTTAGAAAATAAATTATCTGCACCACTGAACAGAGCCAGTAGCAGGTATGTACTTGGCATTTCAACAGAGAATTATCATCAGATCCCATTTGTGCTATAACATCCAGCTTCTCATACAAGTTAGCCTAAAACAAATGCCTGGATTCTGCTTTTTCCATATGCCTCCCTGGTACACACAGCCCTATCCAAGAATGTGTGAAAAGTGACACATTGGATCTCAGTCACAAAAGGCCCTCCACACTTGCGCTGGAACGCCTCACTGAACATGGGCTTTCATTTCTAACACTTATTCTCCCCAGATAATCCTGCTGTTTTATTTTCAAGCCTGGTTTATATCAATATAATCATAATCAAAATTATTGCTTAAATCTGAGAGTTTAAAACATCTGTTAAATATAGATGTTGGTGCAGGACTGCATGAAAGCTGAATTCTTCATGCTATATTTCAGGTAGAGAATCTGAAAACCTATTTCATTAACAGTCCCAATGCCAACACACACATAATAAAATCTTTCTACTTACTGCTAACAGCAGTGGCTTTAGAGAGCAATCTTTCTCTCACTAAATTACTGAATAAAAATATTTTTGGCTTCAGTGATCATGGTGATTCCAGCTCCTAAATAAAAATGTCCTTCTCTGGACTTAAATAGTATGGAGAGAGTGAAAACAATTTCTCAATTCCCATCCTCTAGTGTGCTACTGGGAAGGTAATTTCCCCTGAGACTAAACAAGACCATGTGGGAACTGGCGAGGAGAAGGTCCACCTTAGAAATACAATCACACTAGAAATCAATTACTTCTAAGCAATCAATCCCTGGCAAACAACCACAAATGCAAACTATGGGAAAAAGTTATTATTTCCCAAAGTCCTTCATGAAAGTAAGTGGCAAGTACCTCTTAGTGTATAAATAACCGTTTCCATGTTTAGAAATCTTTATGAGCATGTACCAAAATTTGTAGCCAAGCCAAGGAGCTTACAGAAGAGAGTAAGCAGTGTGCTGGGCAGACTATGGGTCCAAAAACTTGCCTAAATCAAATCCTTATTTCTTCCCTAAAGTGCAACCTTCTGTTTACACTGGTTGCTTGGTATTCCTGTTCAGTGGATAGACACAGTCATCCTCAAATGGCAACATACCCTGTCATGCGACAGAAGCCAAGATTCTGCCTGCCTGGGGCAGGCATGTCTCTGCAGCCACATCAGGCTTAGGGAGGTTAGGCAGCCATCTAAGAGTGTCTGCCGTAGCTTTTAGATGGCTCAAGTTTAATGAGAGGAGCCTCAACCCTATTCGCAAGTTCACAAGACTCCAAAAGAACAAAATCTTGCTGAGTTATTTATTTAAAGTCTAATTTGAACCCTTTACCACTGATATCTTGTTCAGTACATGACTTAGCTTCACCATGCATGTCAATCAGACAAGAATATGACTTTAAGATCACTGCAGCTGATGTTAATCAGATAGTTTATGATTATGTGTTGGATATTTAACTAGTACAGGGAGTAAAACACATGGTATGGCACAAAAGAGAATCTGTAATACTCAGCTTAAAAGTTTGCTGAAATTTTGAAATTCTTCTCAGGTTCATAAACTTTTTCAAGCAAATATGAACCAAGAGATGGCTCAGGTTTAAGAAACACAGAGACAGTGCTGTAAGCAGAAACAAAATGCTGTACAGCATGGAAGATGATATAGTATGAACAACTCCTTTCAAATAAGAATTTATCTTCAAGTTTGAACAGTTTATTATTATTAATATCAATGTCTGATGACAAAGAGAAACAGCATTCTCCCAAGCAAAATTTTCCCATCCTTATCTCCTCTAAGAGTAAGATTCAGAGAAACAAATATTAAAATATAAATCAAGAATTATTGGGGCTTTATTTTCATATAAATGCTAAGGAAAAAATTCTTTTTCTGTTGATGTTATCTCAAAGACAATTATAAAAATTTTCATCCTACACATGAAGCTAAATTTGTTTTAAGCTGAGGTAGCAGATATAAAGTGACAAAAAAACCCATAAAGGTAAGATTTACTTATATTTATTAATGTAAAGAGGAAAAATTACTGCAATAATTTTATAGTGATTAGAAATCAAACTAAAGGTGAAAGAAAAAATATGGATTTTTTTCTCTTTCTACTCAGTTTTCAGTTGCATTTTACCCAGGACACAGCCAAGTTCTCTCTTCTGGCACATTAGAGTGTTTTGTGCAGCCATCCATTTGGTCTCGGAGGAAAAAGAGGTTTAGTTAATTTTCCGTACTTGGATAAATCTATTTGTGATAACCTAGTTCAGAATGGGAATTGCCTGGCTCTATTTCCACTAGACCAAGAAACTATATCCAGTTCCAGATTTCTTATTGAAGAAATAGAAGAATCATTTAGTGTTTTTCTATATCACTCAGATCCAGACTGTACCATGGATCTGAGTCAACTTTGCATCCAGGATGCATGGAACGAACATTATTGGAGTACTAGGAATGTACAAGATGGAAAACTCCATGCTCTAACTTAATTCTAATCTATTTCAACATCACTCCTTACCCTTTACCCGATCATAAATAATTACACTTTTTATTAACATAGTTACATATGAAAATTTCATACAGAAATTTCCAGATATTAACTGTATATTCTGCATAAGGGAATTGTTTACAGGAAAACAACAGTGAAGTTCAAAGTTACAAGTACTGTTTTTCACATTATTTGTGTTTTCAAAAAAGATGTCTTATAGTCTATTTTGTTATGCTCCCTTGCATACAGTCCTAATTTTGATATGTAACTCAATTTGAAATCACTTATTAACACATTTAATGAGGTAATGAGATCTAGTATTTCCAAACTTTGTATTTTATTCTTTGCCCAACTTTTTTCAAATAAAAACTGTTTTGTATCATCTTAACTGCATGCATAATTACCATTTTCCCCAATTCTATATGAAATTTGCTTTTAGGGAGTCTTTTGCAATCAAAGTCTGAAGAAGGATTGGCAAAAACGAAAGACAAGGCACTAACTTTTCTTGTGCACCAAAATAAAGGAATTAGTCATTATATCAACACAAGTGTCTTCTTTATGGTGTTCAAAGAATGCAGTGTCGGAGAGATTCCCTATCCCATGTTATTGCAGGTAGTTAGACCAGTTAATCTCTTTCAAAGACTGGTGAAGTTATAGCCTAAGGCCACAATTCTGCTTTCTCAACTTTTATTTCTACTGCAGCAGGCACAGGAATATAGTGAATGCATAACAAGAGGAATGAAATAAGCATCACTTATTCCAACTGGCCTTAAAAAATACCATAATCTGGAGTTCCTAGACTTTAGGAGACACCTCTACTTCTGTAAAATGCAGTCTCATATAAAAATTTACATTAAAATGTGACTTTGCTTTAAAGTTTTGTTCTGTAAGATGGCTATTTTGGCTCTGATTTGCTGCATCCCACTCACCTTCCAGCACAAACATGGACACTGCAAGTAAAATTTTTTTTTTTTCCAGTTGCTAGGATGGCAAAGAGTACAGGAACTGAAAACTCAGGCTATTGCAGACATACTGTGACTAGCATGATGAAAAGACTAATTTTATTTGCTTTCTCCAAAATTTTTTTACCTCCTGCTTAAGAGTTCAGTTGTGGTCACTGAACACTAGATCTTATAGCACTGAAAAGGTTGTTATGATAAAACCTGCATCAAGACATACATTAATGAAAAATACATAACAGGACAAAGTATCAGTGCAAAATAAATGCAAACAGTCATGTAAAGAATAGGAAGAGTTGCCTCTGACAAAAACCCATTCTGTCCTTTCTAAACATGCAGCAGCCAGTCTTCCAGCTTTCCCAAATTAGCAAGATCTTGTAATTCTTCAGGAATGCAAGAAGCTCTCTTCTTTATCTCACATTCTTCTACAGAGGGAGAATCTCATGGAAACACCATCAATTTTTACATTCAGATGATTGTTTTTCATTAAAGATGACATTTATTTAAGACCCATCCATAGATATAATAATTTATAGTTGAGGTTAAACCACAAGACACAAAAAAGTTCATTCTAAGACAGAATTCCTGATCTTTTATGGGTTTTGAAAATTTCTGGTGCAAATATCAGTCTGTGTCTTCTGGTATCACCTGGATGAGAGGAAGCATTTGAGGTAACAGACTTTGTCCTATTTACAGCCCAATGTTAGAGGAATTCAGGCTAATTTTTTTGAGGAATTCAACAATGTACTAATAAAAAGATACATGGCTACAAGCATTTAGGAGGGAAAAAATAATAATATTATTTCTGTCACACATAGTGTTGACCACACTGCTTGTCTAAGCTCAATTTTGTCTTGTCAAAATCATCCTAGACTTCTGACATACCTATGTAGTTACTTTTTAACGCTGCAGAAGTGATTAATCTGAAAAGATAATGAGGTGGGGATAATGCCTTCACAAGATCTGTTGTACAGGTTTTGTTAATAGTGTTTTTACCCCTACACACTGCTCTCACCAGAAATCTGCTTGTACCACATAAAAGATGCTGGAAAGCAGATCTGGCTAAGAGTGATGAGACAGAGCTATTTCTACAGTTTTGCCTCTGGTGTTTCTCATACCTTAGTCCACATGAGATTTTTCTTGCCTTTATAGCAAATATAGCCCTTCAAGTAAACAAAAAAATGCTGCCATGGACTTAACCTGAGTTTCTTTATGCCTTATGTTAATCAAATGCCTGCAAAGTTATTGTGCTCTTGAACTTCCACAGTGCTTCCCTTTTGGGTAGTTATGTTCTGAAATCAAGCTTTGCATTATTTTGCTGCTTGCTCTGAGAAAGTTCCTTCATTTTTCTAGCAGGGCTTGTTTGTCAACATGTCCATCTCCTTTTAAATTTTTGCCAGTATTATTTCTGTTTATTGGATTTTTATTCAAATGAAATTTGTAAATACCTGAGATTACCAAATCTCTTGGCTAGAACAAAGCCTAGCACCAGCTCAGATGAAATGGCCAAAAACATTAAAAAAGGGATGCTTAAGTATAGTCAGGCTCAAAGAAATATGTTTTTATGATACTCTTGCCTTTTCATTGTGTGTCCTATCTCATTCTTCTTAGATATCCTGTCACATTAAATAATGACTCTGAGCAATCACACCTACTATCTCCAAAACAAGTGTTCCTCACTTGTGTTTCATTAAGCCGGGGCAAAGATCCATCAGGATGTATTATGTCAGTAGGCTTTATGTATCAGCTATTACTTTCAAATTCTGTCTTTTCCCAGGATTCTGTGATGCTTGGTTCCAAATGGGCTCCACAAGAAGAAAGTGGCCGTTTGGGAGCTTAGTAGGTTTTTTGGTGCAGTAAACATTATAAAGGAACACAGAAAAATTTCCCAATACTTATATGACTAATTAAACCCAATTAAACATTGGGTTTTGTCATTCGAAAAGAAAAAAAAGCAAGCTGCATTTAACAGGTAAACTTCTAATACTGGCATTTTTTAATAAAGCATGCTTTCTGTGGAAGGCTTTCATTTTCCTAATATATTACGCTGATACTTGTGTGATTCATAATGTAAATGTTTGTGTTTCACATCAGCAACATTGGTGTGAAACATGTACTGCAAAGAAAATACTTAGTTTCTCAAAGTCCTCCCCTTGACAGCTTTTGTAAGCAAAACCATTTTTTTCTTATATGCACAACACCAGTGACTATCCCTATATTAAAAAAAAATGCAATTCTCAACAGAATAAACTCTGAGTTTCATTTTATTTTTTTACCTTCAAAATTATATAAACCATAAATATCTCTAGTCTCTTTCAGAGGCTGATAAAACTCTGAAATTCCTTCTCACATTTGTTTCTTCCTCTCTATCTTCTGGTGTATTGGTGATCAGTGCTTCTCAGCACAAGATATGTAGTAGGTATTGAAGGAGGAGCCGCTCAATTTGCAAACAGCAAATGTTTCTTGTCCTCAGAACCATAAAATTTCAATTGGAGAAATGTGGTGACAAAAACATTTCTTATTCATTCTGACACAATATTTTTAATGTTTCACAAGTTGCAAAATAAAAAGAAAATTTCAGCACTGGATAAAGCATCAGAAAATATGTCATGTGCTCCCAAGAGATGCTCTCCCTTAATTGTGTTGTATCTTAAAAGGAAATACAGAAATCGTATGGGATTCAAAACATTTTCCTGGAAGCAGTCATATCAGAAGAGCAGAGCAGTTGTGGAGACATTTTATCAGGAGTAGACAGTGGAACATTGCACCACTTTCAACCACACTTTTCAACAAGACCCATAGACTGATGGGGGATAATTGGTCCACTTCCTAGAGTGTCTTTTTTTTTCTGCATGGGTCTTTCCTGTTAAGGCTGGTGTTAAGAAACAACATGGTTTTCACAATTGGTAAAAAAGGGGTGAAAGGCAGGTTTGTATTTCTTTTTTCAAGATGCAGACAGTAGCACCACAAAGATAACGCAGTGTCAGCTAGATATGTCTACCTAAATAAACAGCTTCCTGTTCCATGAGAAACCAGACAAGGCTGAAGACATTCTGTTCTAATAAAAAGCACAATATCCAAGAAGGTTGCCAAGAAACCTCATTTTCCACCTTAAAGCATCAATAGGTTACTGCCAATGCAGAGAATGGGATCGCTTTAAATTGGCTACCATAAAAAAGCCCACAGATCTATCTCACAAGATTGTTTTAGAAGAGAATATTTTTTTCCTGTTCAAGCAGAATACAAAATGAAACTGGAAACTTTAATAGCATTGACCATTAAATATATCCTATTTCATAAGTACCTACTCATCTTCAGAATGATTCAAGATTTATTCAGTCTTACATAAAGGATAAATTCATCTATCTGTTCTTTCTTAGGCTCCTTAAGAAAAGGAAGTAAAAACTAATTCACTTTACTGAAGTAAGACAAATTGACTTCAAATAATAGAACAAATTTCTTTTAGGAATGACCTGAGAAAATTACATGGTGATGTGAAAACATTTGTTTAACCTCCTTTGAATCTGTTTTCACTTAACCTCTAAACCACACCAGCAGACTGTGCATGGCATTCTCATCAGAAAATCAACATGTTTTCTTTAAGAGAAAAATGGAATGAGACAAAAATATGCAAATAACAGAAGGCAAAACATGGCTTGGTACATTATTTTAATAACAAGACATTCCAGTGATGAGAAGGAAGGAACAATGACTAATTGATAGTGCTATTTTCATTTGCAGTGTTCAACAAAGGAGTTTAGATGTAGACAAGAAGCAGTAGCCAAAGCACAGAGGAAAACAAGAAATTTCACCAATGAGCAACAGAGGTGGCTCTGACATTCAGATCTTCTAGGAGAAGGGTTTATGCACATGCAAGGAGGGCATCTGTTTAAGAATACCACAGATCTATGAGTTCTAATTTTTATTATGCATTGTTTATTGACATTTTTTCCTCTGGTTTTTGTCTTGGAAGCCAATACTAGTGGGCAAACCAGAATATTTAAAATAGAAGTACTCCAAGAACAACAATGGCAAACTTAGGAAAGGGAATATGGCTTGCAGAAAGAGGACATTGGGTCTGTGTGCAACAGAATTTTAATCTTCAGTAACACTGAAGACATAGTTCTGCAATTTGCATTACATTTTTTAATAAATGAAATTCAAAGCCAGCACTTGTTTAATTTAGGCACTAAATGCTCAGCTATGCTCCAAAAAGGAATCCTGATGTCTATCTTACAGTACTTCTTGCCTCTCAGCTAATATTTTTTATTTGGGTCAGATGACTTCCTCCCAGGTTAAACCTCTTGCTCATCATCAGGAAAGCTTTGTTTTATGGAAAAAATGGGTGGGTGTCTCTGCAGTCTAGGTTTAGGTATCTCCCTATTAGAGCTCTAGGAAGCCTGAAAAGTTAGTTCTGATCACAACCAACACTTGCTTTCCACTCTATTATTTAGCTAAATAAAGCACTTAAAATAAGACATATTAGCTTCTTCTCAACCTGAGGAACTTCAATATTTTTCCACCAGGTATTCTAGAAATTGTCTTCTCTGCTTGTATTAAAGCAGAGCAATTCTCCAATCAAATGCACACAAGTGCCATGGTGCCAAAGATCCTCGGTTTAACAAAGAGATCACTGTGCTGGGCAGTTCTCTATTTGTCTCCAAATGATGTTTAGGAGGAGAATTAGCATTCTGAAATGAATGTAATTGTGCAAATGGTTAAAGACTATTAGTTCACTGGGGGCTTGTTCAATGTTTTACAATTTGGAGTCCCAGCATCTACAGGGAAGTAAGATTTCTTCATTGCATTATCTCTAACAAATAGCATTTCAAATGATGCTTCACAGAATCTGAACACCTTCCACATTGAGGTGATAACAAATCACCTGCTGGTACAAAACAGCTAACAGGGAAGTGGGGTGTAATGGAGCTTCAGAAAAGGGAGGAGGGATTGGTGAAGTGAGATGCTGATGAAGTAACCATGAAAGGGAAGAAAATTAACAATGGGGTGGTGAGTAGGTGAGCTGGAGATGGGAAAGGTTAAAAAGGCAACGTCTCAGTGAATCTGCTGCAGCTACCATAGACATAAAGTAACTGGCAAATGAAATTAGGTTAAACCAGCTGAATTATGTGTGACTTACAGTCTGATGCAACAATAAGCATGCTGTGAACTAGTTTATCAAACGTAGTTTTAGGAAATTATTTTAAAATTTAAATCATAAATTCAAATATACTTTCAAAATGTCCAGGATTAATGCCAAGAAGGAGATTATTTTCTACTAGGTGTCTAAAATCCAGACAGGAAGTCAAAATACCTTCCAGAAGACTTCCAGGCTGGAAGGCAAAGTGCCAGCACGAAAATCAGGTCAATACTGATTTTTCACATAGCTCATCATCATTCCAACTCCCACTCCTGCCTCTGATGTGCTTATATCTTTCCAGAAAGGAATACAGTTTAAAAATCCAGTGTAAAACTGCAAGTAAACAAATATCTGTTTTCAAACTGAACACTAAATAAATCACATACCATTGGTATGGTGTAAAAATATTCCATGCAGATAATCAAGACAAGCATAAACAAGGAGTGTAACTCAAGAATGTTGTTAAAAAAGGAGATAATGTTTGTATGCAGTTCGAAAAAACTGCTATTTAGAATTCTGGACAAGATTCCCAGCTCAGTTAGGTTAAAACAGTAGAGATTTTAGTTCCAGAAAACTGCTAGAATGTCTCAAGTCTTTCCTGAGGTAACACATGCTTCCACAATGCTATTCCCCCATCCTTCTCTCTCGCCTACCCTAGTGAGGTCATGGACTTCCTACCATACAGAGCAATCAAGGACCAGCAAGATCTAATTCAGCCCTCTGCCTAAAGTGAAGGATTGTGTGGAAGGGTGCACTGATGAGGGAATTAGGGTCGATTGGCCAAGATCACTGGTGCCAGTAGTAGCCAAGTGAGATTATCCCATCAGGGTAGGAGGCAGTCCCAGGAGGGGTTTTATTCTCTGATGCCTGACTTTATCCTTGTTGGTTACACCTGGTGAAATTTATACTGGCACGTGTGGAAAGACAACGACACTGAGCAGCATCAGAATGGATTTCTCAGTCTTTTTGCCTGTGCTGGAAGCCTGGCAAGGCTGCTGGCTGCAGCAGCAACCAATGCCAGCAGGCAGACTGCAGTGTACATAGAAGTCTTGGAATACCAACAGCATCTGTCTCCCTTCACACTTGACTATCCTTTACCCTTCTTCACCATCCACTAAGCAGGAGGATCTCAGATGAAACATGATGGTAGAATTTAAATTTTGTTTCCAGTGCTGAGGAGGTGGGAGCTGCTCTGAGCTGCTCTGCTGGCAAGACAGCTTTCTGTGGGACTGCCTGGTGACTAGAGGCCAAATGATGTTATCTCTTTTATTGCATTTGCGAAACACAAAGTGAAAACTAAGAGAATTCTTTTTTAAGGGGATTTACTGCAATTATACCACAATGAATGTGGTTGGGAAATGACATTTAATACTGTAGAAGGGCTTTAAACTCTGTAAAACCATGGTAGTAATGGAAACAGCGAAGA
The DNA here is from genome assembly GCA_013397075.1 of Rhabdornis inornatus. Lineage (NCBI taxonomy): Eukaryota > Metazoa > Chordata > Aves > Passeriformes > Rhabdornithidae > Rhabdornis > Rhabdornis inornatus. The sequence goes on along the minus strand of VWZS01005539.1, from coordinate 236,419 downwards.
CTTTGACCAATGTGGTCTAGTGGAAGGTGTTCCTGCCCATGGCAGGTTGGAACTAGATGATCCTTAAAGTCTCTTCCAACCCAAACCATTCTGATTTTATGATTATTCCCATTCTCTTTGGAACTGAAACTTACTCCCAAACAGTCTCAGAGTTCAGCCATACTGACCTTGACTTGGATAGGTCATTCCAGGCGGGACTCCTGTAAAGTGTGTGACTTCTAGGTGTCTGTTCCAAGTTTCTTTTTATTTTCTGAGTAGCCTGAGACAGTGTCTTTTCATATTGAAATAGCAGCTAAGGCAGGTTTTACCTATATTTAGACTTCTATTTCTAACAGCTGGATTAAGCTGGGATTCTTTGAACTGGTTTACTTCGGAGGACTGAGAAAAAGTAACCTCTGAAATCAGGAAGTGATCATCTGAAATTGTTACAGGAAGAATACTTATAAAACTATTTCCTCTTAACTGACAAAAAACCAAAAACAAAACCAAACCAACACAATCTAAATATTAGTTACTTTATCCCATAAAAATTGATCCAAATGCACAAATTTCCACTGTCTGTTCCTGTAACTTTGTGTTTCATTGTGCAATTATTTGAAGACAGTTTCTTTTAATTTTAGCTTTGCATAATACCACACATTATTTTATACAGCAGGAAAAGCGCTCTTCAAAAGAAAGTGTTATATTCACAAATTTGAACATCGCAATTTTTTAAAAATGCTGAAGTCAATTTTACTCAATCATCCTTAATTTATTGCTGTCCTATATGTATGCAGTGTCTTCTGTCTAGTCCCCACTACCAACAACTTGTCCAAAGTCTCCTAAAAGCTTTGCAGCAGGAAGTTTGTGAGAGGAAGCAGGGTCAAGAAGCCGCTGTGAAGATGTAGGCAACTGAAGGAATCCTTTACCTGGTCTTCTGTAGGTCAGCACATGGACAATATTGCCCTGAAAAAAGTCGTTGAGGTAAAAATTTCTGATTCATATTTTTCCTTTCAGATCTCATTAGACCCCACCCATTTGTGATGCCTGATATAATCTAAGAGATGCTTCCTTAAAGAAGGTGCCAGAGGGTACAGTAATGAAGGTAAAACTCACTTTCAAGAGAACTTTCACTTGACAAGATTGACTATAGATGTGGGAAAGAAATTGTTTTGTAAACATTTTCCCCATTGGGCTTAGGAAGACCCTGGCATTTTAAAAGTTGCCACACAGCTTGCCACAATCACTAACATGCCAGAAGTAATTACAGGATGTCTTAACAAAAGGAAAAGACAAAAAATCCCATATGTTCTCAGATTCTGGCCGTTTCTTCTATGTCATCAGTAACCCCGAATATTCCTTTCTTTGTGTTAGAGCAGTTTTTTCCATTATTTTCTTACCTGTTTCTAACACAGACCACAATCCAGATTTTTCCTAAGGAGCATCCAGTCTAGCCTTTTTCTATAAAATCTGGCTGTAATTTATTTATTCCTCTCCTAAGTCCTCATTTCCTCCCCTTTCCCACTACTGCATTGTGCAAAAGATGATGTAACATGTCTATTCTTAACCTCAGCTATGTCTGTGACACCGTTCTTTTTTCATGCTGGGGGACTTAGCTATGTATGTTAGCTTTTTCCAGACATAAGTCTATTTCCTTTCCTTCTTCCACCCCCCCGTATTTTCTCAGAAACTAGGAATGTGACCTAAATGCCTTTTTTTTTCCTTGTCCTTACTGAACTGTTGCCACATTAAACTATTTGATATTATAGGTCTTACAGTAAGCTGCAGGAGATCACTGAAAAATAGCTTTGTTTAGTACAAATGCAGCTCCTTCTCCAAGAGGCTTTAACTGCTGAACAGACAAGAGACAGAGGGCAAGAAAAAGGACAGAACATGCAGAAGACTGAGCTCAGAGATGGTGTGCAAAAGACTGTGTTAGCTCATTTTCTTCCCTAAATCCAGATGTGTCTTCATTAGAAGGGGAATTGGTAACAAGAAAAAGGAAGACACAACAAGATGAGACAAGGCAAAGATGAGGCAAGACAAGGCAAGGAAGATATCTTCACGTGAAAAGTGTATGTTGGGGATTTCATTCCAAGGAATTTGATAGGATTATACAGATACTGAATCTCAGAATAACAGTCTCTTTCAAGACTAAAAATAACTTCTGATTGCAGTTTCAGACATGTATGCTTATGCTGCTTCCATGCTGATGTAATGGTGGTAATCTTTTTTCAAGAAGGATTTGATCTACAAGGGATACAAAGTTCAGCTGAATTTTGTGTTAGAACCTTTGCATGCTTATAAATTGCAGTCTGCCTTCCAGCAGCAGTGCTGGTGTTCAGTATGGGGTGGAACAGAAGTTGTTAAGGAGATAATGGCTGCAAAGGGGTTATGAAGTAGCCATAACAGCACTGTTCACTGGTAAATCAAGCACAGTGGTATCACACACTTAACTGAAGTTTCTACGGGTAGATTCTGTGCACTGCTATAAATCTTCACCAAATTTACCAAACCAAAATCATCAACCGACTTGACAAAAGTGCATAACAAATTGTTACTGAAGTGGTCATGACTGACTGCAAATCAGCATTACCTGTTTTTTTTCTTCTCTGAGGTTCCCTCCAAATTCCTGAGCACTCCTGGCATGTGGACATCTCAGAGCACCTAACAGAGGGGAAAAGCACAGATTCCCTCCCTAGCCGAGCACAGCCCTCCCTTCTTGGTTACAGGCTCAAGAGAAGTGCAGAACGACATGCTTCTTAAAAGGATATGTGTGATCAGTCCCATGAAAAACAATGCTGCTTATAGCTAATTATAGTTTCAGGTTCTTTGCTGAACCAAGTGCTAAGCCAAGGATTTGTCAGTTCCAATATCTAAGCTGATCTCCAGTACCACAGTGTCTCAGGAAATAAGAAATGACTACTCAGCAAAGACAATGATCGACCACACAAAGTCAAATTTTAAGTGTAGTCAAGAGAGTGCAAGATGGCAACCCACAGAATAAAGGGACCTGCTATAGATGAAGTTAAAACAAATTTTGAACTGACATATGAACAAAAACATAATTTCCTTTTTTCTAAAGTAATACTTCGATACTCTATTTATAATACAAAATTCACTGATCTTTTATAAAATTGCTATAACTTTTAGAGTTAAATGCTATTTTTGCTATTTTAGTTTATAACCTTGTGTGTGCCAAATCCAAACTGTGTAATCAATGAAATAGAAGTCCTCTGCAACAGCAAATAAACAAAAATAAGTAAATAAAATAATGAATCAAATAAATAAAAGCAACAATGACAGTTATATGAGCAATCTGAAGCCGTTCCAATTATTAATCATACTAAAATTTTACCAAATACAAATGTTTAAAGAGTAGAACCATTTTATAAAGGGACCCACCTGCCAAAGCTGATGACAGAAATTAAACAAATAAAATTGGAATGGAATAGTGTGCATTTAATCTTTCCAAGAGAAAAATCATCTAATGTACAGTTGGCATTTCCCCAGTGATGAAGTATCTATGCTGTCCTCAGGCCAATAGAGTAATTTTCCCAACAATAAATACAGTATCTAAGTAAACATGCTCTTATAAACTGAACCTTAAACTTCAGTGTTTCATTGTCAGTAACAGGAAAGTTCAAGATGACTTTGGTTAACATGGAATAGTGTAACTCAGCCAGTTGAACAAGTTTGGGGTCTGCTGTCGGGAATACATGGAGAGAAGATGAGACAAAAGTTGAATCATCCACAACACTTCTGTGAGGTTTATCCTGTAGACAAAGAGACATATTCCAACACAGCATACCTATCTGCTTGCCACAAGCCAGACAATGAAAATGTAACAGGGCATGGAACTAAAGAAGAAATAGGCGATACATTTTTAAAGTTATATATGGATCTGAAAACAAAGTTTCTCAAGATTAAGCCATCTGTTCTGTTGGCATTTCAATGCCTGGACATAGCTTCCTGGAGGACTTTCTCCATAACTTTTTACAGGGTTAAGCTGACTGGTCTAGAGTCCCTGATTTCTCCGTCTCTGAGGATGATTCACCTGTGTTGGAAGGTGGGTGCAACACTTTCCTTGCTGTTCTGTGGCAATGGGGTCCAACTTTGTAAGTTCCTCAGCCAGTTCACCATGCTGCGCTCCACCTGGTCCCATGGACTTACACACATTCAGTTTATTCAGGCTGTGCCAGCACTAATCACCTTTACCATGGGTAGTGTCTCTCTCCCCCTAGATTTGCTGCCAGGCACAGAGGTCTGGCAGATCCAAGATTAGCGCCAGGGTCTATAATTCATTCCTGTAGCTGTGTTGCCTTTCCAAACTTCAGTGGCAGAGCAAACTTTGTCAGCATATATAAATAACATCTTCCTGTGAGGACATAGGATCGTCTCTTCCCTTTGTCCACTATATATCTTCTCTCTCTCCTATTGTGTCTTTAGATTATGGGAACTATTCTGCCAAAAGATCTAGTTTGTGTTAGATGTGATATATGATTATCACCTTCAGTGTCAGTAACTGGAAGACTATTCAAAACACAGTAAATACCTCACAGTGGGGATGCCTCATGCATTGTTGCTAGACAGCCATTTATTTTGAATGTTATATTCTGACCTATTTAAATTAATATTCAGGCGTTAAAGCGATATATTGTATTCATTCTTTAAGTAGTACTTTGCCTATACATTTTTAAGAAGTTAATTTTCAAAACAAAATTTGTAGGTCAATATAGAAAACCAAGGGGGAAAATCCATAGTTATTTCATGCAGAAATTAAATAAAATGTTTTCTTTTCAAAAATCATTAGTAATTTTCTGATGCTCCTAACATAGAAGTTACTATCTATAACTAGGGATATCTGTGATTTTGCCAGACTGCCCATCCTGAAAAAGTGAAGAAGACATACTAAGGCCGTTATCTGAGTCTCAGGATATTATTATAATTAATAACATATTTCTGAAAATGGTTTTTTAAAAAAATTTCACTCCCCATTACACCCCACATCAAATTTTGCTTCAGTTGGAAGCAAAAACAAAAACAAAGTAAAAAACAAACAAAAAGGGTTTGTATTTCTGCTAACTATATTGTGTGCAGTATTACATACCTGAATGTAGATTTAGAATTACATACTTGAATTTCATACATACCATTACATACCTGAATGTAGATTTAGTTAATGTTCTTCATGATCTTCATCTATGCACGCTTACAGTGAACTCCTGGCTGTAAAGACACAAACTTTTGCCATAGCTTTCTTCATATCTGTCATGCAATGATAAGCATTATTAATGCTTACAATGCGTTTAATGAGTCAGGAGTTATGAAAAGCAGAGTTTTTTGCATACACCACCATTGAACCTGCTGAGATGCAGAGGTCCCTCCTTCCTATTGGACAATGTCCTGGAATGAACTAATAGATATACACAAGTTCTAGATTTAAAATAATTTGTTTGTTTTAGAGTATCTTTACTTACTTACACAGGCAAAGTGAGATCGTAGAAGCCAGATATTTTAGAAGCTATCTGTGGTAAGTTTTTAGAATCATAAATTCAACATCTTACCAGAGCCATCATCCAAATTTGAAAATTACCTGTGTTAACTCCTGGACAAGAAACTGGGCAGGAATATCAGGAAAAAAAAGGCAATATCTACTACAAATAAAAACTTGTTTTATGTGAGTAGAGAGAAAAAATTATAACGGGTAGGGTCGTATCGTTTGCCATAAGAGGACACTGTAGGAATGAGGTGTTTCTTTTCTTTGCAGCAAAGATTATTGAGAAAGGTTCTACAGCTATCTAAATAGAGAAGAATAATTATAGCATTGTCCTTATAGGACATACACATGAAGATATGTACCCAAAATTTGTGACCTCATAATAGCCTAAGCACAGAAGGAAGACATCATTCTTTAATGTCCCTATAACAGCACTGGGAGTCTGGGCTGTGCCCATGGTGAGTGGCATGGAGATACTCATGTGTGAGAAGAACTACAGAGCAGGTAGTACTGCAAAGTGGCAAGGTGAATCTTACTGCACCAATGTTGCAACTAATCCTGTAATTTGCCTTTAGAAAAATAGAACAATCAGGAGAGGATGAGGGAAAGGAAGAAATAATTCACTAAAATAATTCAATAAAAAACACTGCAGCTGCTGAAGGATCAAAATACTGTACTATGAAAGATTATAGTGACAGAAGTCCTGGTTAACAAAACTAAGGAGGGTACCTTTCTGTTGCAGTCCTAAAGTTTCATGCTCAGTAAAAATTGTTCCTTAACCACAGCTGAGATGCAATAGCAGGAAAACCAGTGTTGTCAAGAGTGACTTCAAGTCAAGGGGTCTTTGCTGGACATGTCAAGTAGCCAAGAGTAGGCAGCATGAGATAACTCAATATCTGGGCATTATTACTCCTGGATGAAATGTAGCAATGACTTACCTAAAAGAGATGGCAGTGTTCTTAATCTAATAAGATTTCAGTTATGAGAACAGAACACAGCATTAATTATCAGCATACCTGAACCCTGAAGTGGTCGCTTTTAGCAATCGTAAAGCAATTGTTGATAACTAACCTGTGCTTAATGAGGAGTGTTTTTCAAGAAGGCAGGAATGGTTCATGCATGTCCCATGGGGTAACCCATAAACCACAATTCAAAGGACAGGAAAAAAGTTTATTCTGGGTAGGAGGCCAGTGTAGTTAAAAGGAGATTTTGAAAGCCGTTTGAAAAAGAATGAAAGCTAATATTGAGAGGACTGGAGTACAGATACATGTCCATCTAGGTATCTCTGGCCAAGAAAAAAAAAAACCACAGTGCAAAAATGTCTAACAGATATTTGACACTGTATGTGGAAAGAGGCATGAGGTTGTATGTATCCCAGATGCTGTTGCTGCTGTAACAGCAAGTTTGCCATGTGTAGCAAGGAAAGATGTAAAGGAACATCTGTTGAAATTATACATTTGCAAATCAACAGGCCCAGATAACTGACACCCAAGAGCCCCAAGAAAACCAGCTGGGAGCTTTCAGAACCCTGTATGGGAAACTGAAGAAATTCCAAGTGATTGGATAACTACAGATGTAGTTCCAAGATTTAAACAGAATAAAATGAATAATCCTGTGAATTGCAAACCAGTTAGCTTAACTTGTATAAGAGCTAAAATAAAGAAATTTCAATAGATTCATGGAAACATGCAAATAAAGATAAGTCCTGGAATTTAAATCAGCCAGCTCTGTACAAAGACAAAGGTCTTGTCAGAAAAAAAAAAATTTTGGTCTTTATTGACAGAATACAAATCTGGTTTCCAAAAGAACTGGCATAGTATATTTGGAAGACAGTACATTCCAATGGTTTTCAGTCAGTATTGACTTATTACTTTATGACATTTTCAATATTGCATTATACACTAACAGCAGGATAAAAATTAAATTACTTGAAAACTGTCTTGTTGACAGAGCTCAACATACAATTTTAAAAGCTAATATGTAAAAGAGAAAGGATTAATAATATGAAAAGTTCTTGGAACAGTGTTAGCAAATATTTTTAGCTTATAAAATCATTCTGGTAAAAATAAAAATTTAGAAAAAAACTTAATGACAGTAAGTACTGAGAACAAGCAACTGAGATAAAGCATTCTAGATCGTTTTCTGAAATTGTTAGAATGCAACCAGATGTGTTCAATAAAACTAAACAAAAAGTATTACCTCTGGGAACATACCATGTGAACTATGGAGTGGGGTGCATTGATTTCAGAGCAGGAAAAAATGATGTAAACTCAGATGTATGGGACTACTGCATGGGAAGTGCTCAGTGCACCCCCTACCAATAAATCAGGATGGGAACAGTTTGTTGATTTGCTAATCATACATAAATAACCATTCATCAGTGAACTACATATCAGTGTGAGTTATGCAGCACAAACCACACAGCCTCATGTGGAGGTGTCCCTGCTGCAGCTGTGCTGGGGCCCTTGCAGCACCCACTGGGGCAGCACTGCGGGCAGGTGCCCCATACACACTGCAAGGAGGGGTTCCCCCACACCACCCCCAGGTCACCACCCCTGTGCTGTGAGTCCTTGGCTGGATGAAGGCTGTCTCTGCCCCACAGGCCTGGGGTAGGACTGGGGATGCTGTGGGAAAATGCTTGGCTATGCTAACCATCACTGCTCCTCCTCCCACTCCAAAGCCTCTGCCAACACTCCCTTCCAGGTTTTAATGCTCCTGTGGCATTGGTTCATGGTGCCTTCACTTCTTTTCAAAGTCACTAGAACTCACTGAATACTCTCCCATTGGCTTATTTTCGTCCTGTCCTTTAACATAATCCATTTAGTGTGTTATTGTCATTCTGGGTGTCTGGGTGTCCCATCACAGATACTGTTACCCTCCCCACACTAAGCATTGTTATCAGGGCATTTTGACACCGATTTCATTAGGAATTTCAAGAGTAGCGTAAAAATAGCGTAAAAGAATGGTAAAAGATATTTCGCCAGTTGTGCTTAAGGCAGCCGGATGGCAGATGTGGATTAAACGCTGAAAGAGTTGTCCAGAGGTCTTAGCAAATGTACATTTGGTTGGAATTTTTCAGAAAAAATAAGCATAGTGTTTCAAAATACATACTTTGTTTTCTGTCTGCATCAGGGAAGGCAGAGTTGGGACAGCTGGCTAGGACAACCTAGCTCTACAGTATAGCATTCATGACTTTAGAGCCCAATATTTACTAATAAATTAAGCTCAGAGAGCTAGTATCAACTGGATAAGATGACATATGAATGAGGAGAATTTTTATTAAAAATTTTTATCTCACTGTACATCATCAGACATTGATCACAGAGTGCTAATCCTAAAGCTGAGGACCACAGAATCTTGGGAAAGTTGGATCAATGTCCAACTGGGCACACAGAAGCCTACCAGGTGCCTGACTGAAGCAGGCTGCACAAAATTTATATTGATCACCGTTCTCTTTTTTTTTTTGGAGAGAACTTTCCTTAGCAAACTTTCCCCTCCTTCTGTAGCCTAATTTATCTTTCACTGATCGTCTGAAATCTCATAGGTGACTCACTGATATCATTTGTATTGGTCTCACCTTTTTTTTCACTATTAATGAAACATTTGTCTTGTCTAGTTTTTATTAATTTCTACGCAAACTTTGCCAGAGTCCTATTTTTGTCTCAAATTACCTGGTCTTTTATATATAAATAAAATTGAAGAAGCTTTGGAGATTTTCTTGATATTAATTTTTGCAAAAATTTCTACAAAAGCATTAAAAAGCCTTAAAATCAAATATTTAAAAATCTTTATGAAAAAACAGGCTCTAATCCTGATGTCTCAAAAAAAAAAAAAATTAGAAAGCCTGCAATCTAAATCAGAAAAAAAACCTGGTTTCACTTAAATGAGGACAGATGGTCATAGTGAGCACTGTTTTGTAAGAAAAGCTTTGCCAAAAAAATAGTGATAAATACTGTTTACTCTATGATAGTGGGTGGCTTTTTTATTAATTCTGTGAAAGCATATCCTCATTTGAGAAATGACAAACAGACCATTAAAAATTAGAAGCCTTGCATTAGTCTTAAAATCATTTGACATAAATGGCAATATTCATTATTAACTCTGCAATATTATTTTGTATTTGAGTAACAAAGCTTGAACTGGGAAATGTCAAGAAGAAACCAGAGATCTCATGAGCTGTATGAATATAGTGAATTATAACAGGGAGGGGAATTGCAGCAGATAGTAGACAACAAAAAACAGGATAACTAAACAGCAGAGTAAACAAAGTATTTGGAAGTGTGAGGAAAAAATCAGTTTTTACAAGCCAATAAGCAATGCGGGAGTGAATTTGTATAAATTTCTGACTTTTAGTCTTAGACTTTTAGCTGAGTTTAGATAGTTTATATCTTAAAATTTTTGTTTTAAATTTTTTTCAGGAGAAAAGAATTTACATGAGTAGCAATTCTGTATTAGTAAAAACTATCTGTGAAGTTATATGATCAGTCCACAGAAGCTTAGTGGTCTGAAAATTTTTAATCTTAGCAAATTAAACTTCAGAGCCATCATTGAAATATTTCACATCAGAATTGTCATCTATTGAATTCCTCCCATTAAATTCCAAAACCATAGATAAGCAGCTGATGGTGCATTTCTTCCCATTCACTTACATTTCACTGTAAATCATTGAAGTTTTACCTTTTTCTAAATTTATGTTTAAGATTCACTTTACTATCTTTTGCTCAATCAATCAATCAATCAATCATCAGTATGCCATCACATTCCTCATTTATTACCCTGTAAGTTAACCTTTAATTCAAATTCTTTGATATGTCTCTTTCTCATTTTTCAGATGTTCATTCTTCATATTCACCTGTCTCTTTTTAGAAGGATGGCTTCTCACTCAAAGTAAACTTTTGCAGTTCTGGGCTTTTTTTTATTTTTTAGGATAAAATGGAAAAGACTTCTGGTTTCAATGATTTTTTTCTATTCTGATTTTAAGAACTCAGTTGTTGTGCTATATGCTGTGCTACAATCTATAAGCAGACCATACAGAGTTCCAAGAAAATTTTACTATTTAGAGATGTTGGCAGATTTTTAGTTCCTTTCTCTGCAGTGCACGTAAGAGGAAAATGAAGCCTGCTTCTACTCTGCTGTGGAGTCCCAACACTGGATCCTATTAGCTGACATTAACAATCAGGAATCTAAGAGATATTGGTGGCAGGAGGCCCGCATCCCTCCAATCTCCCCAGAAGACCTCAAAGCCACTTAATAACTATTCCAGATGGTTTTCCTCCTCTGAAATGCTCTTTATTTCAATTTAGGTGACAATATAACTGCAATTCAAATTCAACCAAATTCAGCAGCAGCCCTGATCTCCCCTGCTATGTGATCTGAAGAGGTTTGCTGTGGGTGGCTCACATGGAGAGCACAAACAGCCTTGGACTTTGTGTCTCTGTGGTGGTTTGAAAAAATGGCTGAGAATTAAACTCCAAATAAGCTGCTACTCCTTCCCCCCAGCCCCCTTACAGAGAGGCAGAGACTAGGGGTTTGAGAAAATAATTTACTGAAAGCAAACATCAATGGAATGGATGGTAGCACCAACAATACTAATAACAAAAGTATACAAAAGAGAAGATGCTTTACACAAAAAAAGTTGTTCACCACCTCAGTTCTGTGTGGCCACTAAGACAAAGACAAAATGGTGGATGGTGTCCCCAGCTTCTCTGCCCTTGAGCCCGAGATGAAGAAGAGTGATGAACAAACACCCCAAAACTGTAATTGGTTTACAATTGAGTAAAACATTGCATTACTCACTTTGCAGAGCTGCTGGGCTCAGCTGTGGTTGACAGGACTCTGCTTGGCTCACCTCCACCACTCCACTCCCTGCAGTTTCTTCCCACCACAGTGCTCAACTGTGTGTGTTGAGCACACACACACCACTGGGCTCAACTGTGTTTGCCGCTGGAGACAAGTTATTCCTGAGACAGGAAAGGATGGGCAGTGGTGGGAGAGGTGCACACTGCTGGTCCCAGCAAGGTCCCCGAGAGAGAAACAGAACAAAACAGCACCTCTTCCAGGGTGCATTCACCTGTCCTTCACCCCGAAGCCATGCCACCAGGGATGATTTTAGTGGTATAGAATAGCAACGTATAACCACTACCACACGGATACAGGCTCTGTCTCCTATGTGGCACTCACCAGCAAAACTAGGACAGTCATCTCCCAGGTCATTTCTACCCAAAAGAAGCAGGCAATCAAGCCATTTTTGAGGAAACAGGCTCAGGTTGCACAAGGCCACATTTAGATTGGATGTCAGTAAGAAATATACTCCCCTGAAAGTTCTGCCAAGAATTGAAACAAGCTGTCCAGAGAAGGGTCAGAATCACAATCATAGGGAGTGTTGAAAATGTGTGTAGATGTGGTGCTTAGGGATATGGCTCAGTGGTGGACCTGGAAGTGTTAGGTTAATTGTTGGACTCAATTAGGGGTCTTTTCCAACCTTAAAGATTCTAAGATTCTATAAATATACTAAGAAAAGACAAGAATATCTAAACAGCAACATTTCACCTTCCCACCCAGATAGTGGTTGCAATTTTGTGTCAGAGAGAGAAGTATTCCAGGCAGGATTACATCATCCTGTGGAAATGAGATGCCCAGGAATGGGTCCAAAACATCTGTCTATCCTCAACAGTATCCCCAAGGTCATAAAAGAGTTCACTAACTGTAGCAGGGCAATAGGCAGGATATGCTTTGTCTGGCACACAGCACATATTGCTGCTTGAATCACAAGGATGCTCACTCAAACTCCAAGTCTCTGTTAAACGTCAAAAGAGTTTCTTACACAGCAATAGATTTGACTGTCTGAGTAGCTGATACCAGTTTCAGGGACCTAGGTGTCTTCAGTACCACAATGCAACTTTATTTCATTGTGAGCATCTTTGTATATGTGTACATTTCATTTTTAAGTGCTCAGCTAAAAAATTCCTGGCAGATACCTGTTTAAACAAACTTTAAAAGTCTATAACAATGTAGACGAGTATTACACAACCTTTTTAGGCAATCTGTCTCGGTATTTCACTATTCTTAGAAAGTTTTTCCAAATGTCTAGCCTAAGTCTCTTTTGCTGTATTGTAAGGCAATTATTTTTAACACAATAATGTTGTTCCACTGCTAATATATTCCCTTTCCCCCTTCATTGTGCAATAGCTTTTTTAGTATTTGAACTCTGTTATCATATCCCAGATCAATCCTTCTCTAGACCAACCAACAACAGTATTCACATCTTTCCTCATCCATTATATTTTCCAGCCTCCACCCATGCTTACTGATCTTCTCTTTAAGACCAATATAAACCTGTATTATAGTCCCTAAGATGAATATACACCTGTCTTCAAATATAGTCCTTTAACTGGAGACGGTGTTCCAGCTAAAGTGGTGCTAATGAGCAGATGAGCAGAAGAATTTCTCCAGATGTCCTACAAAAGACAGGAATTACGCTACAGTCTGGTGGAATTCAGTTTGTCTTTCTTACTATGTGCAGTGATGTTGCTGTGTCATGTCCAGCTATGATCCATTACAACCTTGGGATCCTTCTCTGCAGAACCACAAGGCAACCAGTTGTTTCATATCTTGCATTTATGTAGCGGACATTCCTGGCTAAATATAGAGCTCTTTGCTTATTCTTACTGAATCACATCTTATTTTTCTCATATCTCCTCTCCAATTTGTCATAGTCCTGGCTAAATACTGGTCTTGTCCTCTATTGCATTTTTCCAGCTTGGTATTGCCTGCAAATGTAATAAGGATATTCTTTCTTCCATTGCTCATGTCATCAATGAAAATTCTAACTAATGCCAGTAATACTGCATAGTCCTGGACACAGAGCAAAAATTTCTTCTTTATTTGAGTGGATTGACAGTCAGCTTCTTCTGCCTTCTGTCTAGGATAAATCACTAGAATAAAATAAGCTAAATATTGCATGTATTGACTACGCTATTAGCACTAAAGCGTACAAAATCTCCTAGGCAGGATTTTTGTTTTGCCGAGCCCTGGCACTATATCTCAGCACTGAGGGCCTTGAGTTAAAACTTTTACCTTTCTTAAACCCATTATCAAGATTTGCATACCACACCTGGTGGACATCTTTTCCATTCCTGAGGTCTGAATGCCCACATGGCTGTTTTGGATATCTAGACCAGACACTGAGTTTTGTCTGCCTATGTTTCAAGGAAATATTTTCACTGCTTTCTTTTCTACAGAGTCATACCTCTATATGTATAAACCGCCAGGTAAATAGTTATGGATTATTATATATTAGCTTTTCTACAGCTATGTTAGTTTTGCCCCACAAGTTCACACGTCTCTTCAAACTGTGGCTCAACAGATCAAACTACCTTTCAAAACTATTCGAAGCAGACAAAGGTGCTTTGCATTTGGTCTGCTTTTCTTCTCTAAAATAAAATACCATCTATTCAGACATTACAACCCACTATATATTTACAAAAGTATTTTATTTTTTCTATTTAAAAATCCAGGGCCAAAGGAATTCCACTTTTCTTTCAGGAAAGAGTGAATTCCAGTTTTCTAAGAATAGATCTCAGAAAGCTCAGGTAAAAATATTTTACATAGACGATCTCACCAGATATATATTCTGCTTTCTCTACTGTATAGATTTCTAATCTTTATATTTTTTTCTAGCATTTTGAAGTGAATATATATGTATGTATAAACATACAGCCAAAGGCTTCTGTCTTTTGTTTAAATAATGCCACCAAGTTTATTGACACTGTGGGTCTTGTGTGTGCTAGTCTCTGGCATCTAAATCAATATAAGCTTTCCTCCTTGAATTTGTTGAACTTTCATAATATTATTTTTCATTTACATATTTCACGACATCCTAAAATTTTCCTACTCATCCTATTCTTTCTTCACTGCTTCTTCTCCCACTCTGTCAATGAGTCACAATTTGACCCAAACAGTAAATACCTTTTCTCCCAATACTGCAATGAATTTGTTATTTCTCATTTGCTATTCCCAGCCTGTTCAGCTGATAGTAACAGAGACAATTCCAGTGTTGTGAGACGCTGTCATTCATGTGAGGATTTATGCAGCTCTGAAAAACACATGCAGATGCAAAAATTACGTATGGGGAGGATGGTTGGTGAAAAACTCAAAATGAGCCAGCAGTGTTAGCTCACAGCCTAGAAAGACAACCAAATCCTGGGCTGCATCTAAAGGAACGTGGCCAGCAGGTTGGAGGTGGTGATTATGCCCCTTTACTCTGCTCTGGTGAGACCCCACCTGGAGTGCTGAGTCTGGTTCTGGTACCGCTGACAAAAGGAGAACATAGAACTGCTGGAGCAAGTCCAGAGGAGAGCCATGAGATTGACAAGAGGGCTGGAACACATCCCTACAAAGACAGGCTGGGAATATTGGGGCTGTATCTGAAGAGAGCTATCAAGAAGCCCAAGAGGGACTAGAGTGATAGGATAAGGGGTAATGGGTAGACATTGAAAGAGGGAAAATTTAGGTTAGATATTACAAAGAAATTCTTGGCTGTGAGGATGGTGAGACACTGGAACAGGTTGCCCAGAGAAATTTTGAATGCCCCAGCCCTGAAAGTGTTTGAGGTCAGTGAATAAGGCCTTGAGCAACCTCAAGGCCTTATTCAGGTCTAGTGGGAGGTGTCCCTGCACATGGAAGGGGAGGTTGGGACTGGATAATCTTTAAGGTCCCTTAAATCCTTAACATTTTATGATTCTATGATTCTCTATCAAACTATCAGAGGATAATCCCAATCCATAATCAGCAGCTCAGACTACAGCAAGAGCCTGTTTCATGATGAAACAGAATACTAAAATTTTAACCTGAAAATTTATGGCCCAGAAGACCAAATGTGCAAGATGTTCATCCTATTGAAAGGGCTTTGGCAGCATCTGATAAGCCAATACTATAAATGACTAAACATTCGGAACCTGGCTGTGGACCAAATCATGATAAGAATATTGAAGAGGAATATGGTATTCAGCAGACTATAAAACCGTAACCAGCATTTTCCCCAGCAAATGGGTCTGATGCTGAAAGATTCAGAAAAGAAAGGAAATTTTGAAACAACTAATGACTCCTTCCACTGCTCACAACTTAACATGGTAAGGGATTCATGAGATGAAGCACACAGGAGTGCGAAGAAACCTGGAGCTGGCTGCAGATTTATTTTATTGGCCTCGAGCAGCATGAGCAAAAGACAGGAAATGTCAGACAAGTGAGAATTGTTTCAGAAGAAAGTCTAAAAGTGAGATGGCTGCCAAACAACTTCCATGAAAGAGAGCAAAAGTGGAATTACTGGAGGGGGTTCATGCAGGTGGGATAATCCCACAGGTATTAGCTAGCACACAAAAAGGAAAATTCTTCCCTTGATTCGGCTTTACAGACTAGATGGAGAATTCTGTAACTAAAGCCTGCTTTACATTTACAGGGAAAAAAGCATAGCACATTCTTAAATGATACTTCTGTAACTTTTCATGCAAATTCACTGGTTCCTAGCACAAGGTCCAAGAGAGCTGTGATAGACACACATGCTAGATACAAAAAAGAGGGGCTGATTTACATAAAGCACTTGGGGAACTGTGTACTTAAAATGAAATGGAGTGCACAGTTTGAATTTAAATCCAAGGCAGTATTAGCTGCCAGCCAGGCCTGCCAAACTCTACATTTCAGACTGAGAAATTCTCCAGTGGCTGAAACACAAGAACCAGGGACTGTCAGTCTTAAGCTCCTCTCATACAATCATAGAATCATTAAGATTGGAAAAGACTTCCAAGATCATTGAGTCCAGCCTTTGATTGAACATCACCATGCCTAATAAAGCAGAGCCCTAAGTGCCATAACCAGTTGTTTCTTGAACATCTCCAGGGATGGTGAGTCCATAACTTCCTTGGGCAGCCTGTTCCAATGCTTAACCACACTTTCAGTGAAGAAATTCTTCCTTAAGTCAAATCTGATCCTCCCTTGCCACAGCTTGGAGCCATGTCCTCTGACACTGGGAGAAGAGGCCAACCCCCACCTGGCAACAGAATCCTCCCAGGTAGTTGCAGAGAGTGATAAGGTTTCTCCCCACCCTCCTTTTCTCCAGGCTAAACAACCCCAGCTCCTCAGATGCTCCCCATAACACTTGTGCTCCAGACACTTTGCCAGTTCCATTGCCCCTCTCTGGACTCGCTCCAGCTCCTCAACGTCCTTCCTGCAGTGAGGGGCCCAGAACTGGACACAGCACTCAAGGTGTGCCCTCTCCAGTGCTGAGCACAGGGTACAATCCCTGCCCTGGTCCTGCTGGCCACACTATTGCTGGTACAGGCCAGGATGCCGTTGGCCTTCTTGGCTACCTGGGCATACTGATGGCTCATGTTCAGCTGCTGTCAACCAGCACCTCCAGGTGCTTTTCCATCAGGCAACTTTCCAATCACTCTGTCCCCAGCCTGTAGCACTGCAGGGTGTTGTTATGGCCAAAATACAGGACCCAGCACTTCCCTTATTGAACCTCATAGAATTGGCCTTGGCCCATGGATCCAGCCTATCCAGATCCCTCTGCACAGCCCTCCTGGCCTCCAGCACATCAACACTCCCACCCAACTTGGTGTCACACATGAAGTTACAGAGGGTGCACCCTACCACCTCATCCAGAGCATCAGTAAAGACATTAAACAGGACTGGCCCCAATACTGAGTCCTGGAGAAACCCACTGGTGACCAGCCATCAGCTGGATGTGACTCCATTCACCACCACCCTCTGACAGCTTTTTACCCAAAAAGAGTGCACCTGTCCAAGCTGTGGGCTGCCAGCTTCTCCAGGAGAATGCCATGGTATAAAAGAGCAGGTAGAGTGCATTCACAGCCTTTCCCTCATCTACCAGGTGGATCACCTGGTCATACAAAGAGATCAGCTTGACCAAGCAGGAACTGCCTTTCCTAAACCCAGGCTGGCTGGGCCTGATCCCCCGGTTGTTTCCTGCAGGAAAAGATATGTAAAAGTATTATATTGCATTTATTTCTAAGAAAAGACAGAGTTCATCAGAATATTCTGTAGAACAGCTAGAGGAGACTCTCCATCTCCCTTGCAGAAACTGTGTAGCTCTGCAGAAATAAATGAGAAGCAGAGGCACTAAGTGGATATAGACTACTCAGTGGTGAGAATATTGTCTAGGAATTCTTAAGTTTTTATGGCACAATCTTTGCATCAAAGTCAGTAAATAAAAATCAGTAAATAAAAAGACCAGAAGTGTATCACTTTGTAAAGTATTACTGTACTTAAGGCACATACTAAACTCTTATGCTTTAGTATACAGCAAGCAGAAGCATCAATTAACACAAATACGGGCACAGCCGCTCCTCCTTCTTATATCTTTGACTTGTCAACATCCAGAAAATTCAAAGGGAAACTCTAGGTTGGTTTCTTGCAGATTTTTTGCCCTGGGATAAATTACATTTAGCTGCTAGCAGAAAATATCTCTGCCAAGTGGAACAGTGTTGCGAAATAGCAGGAAGTCAACAGAAAGACAATTAAGCTATTGTGATTTTATGGAAGGGTTCTGTATACATAAAATATGGACTACCTATAGGCATTTTTGTGAAATGCATGTTAGATTTTTGTTCTTTGTTTATAGTACTTTGACCGATTTCAATTAATGTTGACAACATGAAGACAATTTATTTATGCTTATATAGAGTTTTGTGCCAACTTCTTTTTCTTCTTAAAAAAATTACCTTGAAGTACACTCCCTAATACTTTCTTTTAGAGACCTACAAAAGCAAAAAGACATAGTAATTTTTTAAAGACTACTGCAACAGCTACCTTTAATAAAGGCACTTTTCTTAGTGAGTTCCTGCATACTGGTGTTTTTTTTTTTACTTTGACTGGTATCTTTTCCAGGTTTAAATACACTTTGACTAACTGTAGTAAGAGACTGGTAAGTAAAAAATACAGCAGGTTTGACTTCGCATAGCTCACAGGTTGGATTTACTATTCAAAAAAATATTTTATCAATTCCAGGTCAAATGCACTCCATAGGTGTTAGTTTAAAATGAAAAATCCAAAACCAGCAACAAAAGAAATAAACAAAAGACCAAAACAACAAGAACAACAACAAAAAAAACAAAACAGGGGGTTTTATGTTATGCTGGTGTATTTCCATCCACTACTTTTACATGAATTCAAGTTTACCCAGGTGCACTAAATTTCACTAACAAAGTTCGATTTTCTTCATTTTGGTAATGATACCCAGAACAACATCACTAATGAGAAAATCAGCAGAAATTAATCCCTGATCTAACTGCTTAAGACCTCCACTGTGATTTCTGTCCTGACTGATTTTTCCCCAGACAACACAACTCCTTGAGAATTCTCCTGAAGATAATTCTTTTCAAACTCTGGCTCAGTGCCCATATTCATCTTTGTGGAACTGTATTATGTGTGTTAATGAAGTCCAGAGAGTTTATATTAATAGCTGGAAGGAAGCATCTGGAATGTTTGTTATCATGTCAAAGATGCTTTTGGATTAATTCCACATAAATTAATGTGTCTTCTAAGCCCATTTCCCTTTGGCCTTCATACTTTCTTTCTCTATTACCCAAAATGCAGTTTATTCTTAAACATAGATATTTTAATTAATTTCTTTCCTAAACCATTTGCTAAAGTGTCTGTTAAGCACAGATGCAGGTGTTTCTCATATTTGACAAGATCTTAAGAATCTGGTAATAGCATTCATACTTCTCATGAGTAAATTCTCACTGTGAAGACAAAGATTGTAGGGAACTATCGTACCATAGCTAAAATTAGTTTCAAGTCCTGCAAAAAGTAGTAGGAACCACTGTAGTTGGGGAAGATTTTATTAGGTTTGAAACAATATATTTGAGACCATGTGAGCTTAAGAAAAGCTCTCAAGAGAAATTCATAAGACATGTAATAAAATCCCAAGAGCTGGCAACAATCTTGGTCTGTCTCCTAAACTCTAGATAAATATGAACAGATGTCAATAGTGTAATTAATTTTTTGGAAGTTAATTTCCCAATGAATAATTTTGAGAATCACAATTAGACACATGCCCCTTGAAATCTAATTGATTTTTTAAACAACTCAAAAACACTTTAAAGGATTTTCCCCTCTGAGGTTTTTCCAGTTATACTTTCATGTTCAGAAATACTCAATTTCTTTAATATAGTCAGCTTATGACAATATGAAATGTTCACTTTATCAATAATAAAGGAGAATAGCTCTTCTAAAGAGCAAACTCTGAAGCTGAATTTAAACAAACTCCTATCTAATATACAGTAGAAAATTCCCTAAAAATAAGGGAAATAAAATTCTGCCTTAAACACAGCAATTTTAAGTGTAACTCAGAGATGTGGTTAAAAATACAGTACATTTTAAGAAAGAGAAGCTAAAGATATAATAAAGAATTAAAATAGAAGATAATCAGAAGAAATCAGGAACACACTACAGAATCCACTGGAGCAGTTTTCTGAAGCTTGTTGTGCTATTGACATTTTCTCCACTGGGATCTGGAGGGCATTCTTTGTTAGGAACAGGCAATAATCCAAAGACAAGCTATTGTAGCATTATGTAATGTCAAAAGTTGGGAATATTCTTTGATTTAGCTGTCCCAGCAGTTCAATCATCCTAAGTAAAATGTTATTACATAAAAAATGCTTTCACTCTTTTCCATATGCTTACCTCTTTCATATGTTTTTAATAGTTTTTTTTCATCATGCTACTTCTACCAAAGCAACAATCTACACAACTAGAAACAATCATCATTTCAAATTTAATGAAAATATGAATTAAAAATATGTAACTACATGTCAGCTTCTTATGGGGCTAAAAGCCTCATCTTGGGTCAATAAAGAAAATCAAAGAAGGGTGTAAAATTAGTAAGATTTAATTTCCTCTAATATTTCTCTGATAGATCAGACCAACATGGGATCAGTCCTCAGGCTGAATTTTATCAGACAAATGACAAACAAATAAAAAAAAAAAGAATGTGCCCATCCACTGGGGCACTTCTGAAACCTAAAAGACACATTCACAGCAACTACATAAAATAACTCTTAATTGGCAAAGTTTCAGTTAACATTATATGAAACAAAAGATATTTAGGTCAGACCGTCTATTCAGTAGAGCACTCATGTACCTGAGGTATCCTTAACACCTATAGTTTCTAGCCTTATCTAGTTATCATGTATTATCATCTTTTGCAATGATTTAAACTCCCTCTCCAATATGAATTTGCAGAACAGAAAATCATTAGTGCAATTGTGTCTTTTGTGCTGTCCCATATGTGAGGTGTGTTCACAGCATATTTCTCTGAGATCAGCTGAAACACCCACGAAACATTCCCACCTTTCTGGCAGCATGGAAAACTGATCTTCTTATGAGACTTATATTTTGTATCTGTGGTCTATTTTGTCTGAACTGCTGTAAAACATTTACTTTCCATACCTCTTGTTGATGCTGAAGCCATGGACAGTGAAAACCACAGTGGCAATGGGTGCTTGAGTTGATGTTGTGATGACTCAGGAGCTTTGCTGGAAAGGCGCAGAGCCGCGGTTCCAGTCATTGTTCTCTCCAGCGCTTCTGGGTTCCATCCGGACATGACCTGAAGCAGAGCGCACAAACAGTTCTGGGCACACGGCCCAGGCAGGAGTCGAGCTTTTCCAAAAGCAGAATGCTCTAAGCTCTATGACACAGAGCCAGCCTGTTCTCCCTAAGTACTCCTGTCTGTAGCATAGCCCAGCATCACCCAGAGTGAGGATTACTTGCTACACAAAATGTTATCAATGCATTTCCCGACCTGGAAGACAGGTCTCCTGCTTTCTGGACAAGTACTTTGTCAGACCAGTACCTAAAAATTCTTGATTAGATACTGCAATCTGATCACCTAAATCCTGTAAGTATAGTTTGCTAGGTTGTCAAAGTTCATACAAAAAGTGAGTTTTGGGTACACCTATTTTGACATTTGCAGGGGTTGCTGACATCACATAAAACACAAGAGGCTAATTTCTTCATGTGTAGGAATTATGTCCCTCATCTATGGCAGGCAGCAGAAGAAAAAATACTACACCTAGGGACACTACTTTTTCCAGGAATTTCTGCATATCACTATAAGTACCCAGTTATAAGTTTCATGCCTTAACAATATCACCTTGCAAAACACACATGCCATTTTCACCAGCTTTCTGTCAAAAAAAAAAAAAAAGAAAAATTGTTCAGAGACATAACAATAAAATCAAACTCAAGAAAGCAGAGTGAACTGGAAAAAAATGAAAATATTTTTGGAATCAATGTCAGCTATAGAAGGTGTTATATAGCTAGCTTTTATCATACTTCAAATGCAAATTCATGTGTCATGGTGAAAAAGTAACTGCACAGGTTCGTCTCTCCTATGAACTATGTCATCATTCACTACTGTACTTGTCTTATGAGAAAAAAATTATTAAATAGTTATGTTACTTGATAATGTCAGCCAGACTTTTCCTCTAACCAAGCTTTTCAACCATCTGTCTCATACTCCATTTTCCACTTGTACACAGCAAGTCTCTGACCCCAGGAGAATCCTTTGTGCCTGTGGTTATGTGGATGCCACACCTAAGTGAAAGAAACATATAAAAAATTTCCTGGATCCATAACAACAATTCTCTTTTGAGAATGCCTGGAAATGGTAATTACGAATAGGCCAGAAAAGAATCTTTAATTGTAACAAGTTTGAATTTCACTGTTTCAAATAAAAAAACCTGCTGGAGACTACAATCACATCCTTCCAGTAACACTAAAAGAAAGAACTATTAAATGCTGCTTGTTGAGAAAAAAATAACGGATATAATGAAAGCCATGGCCCAAACTAAACTGAAGGAAAACACAGGGTCCAGGAATTAATTAGTAAAGCTAATTCATTTGTCAGAAGGAGCTGACAAGCAGCCAGCGGAGGAAGAAACTGAGGAGGCTTCAAAACAATCAATGATTGTGGGAACTTGAAAGAAAATAAGACAGAACAGGACAAGGAGTTTCCTCAGTAAAGCATGATAGAAAGTTAAGCTGAAAAAACAAATCAAAGGAATTCTCTTGGGTGTCTCAGTCTTACTGTGTTCTAGACAACAGAATTTCACATATGGTTTTGGCAAGGTATCAGATGAAAGAAACAAATAATTCTAATGTAAATTTATGCCACATATTGCCCAGTTACCTGAGCCAAGTAAATTACACTGTAATATAGTTCTTCTGAGGATTTATATTGCATTCCCTCTCCTGATTCCTTAACCCAGTGTGATTGTCCAGTCTCCAAGTAATTTTCTGACAAAAGTGCAACTCATGCATGTGTCCTGCTGTTGTTCCACAGCTGGAGAAAGTGGAGCCACAACACCCTTCTCATCTCCTCTGCTTCAGCTGGATAGTCCCTTAAAGATTGTTGTGTCTTTAATTTACCCTATAATATCTATAAAATAACTCGTCCAAAATGCACATTGATGAAATTGAAACACTGTGAATTATATAGCAAATGTTACAGAGGAGGATTTGGAAGAGAGGATGAGTGACTGTGGCAAGAATAGAACTCTGCATTCCAGTCATCACCACCATTAGCAGACTTATTACTTGACTCTTTGATACTGTACTTGTTCCATACTTGACTGCATCATTCTTTCTATAACATAACTAAAAAATAGGTGTTGCAGAAGCATAAACCACTGCCCTTGCATATGCTACTGTAAAAAGCAGAATAAAAAGTAGAGTATATTTTTTAAAATTTAAGTTAATTTTGGGAAAAGTGTAAGTCTTTTTGTAAAATTCAACTCCACTGTTGGTTCTCCTGAGTTGTGGCTCATCATACTATTTCAATTTAATGCTACTGTCACAATTATTAAATTGGGGAATTTAGTCTGTAGGTCTGTACAAGTAGGAATACCAAAGTGCAATACAGTGATGGAAGATAGCAAGGTCTGTGGAAGAAAATAAACATTTCAGCTGGTATTTTGGCTGGTAGTGATGTGCCCACAGTATGATGATCACATTTACAACTTCACTGGCAATTAGAAATTCCTCATCAAAGACAAGTTCACACCACTAAAAATATGATTGTTTGAATCTCATCTGAGATGATAGACAGTTGATTTTATTAAATTGTTCATGCTCTTCACTGAACAGCAAATTAAAACAGAATTTGGTTTTAATAATTACAGGTTCCTGCAGATCACTCATCTTGGTGTGCTGCAAAAATTATCCTTTGAAGGTAAGGTAATTAAATTCCCTGCTCAGCAAGAATTCAGGCAATATTTTCTTCCAACTTGTTCTTACTTGTGGTCAGGAGGAAACTCATCAAAACTAATTTTGAAGATTTATGTGCTGATTACACTTTCAGCCAAAGTAGTGGAGTTACGAATCCTCCTTCTTTCTCTATACAAAAGGAACTTTTCTCCATTCAAACTAAAGTACTTGTGATCAAATGTCAATTGATACAAATTCTTTTTATACCATGAATTTCCTCTAAGTTTTAGCCACAAGTTAGAGTTTTTGTTGTTGAGCTGAATTTGCTATTGAAGTCAGTTTATTCCATTATTTCATAAGATACAGCTCAACAGATATTTTATGGTGGTTTTTTGTTTGCTTGTTTGTTTGTTTTTAATCTCTGCCTATCTGATGAAATTCTAAATCATGGTACCAGCCAAAATTGGAACACACCTTCCCTGCAGTACCACTGCTTCTCTTCAGACACCCTCATATGTAACTAAGTCACTACCTCTAAGACAAATATGATAAAACAGTCTCCATGTATTGAAAGTAAGAATCCAGTGAATTTTTTATTTTCCTTATTGTCTATGGTTCAATTCCTGAGGAAGCAAAGACATGCATGTCATTGAAAAATTGGATATCTCTTGCTGGAACTTTCATCCTCAGTGACAGACTATTCAAGCAGGATCCAGCTGTGCCATATGAGCATTGAATGCCATTTCAGACCTCCAGAAGCGCCATATCTAGCAACCAGCTCCACTGCAGACTGGCACAAGCCTCTCCTCTACCCCTCTGCTGTCAATTCCAGCTCCATCTCCCTTACAGCAGCACTGGTGGCAAGAAACTTGGTTACAACATAGAGAGCTATAACAGGGTATCCAGTCTGCCTAACCTGAGAACCTAATTTATGTTTTAATCTAGAGAGCAAATACCTATGTTTCCTGTTCAAGCAATAGGTGTAGATTGATAGATCTCTTGAAGGAGAGTACTACTGCTGTATATCTCACCATAAGCACCTGAGTTACAGGGGCTGCACTCTAACCAATGTTTATAAAATAAGACTATTGTTTCACTTCAGAAAACTGTGAAGTAAAGGGAGGCAGCAATATGTTTTGGATAAAAATGTCAGAAATTCAAAACATTTATGTGAAAACCAGAAGTTGTTGGCTTTCTCTCACTTGGGGGAATATGTCCTCCAGCAGTGACCTCAGACTGTTAAAGACGTTATAAAGGATAGAATGCATCAAAGGTGAGTTTCTGCTATAGGCATTTGAGGGATAAATTCCCTCAAAAAATTTCACAAAGTGTGAGGGAGAAGAGCATGTCCAATATCTATTTAATTCTCATTCTGGCCCCATGAGTATCAAATGAAGTATTTAAACAACACAGAGAAGTAAAATGTCTCTATGAGTATATATATAATACAGAATTTTACTTCAATTTTATGGTTGCATGTGACCTTTAATTTTTGCCATTTATTCAGCAATTCAACTATGGCACTGAGTGACATGATAGCGCATCACAAAATACACCCTGATTTTATAACTCCATAGCAATGCCTTTTAATCTGTTCTATTTCCACAAACTGAGAGAGTAAGCACCCAAGAAAAAATAGCCTCATCTGATTAAGGTGTATTATTTCCACTAGCAAGTACTCAAAAATCAGTCCTTAATTGAAAAAGCAGTCACAAAAATGTTTAAATAACCTTACAAAAATCCATGCTGTGTGAAATTTGAATATACTAGAACCTAAATACATGGCTCTGAACCCAGACATACAGATTTAGAAAAGTACTTGTTTCTCTTTGCTGGCCAAAACTCTAATGCCTCCTTAGTGCAAACAATTTTTAAAATGTATCCTACATATTTAAGTGGAAAAGCATAATGCTTCTTCCCCCTGTTCCCAAGCTATCCCATATCCAATGAACAGTTTGTTTTTCTAAGACATTGCTTAAAATTTTAAAAATACAAACCCTAATTTTATGGTGAAAAAAACCCAAGCCTTGTATGTCAAAATATTCTTCCCATTTATAACATTTATAAGATCTTTGCTACTGACTAGAAGGCCATGATTTTTTTTCAATTTGATGCATTTTTCCTAGAAAAGATCAGTGATCAAAAAGTATTACATTGCCCTATACATATTGACTCTTAGTCAAAAGCTTGGTATTTGTTTCAAGCTTATGACACATAATTTAGAAAACATCTTCATTCAGAGATACTTATGCATTTTACAGAGTCCATTTGGCATTATATCACACTGTGCCTCAAATTTTTATCTGATAAAGCCCATAGGTGCAATCATTATCATTTAACCAGTGGGTAGCTGAGACAAACAAAATTTCAGAGTGGTTTACCCAGGGTGTCACAAACAGCCGTTGGGCACAGCACAGCTCTGAATCATGCTCCAACAATGATATCTCAGGGATGCTGCTGTTCTGTCCTCTGCCTGAACAAATGAAAATGACATTGTCATTTTCAACTGGTAGAAAATTACAGATGCAGATATATTTTTTGAATTATTTTGTGGGAATGTGCTTTGCTGCTCGGACTATTTCTCAGCCATCAGAGAGTCTATTTACAGAGAGCAGATCCTGTAGCAGATTTCACTTGCTATTTCCAGCACTAAGTTTTGAAAAAGTTAACTGAACCCAGGCATACTAATAAATTTTCAAATATAAAATACTACCATAAGAAACAAATAAGTCACAAAAAAAGGACAGATTGAAAAAAAAAAAGATCCAGAAATGCTGAGCTAATGCAGAGCTGGGTTATATTCAAAAATCCACTGTTCCCAGGGGTCGAGATTTTGTTCCATAAGTGATTGCAATTGCATCCCTGATTTCTTATATCCTTGAAAGGGTGATGGAAATAAAGCTATTAAATATAGTAGCTTTTCTGATAAAAAATGTCTAAACAGATGTTGTAACTATAGAGCTGTCAGGGAAAATATTTAAGAGACAGTAGAATTCACTCCAAACCAATTAACCGCTGCCACACAACCAGTTTTGTGTACTCAACCACAAATTAAGTCTAATGAATAGGATTTTTAAAATAGCTTTTTATAAAAGATGTGTCAATTTCTTTCCTTTTTTGAATTACTTAATATATCTTTCTTTTGCACTTGGAAAAATAGCTCTTATATGTTCGAAATTCACTTTTGACAAAATACTTTATGACAATCAGAAAAAATGTGGTGCCATCTTGTTCTCTCCTCAAAAGATGTTTTATTTTTGTAGTTGCAATTATTCTACTCCTTATTTAGCTTATTTTCCAGTGATGGACTCTTGGCAATGCTATTTTTCACTGTAGGACTCCATTTTTGTGGCGGTTGTAATTGGTACAGACACTTGGAATCTTTTCAGATCAGTGTGGTTAGAGAAGCAGCACTAAGAATACTGTACATATCTAGAAAAGTTTAAAATAAATAATTAATTTTCCAGATAATAAATAAAGCAGTGTGGGAAAAGGCAAACCCACTAAGACCAAGTTATAGAACAAATGGAAGTAGATGTCTTGTTTGATAAGTCCTCTGCTGGACCCACAGAATTCTCAGTGACTGTATCAGACTGCTATGGGTGCTCCAAAAACTGCAGTCATCTGCAATTAATCCATTTCTTTTGCTCCATCTGAGCTGCAGAGATCCCTCTAGGGCATGTGGGACCCTACATGTCCAGATGTGTGAAGTCAGGCAGGCTCCATGAGGTGTGCACTAGATACCTGCAGGGCAGTCATGAGTCAGAAGGCAGAGATTTATTGATATGGGAAATCCCAAGGTGTCTTACTCTGGCACAGACATTGCCAAAGTCCATATCTTAATGCTGTCTACAGGTTTCCTGGGATTTTAAAAAGCATTTTGGCATGACCCTCACCTGACCAACTCTGAGTTCTTCAATTTGAAGACAGACCAGTGTAGAAGGCATCAAAAGAGTGAACTCCATAAATTATTCCCTGCCTGATTCCCAGTGGAGTGTAAGAAATGAGAGCTGAAATGCAGTGTCAAGACAGGAAACTGTCAACAAGGAAATGGTCAAATGGGTAGCCCAAGAGAAAGAGATACAGGAAATTCCTAATATAATTCAATCTTATTTTCATATATGTGAGAATATTCAAAAGTGGGGATGACTACTGTTCTGAACAGACTGCCTTCTGCAGGGAACCAAAATACACTAATAATTAGTATTAGTAATTCTTACTAATAATTAGTAAGAATGAAACCATGACATTTTTGATTTGTTGGTGAAAAGGCAAAGATGGGTCAGTACTGATGTAGTTAATGTTGATATCTGAGTGCAGTAAATGAATTGCAAATGGAAGCCTCATTGTTAATATTTACTAGTCTGTGCCAGGAAAATAAATACCATTTATTCCTAAATATCCCTGTACATTTTCAGTGCAAATGGGACAGGGCTTCCACCTTGGAGTCTCCCCAGCCACTTTGCACATCATGTCACCACCTTTTTTTGCCTGCCTGTCCATGCCTACTTCCATGGAAAGGTAAGGTTGGAAGGGGGATGCGGTGTGCTCCCTCAGGTGCCCCAGCCTGGCAGATTGGGAATTATTTGAGTGTTGCTTCCCATGCCAGCAATCCTCATCTGTGGGCAGACACAATCATGGATCTTAGGGTGCCAGTCCCTTCCAGAGCATCTCAGTCACTCTGTTTAATTGACCTTCCCTCTCAGGTTTGGCACTGCTCATCTGCAGAAAATCTGGCCAAGGCTTCTGGATGGCTCACTATGACCTGGTGCTGCCTATTCATAATCTTCTTATCTTCTAAATGCCTGTGCCCAAAAATAAAAGCAATGATGACTACTATGTAGTCCCTTGGGTTTTTTTTCCAGCATCTCCCTTCTTGAAGAAATGCCTCAAAAGATCTTTTCTGCAGTCTTGTGTAACTTCAGCCTCTTTTCACAATTTATCAGAGAAAATAATGAATACCTCCACAGCCATGGGTCTCACCTGGTGAAGGAATGCAAATATGGAAACTCCTAAGGTGATAATAAACATTCAACATAGATTATCATGAAAAATGTCATTATAAATAATTCCCCAGAGGAAGCACACCATCTGCTTTTCTGTGCCCCGCCAACTTCCATAGCTCTGATGGGAGAGGCTGCCAAGACAAATCTTGGCAGGTCTTGCTGATACCTAGTAGAGTGCTAGCCAACAGAGTTTGTCAGCTCAATCAAGTTTCTTTCTTTGACAGCAGAAGTGGCTTATCTGCAGGAAGTGGTACATATTATATGTCTGGCTTTAATAAGCTTGTGATAGTGCCTCACATGACTTCCTCATACACAAACAATGGAAACACAGTCTAGAGTGCTTGTTCATGAGCAGCACTTTGGGTCTGTAAGTAGTCTCTCACAATCAGAATAACTTCGCACATCACTAGACAAAACAAAGTCAGTATAGAATAGGTAAATAAGTAATTGAAATCTGCACTGAAAGAGTAGTTACCAAGGGCTCTCTATCAAATGAAAAACAATAAGCAAGAGCGGTTCAAAACAGGTTTTACTTATCCAAGCCAAATCTTGTCATTATACAATATATTATCATGTATTACATAGATATAATTAAAATTTAGTGGGTATTAGTATTCATTATATTGTGTATCATATTATTTGTTGTTATAAATAATATGCAGTATTTACATGAGTGACTTAAATAACAAGACAATTCATTTATGAGCAATACAGTTGCAAATAAAGTACATAAGGATCATTAACAAGTCCATACATAAGACACATGAGGTAATAATACATCTCTATGCTTTGAATCTTTGCATTCAAAATTTTCATCCAATTACTTATTGCATGCATTGTAGTAATTGTCAAAAAAGTGGCAAACACTACACTAGTTTGAATCAGTAGCCCCATAGCCAAATTTATTTATACCTTAAAATCTAAAAAAGTTACAATAAGGAAAGGCAATTAAAAAAAAAAAAGAAAAGGAAAAAATAGAGGAGGCAGTGAATTGCCTTAACATTTTCTCTCATTGTTTTCTTTTGAGGAAAAGAAAATGGCATGTTGACAAACAGCCACTGTGTAGAATACCTAAATTGTAGTGTGCATATTTATTCCTTATTCATGTATATTTCACTAAATGACCTTAATGCCTTTGACTTTCTCAATATAGGAAATAAGTACTTAAGCAAGGAGGCAGATGGAGATTAGCTTTAATTATTAAAAAGAGTCAGCTTTATTTTCCTAGAGATTATCAGTCTTTTCGATGGAATTCATAATTCAGCTAAGGCATTGTTCACCTGGCGGATGTTTACAAATCTTATTTCCTCAGGTCCCTTCTTTCAGTAGTCTTTGGCTATCTGCCACAAATGCTCTTTCATGGGGACATGATCTGGCACTGCTTTCACATCTTGGTATCAACTCTCTTCAAGCAGAGGCGCTTCCCCAGGTCTCGTTCATGCCATCATTCCACTTGTGAGCCATCAGCAAACAATGAGGCAATTCAGAAAGAGAGCAGCATCTGGACACCTGACTGTGTCAAACATTTCCACTTATCAGCAAGCAAGTCACAACAATTAATTGATGAACACACAGCTTGGGTTTTATTCAGTGATAAATGACGGCTACATTACTGATATTCTTGCATTTCTTTTATCACTAAGATCATCAGATGAACAGGACACTGAAAAATGAACAAGATAGTGGCAGAATTTAGGCCCAAGTTTTGAGAGATCTGTAGAATAAATAGTCCATTGCCTAATCTGCGATGCCCTTTTAATTTTTCCAGAAAAATTTTTGCTCAAAACCACAGCCTGTCAGGAAAAACTTATCAGGAAAGGATTGTGTTCATCAAACACCTACCAGAAAAATCAACTTACTGGAAAATATAAAGAATAGATAATGTGCTATGTTGTACTTTCTTCTTTCAATCATACATATCTTCACTGCATTGTTTGACAGTCTGTATTAGAAGACAAGGCCACAAATTATCCCAAATATCTCATAAAGACTGGTCATTTTCTGAAAATAAAACACCCTCCACAGATCAAATCCAATTTAAGTAAATTTGTTAATGATAAGGAACAAACATGAGAATGCTTCATATGAGTGCAGGCATCCCTCTTTGAAAAGTATATACAGGAAAACAAATTTTAAAGCTCCTCTATTGATGGATATAGTTTATAAACCATTGAAATGGTTGGCATGCCAGGAAAAGGTCAAAAGTTACATGGCTAAGCATAAAAACAAACAAGAGAGCTACAGAGCTCATTAAAAGTCAATCCTGCCCTTGTACACAGGATCAGATATTTGCTTTCTTTTTGTTTTATTGAATGAGAAAATACATTTCTTATAACCATAACAATTATTTTTAACATGATTTAAAGTACCAAGCACTTCCACATATGAGTTGATGCTAAATAAAGATGAGGCATGAAATAAAGCAGTTTCTGTTTTTCCTTCATATGTTTCCTGTCACCCCAGGCCTGTCCGTCCTGTTTTAGCAGTGCTGATGTTACCAGCCCCCAGGCAGAGGGAAGCAATCTTTGGCAAACAGTATCTAGATCAAATTCTTCCCTTGATTTCATATTCTGGGGCTGGCAGACAAAGAGCCTGAACTGGCTTCTTGTAGAAAAACAAGGTCTCTCAGGACCCTTTTTAGCATGTGTTCCAATGTCAGAGGCTACCATCTCTGTCAAGAAATAATGCAGTCAGGTCACAGCATTCGTTCTACCCTTTTTGTTTGGCTGTGATACAAATGACAAAAGGGCATGAAAAAGTCAATTTAAGCAAAACTGCTGATATACACTGAGTATGAGCTCTGAAAAATAATATAGGCAACACATCATTAAAGAGAGTTCTGGCGGAAGGAAAAAAAGGTAGAAAAATCACCAAAGCAAACAAATCTGAGTTCTGAAAATAGAGAGAGTAAAGCAAACATATTTTAAAGGCTTAGCATGGTAAGAACACCCTGTTGATGAAGAAAGGATCCAGATGCAGAAGATAAAATAGGTAGAATATTTCTATGATAGGTTTGTTTTTTGTTTGTTTGCTTGTTTTTATAGATAAATGATCTTATCTGTGGAAGAGAACACATCTTTACACTATTCTAAATATTTTCCCAGGAATATTTCCACCATTTTGACTGATGATCATTCAACACATGCACTCAGATAACTTGGCATATACCATCAACACACCTGGGAATTGACAGAATGCTGTCTGGTTTAGGCAGAACTACGTAAGCCTGAATGATCTGAAGAGTAAGCTTAAGGGTATGCAGTTATACTGCTCCTGTTTCTTCTTGTCTATACAAAATTTTAGACTGAAATACCTCCTATATGTTGCCCAATTCATCTCTTATTTACTTGATGCTCTGCATCTAGACAGGCTTTCTAAAAATCCCACAGCTAGTGACTGAAAGTGTCTCTACTAATTGTGGTGGGGTGGATGAGATGAATTTTAGAGGTCGCTCCCAACCCAAACTATTCTATGATTCTATGTTTCTCCAAGAGAACCAATATTTGTACAAGAAGAGATGACCAGAATGGAAACCTCCAGTCCAGAAAGCGATATCTTCCAGAATAATCAAGCATGTTTTAAGACAAAACCATTTTGAACATTGATTACCTTGCTCTTCCTGCCTTCCCAACATCAAAGTATTATTTATCTGAATAAGAGAGAGAGGAGAGAGAGAGTGAGATTTTAAGTGTACTTTTTTATATGTGTGGGCACAAACATACCTTTCCTTCTAGTGAGGGAATCCCTTGAACGGCCTGGGCTGGAAGGGACCTTAAAGATCATCAATTTCCAACCACCCTGCCGTGGACAGGGACAGGGACCTTCCACTAGACCAGGTTGCTCAGGGCCCCATCCAACCCGGCCTTGAACACTTCCAGAATTAGGCCATACACAATTTCCCTGGGAAATCTGTTCCAGTGCCTCACCATCTCACAATAAAGAACTTTTTCCTGACATCTGATCTAAACCTGCTCTCTTTCACTTTGAAGCCATTCCCTCCTTGTCCCATCACTGTATGTCCTTGTAAAAAGTCTCTCTCTCTGCCTCTTTTTTCCTTCAGGTACTAGAAGGCCACAATTAGGTTATCCTGAAGCCTTTTCTTTTCCAGGCTGAACAAATCCACTCCTCTCTGCCTTTCCTCGTAGGAAATCTCCATCTCCCTAATTTGCTTGTTGGCCCTCCTCTGTACCTGCTCCAACAGGTTCTTCCTGAGCTGGGTACCCCAGAGCTGGATGCAGCAGTGCAGGTGGGGTGTCACCAGAGCAGAGCAGAGCAGAGGGGCAGGATCACCCCCTGGCCCTGCTGCCCATGCTGCTTTGGATGCAGCCCAGGATCCAATTGGCTTTCAGGGCTGCAAGCCCACATTGCTGGGTCACATCCAGCCTCTCCTCCAGCAGCAACACATGGATTAGCAGTGCTTGTCCTTCTCAGCAGATGTGCCCTAGGTCTGTTCATGCCCCAGACTGGATTGGTACCAGGGATTGCCCTGACCCAGGGGCAGCACCTGACCCTTGGTCTTGTTGAACCACATGAGATTCCCACAGGCCCAGTTCTCGAGCTTGTCCAGGTCCCTCTGGATGCCATCCTGTCCTTCAGGTGTGTCAACCACAGCATTCAGCTTGGTGTCCTCTGCAGATGTGCTGAGGCTGCACTCGATGCCTTTGTTTCTGTCATTAATGAAGACATTGAGTGATGCTGCTCCCAGTACAGACACCTGACTCCACTTGTATCCAATGTCCTTCGGGATTCAGAGCCATTGGCCACAGCCTCTGGATGTGACTGTCCAACCAATTCCTCATCCACCCAACAGTCTCCCCATTGAATCCTTCTGTCTCCAGTTTAGAGAGAAGGATGTGGTAGGGACCCATGTCAAAGGCTTTACACAAGTCCAGATAAATCTGTACATCTGCAGCCCTTCCCTTGTCCACCACTGCAGTCACTCCATCATAGAAGGCCACTGGGCTGGTCAGGCAGGACTTGTCCTTGGTGAAGCTGTGCTGGCTGTCCCAAATCACCTTCCTGTTCTCCATGTGCCTAAGCACAGCTTCTAGGAGAATCTGTTCCATGACCTTACCAGGCATGGAGGCAAGTCAGTAGTTCCCAGGGTCTTTCTTTTTACCCTTTATAAAAATGGGTAAAAAAATGGGTTTAAAGATGGGCCCAATGTTTCCCTTTTTCTGGTCGCCTGACTGCCATGACTTTTCAAATATAATAGACAGGAGTTTGGCAACTACATCAGAAAATTCCATCAGGATTCTGGGATGCATTTAATCAGGTCCCATAGATTTATGTATATAAGTCATAAGCTTCCTCAAGTAGTCATAACCCTGAATTTTACTTACAGTGGGAGTAACTTTACTGTCTCAGTCCCCATCCTGCTGTCCATCCGCTTGAGAGGTGTGATGACAGAAATCAGCCATTAATTGTTCCTTGTTTGGTTGGGATTGCTTTGCTGATAAGAAGGAAAAAAGAGCTGGACACCTGTTTGAACAAGAAATAAGCTCAGCATGTAGCATGGAGATCAGGAAACCGGGGGAAAAAAAAAGGTAAATTAATTATTTGCTATTTGCTGCTAGCAATAAGATAAAATATTATCTTCCAAATACATTTCCAGAAAAGTAAGTAAGAGTTGTCCAGATGACTCATATACGAAGGAATTGGATATGATTTCCGGCTTTTTGGCCTAAAAGTATCCCCCTCCAAGTTTTCAAAAAGCAACGTGAGGAGATCCACAAATTCCATGAGCTGGTGTTGTCTGTCCCAGCCCCTTCAGTGGCCATGCTCATGAAAGTAACCTGACTAGAGAGTGGGTACAAAATGTTCTTTCAGTAAAAGCTATGCACAGCCAAATGCAAAAAGAAGAAAATTACATGGAAAAAAAGCCAAATGAAAACAAGAAGTTAAATAAAGATATAAATGTATAATACAAGTATAGCTCTAAAGCAGAAGAGTGTGCTTGAGACTGAAAATAATGAAATACAAAAGGCCTGTGCTGAAGAAAAAAGACTTGAAAGCTTTCAGACATGTACATTTACCAAATATTTCCTGCACACAGTACAAATATTAACTTTTTTTTTTTTCTGGTGGGTATTTTGCAGGTTTTTGAACCATCAAGCTACAGAAGCAAAGATTGTGAATGACTCACACAAGACATTTCTATCCTGTTAGTCAGATATTTGTTACTGGAATAAGTATTGATTCTGTGCCTGCCTAGATGAAAGATGTGTCTGATGGCTCATGAGGGAAGGCATGTGACATTCAGGGATCGTGGTTTTCTCCAGTAAATATATGGGTCTTTCCAGACAGTGGTTCCCACACTTTGCTATATGTACTTCTAGTGGTGTTGGAATGGTTTCAGACCAGCTCTGCACATGATGATAGCCAAATCAATTAAGGTTAGGAATCCTGCTTTAGATGGAATCACTGCAGTTTGCTGGTGGTAGCCAGGGGAGCAGGTCTACCTCTGTCTGTACTGAGCCTTTCTGCCCATGGGAACATGCTAATACAAGAATTTAACACCTAATTTTATTGGGTTTGCATGGCCAGGCTTTGGCAGCAGGTGGCTACAGGGGGGGCTTTATTGAGAAGCTGCTGGAAGCTTCCTCCACATCCAGCAGAGCCAGTCCCTGGCAGTTCCAAAAATGGACATGCCACTGGCCAAGGCTGGACAAATTAGAAATGGTGGTAACACCTCTGTGATAACAGATTCAAGAACAAAGGAAAAAAAAGTTATTGCACAGTTGTAATTGTGGCCAGGGTATAGAGGAGTGGGAGCATGTGGGTAACAGTGCATACCCCCAGGTCAGTAGAGAAGGAGCAGGAAGTGCCCCAGGTGCCAGAGCTGGGATTCCCCTGCAGCCCCTGGTGCAGACCAGAGAGAGGCAGCTGTGCCCCTGCAGCCCATGGTGAGCCATGGGGATGCAGAGATCCACTCACAGCCCATGGAGAGCCACAGGGGATGCAGAGATCCACTCACAGCCCATGGAGAGCCACAGGGGATGCAGAGATCCACTCACAGCCCATGGAGAGCCACAGGGGATGCAGAGATCCACTCACAGCCCATGGAGAGCCACAGGGGATGCAGAGATCCACTCACAGCCCATGGAGAGCCACAGGGGATGCAGAGATCCACTCACAGCCCATGGAGAGCCACAGGGGATGCAGAGATCCACCCTCTGCTGATGGGAGAGCCCCACACTGGAGCAGGTGGATGCCTGAGAGGGGGCTGTGACCCCATGGGAGCCCATGGAGAAGTGAACACCCATGGGAACAGCCTGTCCTTAAAGGACTGCAGCTTGTGGAAGAGCGACCCACATTGCAGCAGTTT
Source organism: Rhabdornis inornatus (assembly GCA_013397075.1). Lineage (NCBI taxonomy): Eukaryota > Metazoa > Chordata > Aves > Passeriformes > Rhabdornithidae > Rhabdornis > Rhabdornis inornatus. Next base: position 200,379 of record VWZS01005539.1, on the reverse strand, counting down.
GGGGAGGACTGTGGCTCATGAGATGGAGTCACACTGGAAAGGTTCATGGAGAACTGTCTCCCATGGGAGGGACCCCACGGTGGAGCAGCGGAAAGACTCCTCTCCCTGAACAGTGAGAGAAACAACCTGTGACAAACTCACCATCTCTGTCTCCCTGCACTGCTGGGGGAGGGAGTTGAGCTGGGAAGGAGGGAGGGGTGTAGGAAATGTGTTTTCAAGGTCTTATTTTACTTCTCATCATTATGCTCCGATCTTGTTAATAATAAATTTGATGAATATCTCTAATTCTAGTTTGTTTTTCCCATGAGATATTTGGTGAGTGATCTGTCCCAGTCCTTATCTCAACTCATGAACCTGTTGTTATATTTTGTCTCCCCTGTGCAGCTGTGGATGGGAGTGAGAGGGGCTTTGGCACCCAGCCAGCATAAACCTACCATGGACTTTTGGTGGAAATGATGGGGAACCATGAGGATTTTGAGATGAGGATAGTAACTGGGAGATGTAAAGGGCAAAATAAGTACAAAGCAATATTAGAGATTAGAAGGGTCATGGGGAATTTTTGCTGTAGTTGTGGTAAAGTGACAAGGGGTAGATTTTGAGTAAATTATCCATTTTTGTGCTGTGTTGTGATAATATTATTTTGGTGTTCCTGTGGGGAAATTTTGTTTGGTTTGGTTTGGCTGGTTTAGTTGTTCCAAGTGAAGGTCACGTGATGAATGTGGATTTTAATGATAATGATGATAACTATATGATTCACATAGGTGAGGGGTGGAAACTGCAGTGGGTTGCCCTTGGCTGGATGCCAGGCACCTGCCAAGCTGCTCTATCACTCCCCAGTGTGATAGGGAAGAGAAAAACAAGATGGAAAACAAATAGTAGGCTGAGATAAGGCAATTTACTAAAGCAAGAAAAAAGCAAAAGTTTAAGTTTGCATAAGCAAAGGGGAAAAAAATTAATCTCTACTTCCATTAGCAAGCAATGTGCAGTCAGGAACTCCCAGGAAGCAGGGCTTCAGTGCAAATAGAAGTTGCTCCAGAAGGCAAATATTGTAGTTTTTATATCTGAGCTGATGTCATATGGTGTGGAATATCCCTTTGGTTAATTTGGGTTAGTTATTCTAGCTGTGTCCCCTCCCAGGATCTTGCCCACTCCCAGCCCCTTGATGGTGGGGGGAGGAGTGTAAGAGAAGGTGCTGATGCTGTGCCAGCACTGCTCAGCAGTAGCCAAAACACTGGTGGGTTATCAACACCTTTCCAGGTACTGATGCACAGCACAGCATTTTGAGGGCTGCTGTGGGGAAATTAAGTTCAACCAGACCCAACCAGACACTGATCATCAGTAATGTCCTATGTGGAGACAGCTGTAAGGGTCACTGAGCAATTGGCTCTCCAGGCCACTGGATGGGTGGTGTTTGCTTGCGTGGTGATACTCATATGATGATTCAGGGAAGAGGTGAGAGGAGATGAGGACAGTTCTGGTTTAGGAAAGGGGAGTGTGAGACAGAGCAGTGAAGATATGCATGTTAAGGAACAGGAGGGAAAGATCCCAAAAGAATGAAAGGGACTGAAAACACTCCACTGGTGAGTGCACATCACCTGGCAGAGAGCCACGAGCTGTCTCTGTGTAGGAGGTAATGAAGTGAATAAATGGTCAATCCCCATTTTGAGCCTCTGACCCCAATTAGCCCTTCCATTTGCTTCAAAGGGACCAGGCACATGCTCAGAATTATGCTGATTTTTTTTTCCTGCATCAGAACACAAAGTGCTAATTGGTTAATTGGTGTTCATATTTTACCAGAAAGTGTTATTTAATTATTGGCTTACATAGTGACTAGCAGAGTTATGTATATTTAGTGCTATGTCCTGTTAACCTCCCCTTGCAACTTGGATTTGTTCTTTCCACAGCTATCACTGGACTTCAGATTTGCTATAAGGAGACATTTGCAATGTCTTCTTAACTATTTGCAATTGAAGACCTTACTGGAGTCATTTAGTCTTCTTTTAGGAGTTACAGACAATCGCTACTGTTATGCAGGGAGCCTTTGCCATGAGAAGACAAAGTGTTTGAGCTGTTATTCGTTTTCATTCTCCTGAATTTATCTCCTTGTTTCAACATTCCTCATGAAATTAATTCAAATTAATTGCATTCACAATGTCTCTTTAACAAAATTGGAATCTAAAACCAGAAGAATGAGAATCAAGTCACACTATATACTTTGAGTTTGGTAAGTCTGTATTGTTTTTTTGGACAAAATAGGTTCCTCTACTTGCAGCTATATTAAGAGCAAAATGTATGTTTGCTAAGGAAGAAAATTAACAGAAATATCTATGCACAAGTTTACACAATGTCCATCTGTGTCTGGTTCCTTTAAATACTTAAGAAAGAAGTGGCCAATGCAGGCAATAATACTGGAAAAGTAAAACTGAGGCCATATTAAAGCTTAAAAAGAGTATTTCCTTCACTAGGCTGAAGTTTTCACTTGTTTCTTTCACCATTCGTCTCCCTCAAGAACCTCTGATGTGCCATTGTTTCTTGCTCCATCTGCTTATAGGATGCTCTGCACATATACTAAGAAAACTATGATCTGATGTGTCAGGCAATTTTATTGTGGGGAACAGGAACGTTTGAATCCCACTAGTCTCAAGAGGCAGACCCCTATTTAGCACAAACAAGACATTCATTATGGTTTGAAAGCCATCTCCAGGCACATTCTGCACAGTAAGCAAGGCCAGGCTTTGCATCCCCCAGTGAGTTCACACGCTTAAATTATGTCATGGACAGCAGTAATTCACACTGCTAAACAAAGTGAGAAAGCAGTCTGCAGCTGACCCAGAGGATGAAATCTTGCACTCTTCTTTCCTTGGAAGAAAAAGAAGAGCAGACACACTCCCTGGGAGGAAAAAACGACTAGAAGAGATAACATGAATCATCGAGTCCATTCCCTGTCCACAACCAGGTAACATATTGCTGGATCAAAGAACTCTACTCTTTCCCACACTGCAAAACCCTCAGAGTATTTTGCAACATCTTATAATAATTCCCAGATCTTTACTACAAAAAGAGCTGTAGAAAATATTCTTGGCATCTTCCCACAACAAGAAATTTTGTACTTTCAATAAAAATGCAAAGATCCTTCCTAGTCAGATCTGTGGAAGAATTCTTTCCTGGACCCATCACGATGATCAGTCTAACTCTGGTTACAAGAACAAGAGAGAGCAGACAGGCATGAGAGAAACGTCTTCAGCCCCAGCTGTCCCAGATCAGTGTCAGGGAACAAAAGGCAAGGGAAAGAAAAAAAGGAAATTGTTCTTCTACCCACCACGTGCTGGGGGGAGTGAGTGATAAAGATGCTCTTGCCTCTTTTTTATACATTTTGGAGGTTAAAAAACCCTTCATATGCCCTATTAAGGCCATTTCCTACAGTTCCAAGGAGTTTTTCTCCTTGCTGTTTCTCAGTCTCATGCAGTTCTCAGTAAGTTCTGATCCTCCTGACATCTTGTATGTTGTCTTTTATTTATTTCTGAAGCAATACTTCACAGTGCCAATGAGAAAAATCAACGTACCAGGTATTTCATCTACAGAGCCCTCAGAGCCAGGTTCAGTCAGCCGACTTCAAAGCTGCTCCAGGAGCGCAAAAAATGGTTAAAAGCCGTGCCAGACCCACTAGATGGCACTGTGGATGGCTACACCACACTCCTGAACCCAGGCAGGGTTAGCTGAGCCTGGCAGCTTCAATCTCGGTTGTTTGGCTCCTATTTCCAGCACAAGTCCCTCTGCCTGGAACCTCACTCGGCAGTTCTGCCCATTCAGCACCTTTTCGGTACCCTCAGTCGCTCCAAATTTAGGCTCTTTCAAATAATTATCAGTATTTTTTTTTTTCCCCTCAAGAAGCTCCACGATTATATTTTTCCAGTTCCTGGATCTTCCACAAAACATTCCAGAGGTTTCAAGAAATATTTAGAAAGTTGGTAAGTCTGAGTGTCCTGTCTGGCTGGTGTTCAGTGTGTATGTCAATGGAAGAGTACAAACTTTAACCAAGCTTTCCAAAAAAGCTGCAGATTACAGGAATTTTGATGTAACCCTAACTTTCCACCTTGGTTGCACCAGTTTTGCTCTACGGAGTCAGTCTGGATCCCAATAAAATCAGTTGGGAAAGAGAATTTCCACTGGGATCGTGGAAAGTTGGATAGGGACCTCTGTCAGGTTTCCAAACACTTGAAATGAGTGTGCTGACATTTAGTAAATCTTCCCCACTTTTCTAATCGAGGTTTCTACCCTTACTGCAAGCAGTGTTTGATGGTTTATGCTGACAATGAAAATTGATGGGGTTATTGGAAAAAACAGTGGGACTACCATTTTCAGTTTGGGCGCAACACTTTTGTCAAGTACATTTTTCTAACGGAAATTGGAGTTAAAATCATCTTATTTCTGTCTCTGCTTCTGTATATTATTTCATTATAACCTCCTGCCCTGGCTTTTTAAAGTTCCTCTTGCATTGCAGCTTTAGCATCATCCTGAGTAGGGCTTTGAGCCCTTCTTTTCAGTCTTTGGAACCATCTATTTTGTCTGCCTAAGTAAAAGCACTATTTGAAACCACTCCTCTCCATACTCTCACATTGCTCTTTACTCTAATAAAAGTGCATTAGGTATTTTCCAGTTGTATCATTCAGGATTCAACCACAAACTAATCTAACTAAAGTAACAAACCACACACCAATCACGCAAGTTGAATGAGCACCAACAATTCCTAGGTCTTGTGCATTTATCATGAATCACCGAATAGTTTGGGTGGAAGGGGACCCTTAATGGCCACCCAGTCCAAACCCTCTGCAACGACTAGGGACAACTTCATGATCAGGGCAACAATCAAATAGATTGATTGTTGCCAGGGATGGGACATCTATCACCCCTATGGGCAATCTGCCACAGTGTTTCACCACCCTCATAATAAAAAACTTCTTCCTTGCATGTAATCTAAATGTTTCCCCTTTCATTTTTAAACTATGGCAACAGACCCTGCTAAAATATCTGTCCCCATATTTCTCATAAGCCCCCTTTAGGCACTGAAAAGCCACAATAACGTGTCCTTGGAATCTCCTCCAGGCCAAACCCCAAGTCTCTCAGCATTTGAAGCAGTCTCTCAGAGAAAGCCTCCTGGACTAGGTAGTGCAAAGCACTGTAAGGAAGGACAGCTATGCTCATCAAGCCCTAAACTGTTAATCTGTTAATCTGACCCTCATCTGAAGGTTACATCTTCCAGACATGGCAGGCACAGCAAATGACTGTATGAGTATTTTTAGATCTCTCTCATAAGAATGCCAGGGCTGGCAGGAGCAGTAGATAAACCATATATCCCTCCTCCCTACTTATCAAGTACTTGTCTGGAGAGATCCCTACAGATAAACCATGGATATAAGGTGCAAGTTGCAGAGCAAGAAGTGAGAAACAACTATGTGAGACTGGAAACAGAGTTCTGTGCCCACATCAATGGGTGACTGTGGGTAAAACCCCTTAAAAGGAAAAAAACATGCGCAAAAAATTCTAAAGTACCTCTTTTTTATTCTTTTTCCTGTTCTTTGTTTTATGCCAACAATACCCAGTTTTGCCTGGACGCTGCACAAAATTCAAATGGCATGAGAAACTCCAGAAATTCAGGGTTGTATCTGGACACAAATTTTAGTTTTATGACAAGTTCAATACAACACTATGTCACAGCTTTACAGATTATTAAAACTGGCATTAATATTTGCTGGATAAAATAAATAAATAATTTTGAAAAAACAAACAACAATTAAAAAAAACACCAAGCAAGCACCAAAAACCATTGTATCTGGTTGAAATGAAAATGGTTTGTTGTAGATGGCTTTCTCAAGCAGACCTCAGACTCGGGCATGATGAGCTTTTGTATTGTACTCACTCATCACCCATGATGAGGTTTTGAGCTGTATTCACTATCAGAATTTGAGAAACAATCCTCAAGACAGTTTGAGCTCCAAACGTAGTTTAAAAACTTGTAATAAAGTTGAGAGAACATTAGACAGTAATACATTCTGGGTTTTACCTATCTCATAGGGAAGGATTCACTGTAAGGGTGCAGAAGACAAAACTTGATCTCCATATCTTACACTACATCCGTTGAATGATTTTCTTCCCAATTTTAAATCTATTCACTTCAAAGATGATGGGCACATCTTATACCTGTATTTTTCTCTACACCAGAAGTAAAGAATTTTCATGGCAATTTGTTTATCGGCCTTTGCAACTGACAGACAATTCCTGGCATTTCTGATCATAATTTTTGAGACCTCTGGGTCAGAAAAATGGCCTGAAGGGCTTGCCTCAGCATTCCTTTAGATCATGAACTTGTGTCTTCCTGTAGCATTGTATGGTGTGGTTCATAAACTTGTTTTGTAAGTTTGTTTGTTTCTTATAAGAAAAAGGAAGAAAATTGAACCAAAAATATAAAAAATATTTTCATAATAGTCATTCGATCTTTGAAGAAAACATTTTGCAGATGCTGACAGCTGTGTGAAAATAGTCTGTCCTCAAAGTCAGAAAAGTGAAACAAATGTTATGAAAATAGAAGCTGTGAAACATCAGAGATGGTTTTCCATAAGATAGCTAATTGCACGCCTGAGTGTTCACATTTTGTTCTGTGTCTTTTGCCACTATCAATGACTCATATTTAAACAGCAGGAAAATAATATGTATTCACTCCTCTTGTAAGTTCTTGTTTGGCCCTCTAATTAAGTAATTAAAGTGAGCATGTGCTATTACCAGGAAAATTGTCAAATACAAATCAAACAGGTTTTTGATGGTGAGCCTGCAGGAATCTTCCCTGAGCTCTCAACGTGCGCATGGAGGTTTTATAAGCAATTAAACTCTATCCCTGAAAATCCTACTTTCAAAGCTTTTGGCTCACCTGGAGAGTTTTATGGTTGGCTGCAAATAAAGAGAGCTTGTAGGAAAAGCTCAAACAAGGAAAAGAAACATGAAACAAATAAGTTCAAACACACATAACCTCTTCCGTTCTAGAGTGTTAGTTCCCATCCTGTATTGATGCTGCTTTAAACAGATGCTCCATTTGAAACTTCCTGGGAGGGTTATGAGGCAGCACAGAAGGTGCTTTGTCACTTCCCATACTGCACCAGAAGAGCAAAACTTTTAGAAATATGGTAAGTAGCACAAAATATTCTACAACAGAAGATTTCCATGAGATGGAACTACTGTTTTTCTTTTATTTTTTTTGACACTACAATATTTAGGCAGTGCCTTTAAGTAGTATAAGATACCAGTCATGCTTCTGTATGTGCTTCAACCTAACATGAAATCCATCACCGTCCCCATCCAGCTGTGGCTCACAGCAGTACAGACATCCCCAAACACTCTCTGCTCTTTCCGATGTGACTCTTCAGCAGAAGATTTTTGCCCTCTGTGCTCTTTCCCCTAGAAAGGGTCAGTGACTTTACTTGCTGGCAGTAAGAAGGTAAATGAGTTGCAAACTCCTATTATCATTTCCTGGTAGAATGCATGTTTTGTGAAGTAAGACAGGGAGTGTCTGTTCCACACTAACATTCATGACTGTATCCAGTCCTGATGGCCTTTGAACTGAGAGAGGCAGGACATTGGTAAGCTGCCTTTGCCCATTTTTCATTGTATGCCTGGACACAAGGTCAGGGACAATGCACATGGAAAGGCCAGTGTGCAGGGAAGGAGTGTTTTGCATCCCCATCTGTGCCCTGTGCAGGCACAGAGCCCAAAGCACGGGCCGACCTGCTGCCTTTAAATATACTGTCCTCAACTAAACCTGTCAAGACACTACAGGTCTTTCCTTACAGCAGCATAGTACTGCTAATTCAACAGATCAAGTGAGAAAAATCAGATCCAGGTTGTCTACACGATTTGTCAGTGGCTATAAATCACAAGTGGATGCAGGTTGCATCTGTCAGAATGTGAAGATGCCTTCAGCTGGTGTTCAAGGCCATGTGGCTTGTTTAAAGAGTTATCATGTTAATCATGTATCATAATTACTTTTGAACATTCACCACCATGAAGATGCTGATGGTGACACAGGATCAACAGCTACAGTTATGTTCCTTGCCTCTGGAGAGACCCCGGGGTCCTTATTCTCTTCTGAACTTCTGCTGGCTGCAGCTTTTCTTCAGATGGGCCAGAAGGTGCTGCAGAGGAAATTTTTGAGCCATGCTTTGTGCATCCGCACTGACCACAAGCAAAGCAAGCACATGTTTTTCATAGCACTGCTATCCTGTTACTCCCTTCATTCCTGTGGAGCACAGTGCTCTGAGAGCACTGAGAGTGACTACTGCTTAACCAGTAGGAGACTACATCACTGCTGAGCCAGCTGCCTGGAAATGTTAATGCTGCTTTGTGGTTTCTTCAGGACTCTGGGCCAGCACTTTCCTCATCAGATGTCTTTCCTCTGCTGCCCTATCCCAGCCTGTGCTTTATTCTCAGTGTAATCTATTTTCCATGAGTGACAAGCCTGGGGGTTCCCAAAGGTACTTGAAGGAAATCAGGATGTAAAATGAAATACGAAGAGTATAGGGGAAGAAAGGAGGGAAAAAAACAAAAAAAAACCCACCCACTGCTGACATGAGAAATCCTAGCCAGGCAAAGGGTCTGGGAGAGAAGCACAGCAGAGCTAAGGAGGAGGCATGAGGAGGAGGGTCTGAGAGGTGAAGATTGCAACTCCAGATGAAGCTGATGAGACTGCAGAGGAACGGAAGCTGAATTGACACGGCAGCCTTACACTGAATAAATTTATAGAATCTACAGAGGCAAAAATTGAGTCCTGTAGCCATTTTTTTCCACTGAGACACTATTATCATCACAGTTTCACAAGTAGAACAACAAAACATTTAAGTGATTTACTTTGGGCAGGTTTGGAGCCCAGGTTCCTCCAGCCCTCAGGCATGGATTTATGTTATGTGTATTACTTACAGGTGAGTTGAAGAAAATTGGTTAAAATGACTTTAACTGGGCAAGATTTAACATTCAGATACCAGACTGGGTTGTGGGGGAGGTTACACTTTGGCTCTGACCCCCACCTTCCTTTTTTGCTTAAAAAAAACCCCAACAGTGTTAAAAATGTATGAAAGGAGGCAGGAGAAGCGTCCTGGCTGTTTTCCTTTGCATATGTAGCTTTCAGTGTTATTAGGCTCATCCTGTGAAACAGGTGAAGGGTCAATAAATCTACGTCTCACTGTGATTACATGCATACTACCTTCACTCTGTGGTTTCTGATTGATGCATCCACTTGTTACCATGTCTGTCAGCATGCACTTTGCCTTCAGCAAAGAAAAACACTGGGGCTACTTCTCAGCCTGTCAGACTGATTCTCCTGTTTGGTCATAGTCTGCAATGCCTGCACATGACATCTTGCTCCTGCATGAGGCACAGCCCATTTCCTGTTCCCTTGTGACAAAACGTGTTGGTAACAAAATTCCCATTTATAATCCAACACAACCAGTTGATGTGGGCAATTAGTTGACTTAACCTTTTCAATTTCTGATTTTCCAGAACCTGTCATGGGCACTGCACAGGCTCCTGTCTCCCTTTCTCCCACCTCAGAAACAGCAGAGAACAATCTGATGTAAATATACAGGTAATGTCAGAAATGAGACAAAGAAGAAAAGAGAGATGTTGCAGACAGTCTGAAGCAAACACCATCTCACTGCCTTCCAGTGCACCCTCGTGCTTTTGTGCCACTGTAACGGCACCTTGAAAATGGATCTTAATTTCATAATGATACATGGCAATAGTCCTTTCCTGTCAAGCAACCATGACTGTGGTTGGTAAGCATATATTTGAAAATGGAAAAGATAGATAGTCCTTACAGTAATTAAGTCTCAAAGGGTACTGCAACTCCAAAAGAGAACCAGGTTCAAAACACGTCTTAAATATTCCACCAGTGTCTTTCTCAGTAAGGGCCAGGGATTCAGAATGTGGGGAGATCGATTACATCCTTTTTTAGCTTTCCACAGAAGGTTTCCAAGGAGGTAGCTAGCTAGAACAGAATAGACAAGCACATTTGTGCTGAATAGCTAGAAAGCAAAGGAAAAGCATGATGTGGTTTTTAAAACGTTTTGTGAATTGTGGAAAAGATACGTAATGTTTTTGCTGAAAAATGCCATTATAATTATCTATAGGTGTTCTATTTCACTCCAAGGATTTTCAACAATGAATTACTTTCTTGGTACCTTCATAAGTAACTGAATAACTGGCAGCATCACTGTCATGAAATATATCTATAAATGACCTTACTACTACACAGTTGTCTGAACACTCATATATTACATATAAATAGTTCATTTTCCACCTCTGACATGTTGGTTTAAAAAAAAAAATTAAAATAAATAATGTTGATTTGACAGTTTTTGAGGGTTTTGTTTTTTTTCTATGGAGAAAATCACACTAAACCATTCCCTAGACACATTTGGGCTTGCACAACATACAGCACCGCATGTGTGCACACTTCAGAATTACTTCCAGACACAGAAAGGAACAGATCTGGAGTGATCACTGCCTTGGGAACTTGATCTGCAGCAGAGGCACTTTGCTTTAATTGTCCTTCACTTTCCACTGATCATGCATCAGCTCCCTTCACAACTTCTCTTTTCTCACACTTGCCTACTCACGTCAGAACTAATTCTCTTTGTCAATTACACTCTTCTTCAGATTCCCTTCAAGATCAGGAAAACATTTGCTTTACTTTCACCTTTCAGTTCACTGCCTGCTTTGGATAAAGCTGAGTAAAGAAGCATTAAAATATCAGGAGAAAGCCTGCTGTCACAATGAGTTTGATCCAAAGTCCTTTGAAGTCATTAATAAACACTGGTTCCCAGTTATTGCTTTTGGTCTTTGGATCTGCCCATGGCTTTCTACTTCAACAAGTATAAATATTAAAAAGTTTTCAAAAGGTTTCTCTGGTGGGATTATCAGTTTGATTTTCTGAATAATGTTCTCTGAAGATTCAGATAAACATGTCAACACTTGAAAACTCTCTGTAACACCTCAGGCTGAGATTCAAGGTCCTCTACAGTCACAGCACTCAAAAGTTTCACAGTCAGTGGATAATCTCAGCCTTACAACTGAGATACTCTTTGGTCTCTCACAGCTGAGAAAGGATACACTTTCTTGATTCTAGCACTAGAATCACCTGCTGCTGTTGGAAACATAGTCCTCACTATTGGAATAGTTTGAATTCTGTTCCAATATTACTGGAACAGTCTTGGCATTGTTTTGTCTTGCAAAGGGGGTTCTTGGACAATTGGTCACTTGTTATGGCTGTGACTCTTTCTAAATCACTGTGTTTCTTCCCAGTAGCCAGATAGTTTATATTTGAACGGTGTCACATTAAGGGAGGTCTAAATTTTGTATCCACAGCCGTGGATAGCAGTGACAGTTCATCTGATAGAAAGATCACCTTCAGCAGGCAGACACAGACACATATATAACATGCAATTGTTTACACACTCGGTTTCTTTTCCCATAAAGTTTAGGCCCCCTAAGATATTTGGCTCTAAAAACCTGGCTTTTGGAGTATGGTTAGAGGACTAGAGGATTCCGTAGATGACCCTATGATATTTGATTTTGGTTCTGAATCTGAAATGCTACGACCATCTAAGTAATATTTTGTGGTTTTTGTTGAAAATTTTCACTTTTTTACTTATGCTTCAGTCTGCGTAATTCAGATACAGTGCCCCATAATGATGCCTTGTGTATAAGATTCCCTTTTAATACTACACACTAGGAAATACTGCACTGAGTTTGCAGGACATACAGGAATACATTGCAATGAACAGAGTATGATTAATTATTAATGGCATAGAAATTTCAAATTTTAACGCAAGTGCTTTGCTGAGCTGGTGCCATCAAGAGGCAAATACTGATCTCCTCACTCTCATGCCCAGTGACAGGACTCAAGGAAATGCCTTGAAGCTGTCAGGGGAGGTTTAGGTTGAATACTAGAAACATGGTTTTCATCCAGAGGGTGGTTGAGCACTGGAACAGGCTCCCGAGGGAAGTGGTCGCAGCAGCAGCCTGACAGACGTCAAGAAGCATTTGGACAATGCTTTCATGTATGGTGAGATTCTTGGGGCTGTCCTGTGCAGGGGCAGGAGCTGAACTCTGTGATCCTCATGAGTCCATTACAACTCAACATAATCTATGATTGTACAATAAGGAGCTTCTTTCCCAGCTCTAGCTGAACACTTCGTGAGTTTATCTTTGTTCTTTGCAAAGTCCTTTTCTCTGAGAGTACAGTAACCAGAGCCATTTATGAGGCAGAGCAAGACAGCAGGAACCCTGGGTAGTCCTCTGAGCAATACCAATATGTGTATATACTGTAGATTCCCCTCGTAGATTCCCCAGCCAGTTGCTGCCATCACCTGGGACTTTGAATAAGTCAGAATGCAAAATAAAGCTACAGATTGATTGAAAAGATTGCTTAGATCTTCTGTATTTCCTAATTTGATGTGGAAAGAAATGCGACAAATATCCTAAAGAAATGTGACAGTCTGAGAAAGAACCCTAGTTCTGCTTTTTCGCTTGGAACATTGGCCTTGATGCATGAATATACATAGAATTATACATAAAGTGAAGCACTGGTCTCTGCACGTGTGTAGACAGCCACAGGCACACAAGGGCTATTCAGTTCTCCAAGGAGGTCTTCTCTTGAAACAGCTGCTCCTGTTCATTCCAAAAGAAATGTGGGAAATGGATAGGAGCACCCAACAAACCAGAACCAACCAAGGGCTACCAGGTGGAATACCATCTTGTGGCCATCATCTCATCTTTAAAATTTTGCTTTAGTATCAGTGGTTAAAAATTATGCCTATGAACATCAATGATACTCTGAAAGAGGCAGCTCATGTTACTAAGACATTATAGATTCACACAAAAAGTAGATTTTTTTATGCTACCAGGAGATTCATTGAGTTATAAAAATGAGCATAAAAGAGTTTTCAAAATATCATAAATAGTAGGAGCTTTGATCAGTCTACTGTTTTGATTAACAGTTGAAAATTTCAAAATCATCTCTAAACCAGTTGCATTGCAGTCTCGCCCTTTGATAAGGCAGGAAAGAAACTAACACTACTTTACACAATTAGCAATATATATTAGAAATTAATAGCTATAGATGGACAATTAATTTGTGTTTGGCTGGAGGTATCTTTGCCACCTTCCTGTAACCATTCATCTATCCCCATCAGTGAACACAATGAGAAAAGGACATATTTTTATGTCTCCAAGCAATCAAGGCTCCCTTGGTAAGGCACAGGTTAAGTTTAACATCACAGACATTGTATTAATTTTTCCTATAATAAAAATAGTTTTTGCTATGAAATATTATTCTTAGCATTTGTTTCTTTCTTTGGACACAGTAAAAGACACTGTTTGATCAGCACCACTAATCAAGACACTGTATAAGCAAGTAGGATTTCTTCCCTTCAGTGGCATTGCAAATTTACTTGAGTCATTCCTTTCCTTGAAATTACTATTTAAAATCTTTACTTGTCCTTCTTACCAACAGCACAGAAAATATATGTCATCCAACCCCATCAGTTGCCTCAAAGAAACAGAGCAAACAAATTGTTGTTACTAATAATACTGGAGAGTGATACATCAAAAGAACAGAATTTACACCCATGCCTTGTCTTGATTAGAGTGTTCAAGTTTAATTCAGCATGTCACTGTTTCCTGCTGTCTGTTCCTCTTCATCAATAACAAACACTACTTAGACGTTGTTGATACTGAACACATGGACCCAATTAAATCTGTAATGACATTTATTTATTTGAAGTTTCAGCCCTGATGTGGTCTCCAATTCATTCACCAAACAGCTTCCATTTACTGAAGGATTTTTTCACTTGTGGTGGAACTCTGAAGTGCAGAACTGAGTGATCATAAAGTAGACAAATTAGGCACTGAACTTGCCTTTGATAGCCATTTAGCATTTCAGACACTTAAACTCTGATCATACTAGTTATGAACCTGTGGCCTATTCTGGTCAGTCTTGGACATTTGTTAGATACTACTACATATATAATATATTAAATATGAATCTACAATATCTAACATATAATATTAACTAAAGGTACACCAACAAAAGCACCTCAGAAGATAAACTAACAAAATAGAAAGCAACTAAAAAAATCTGCTCACCTTAGTCCTCTGCGGTTCAAGGTCATGATAAAGAAATAAAGGTGATCTGTTCATACCTCATATTGTGCCAGGAAATGTTTAATACTACCACTATCACATTTCATTTGGTTATCCTTTTATTTTGAGGCAGATTGTAGTTCCAGTGTAGTTGGCTGAGATCGAATTTTTTTTTTCATAGTAGCTTTTGTGGAGCTGGTTTGGCTTTGTGATGAAAACAGTGTTGATAACAAAGGGATGTTTTAGTTATTGCAGGGCTTGCAGAGTCAAAGCCTTTCTGCCCATCACGCCACTTCGCCAGTGAGTACTCTGGTGGTGCATGGGAAGCTGGGAGTTGATGCAGCCAGGACAGCTGACCCCAGCTGATCAAAGGGATATTCCATATCATATGGCATCATGCTCAGCAATAAAAACTGGAGGGAAAGTTTGCCAGGGCTGCATCTGTGAGGTTTTGCATCACTTTTTCCATTTTGGGTTTTTTAGGCGTGGGAGTTTTTTGTTCCTTTTTAAAACTCTATTAAACTGTCTTTTTCTCAACCCTTCAGTTTTCTTACTTTTATCCTTCCAATTCTGCCCCCCATTCCATGGCAGGGATTGCCTGGTGCTGAGCTGTCAGATGAGGTTAAACCACAGCCAGCTCTCACACTGAAAATAAGTAGTTTTTGTTACTGTGGTTGCTGTAGCATCTTGTCATGAACCAAACTTCATTAAAAACACTCATAAACACCTAAGACCCAAGAATCCAGCATTCATATTGCTCTTTAAGGAGAGGAACAATAGTGGAAATAGATGAAGGATCACACGGAGATAAAACCAGTTGATATTCATTTTATTGAAAGTTGTGTTAGCAAATTATGTATTTTTGTCTCTCAGCTCCTGAGAGAAAGCTCCTTCCTCCCTGTGTTTCTGCATTTTTAGAACATCCAGCTGATGGTAAGTAAATACAGATAAGAAAAGAGCCTTTCAATTCAGGTTGGAAGCTGCTATGAGCTGCTGGTATATTTATTTTTAAACTATTCATGTAGACTCTCAGCCTCTGAAGAAGCATCCTTTACCAAGGACACCTTTACAAAATGTAAACTAGTCATAAGTTGTTTTTCCCATTAGCCTTACTGCTTTGCTCTCCTGAATAGGGTCCAGAGAGGGTCCAGTGTTGGGGAAGATGAAACTGGAAAACCTTATAAATATGATTGCCTGGCAAAAGATTTTGAGAATATGGAAACTATAAGCAAGATCAAAATGAAAGCCATCTTTGAGATACCAAACCTTAGTTACTGAACAACCAGAAAACAATAGCATGGCCAGCTGAAAGTAATCCCCGTGTGATTGAACAATTCCCTCTGCTTGTGACAGGTCCAAAGGTCAGAAAAGACCCTGCTAGCTTGGCAGAAAGGGTCCAAAGAGTAGTTTTTAGGGTTTAAAGTCTAACACAGTATGATAATGTAATGATTCTTATAGGCTGTATGTAAATGCTATAGGATTTGTATCTTGTATTAGATTGGTTAGTGAAAATTAGAATATTCAACACAGAAGAAGATTTAATGTATTATAACAGGAAGCTCGCTCTCTTATGCTCTTACTTCTTACCTCTTACACTCTTTTCTTAGCTCTTACCTTGTACCCTCTTACTCTCTTTACTCTTGCTCTCTTCTCTCACAGGCCTGCTCCGAGCTGTGGTTGGCAGCTCCAAGCAGAGCACTTTTACCCACACCCTTTACAATAAACCACAAGTTCTAAAACCTGGCTTTAGAAATCTCTCCGTCAGTCCCAACCATCTAAACCAGCGGCTCCTACAGTCCAGAGAGGATTTTTTTTCCAGCTAGTTTTACTCTGGGTGGGAAAAAAAACCTCTTTGTTTTCTAGCTTTTGTGACTGCTATTTTATATGTCTGTACTGAATGCTTTTGCCAGTGATTCTGGATTGCAGTCCGTAGGGCATCTGTAATGACTCCTTACCTGTGCCCTTATGCCAACTGCATACCACAAGAAGAGTAAATCCTGGTGGTCTCCAGCAAAGGAATTACTGTCTTTGCTGTGGGAAGCTTGCAAACACATATTTGTTTATATATTTATACTTTCTCTGCTCTTTTTCTTCCATATTCCTCTTAAAAAGGAAGCTACAACAGCCACCCAGCCCACTCATTCTCCCTGGTCAAGACTCTCAGTTTTCATGTCTCCTACCCCTGGCACCAAAGACAGAATTTCAGCAGTTCCTACTGGCCTCACAGATGCCTTGGAGAGTCCTTGCTATGTGACATACCCCAGGACCACATCAGGAAGCATCTGTCTTCACCTCCTGTGTTGTATGTGCCAGCCCCATGCAGATGTACCTCAGACACTGCAGAACACTTAAAATTATTCTGCTTAAGAACCTAAATCTCATTCCAAAAATAAAACTTTCTAATATGACACTAGAGGGGAAAAAAGGGGGGGAAAAAGGTGTGTGGGGGGGGGAATGTAGAAAAAAGAGAAAGAAAGAAGAGCATGGAAAGAAGAATGTGCAAGTGTTGAAACCCAAAGTAAATTGATCTGACTCATCTGCCTTGGAAATACAGTGCATCCTAAACAGAAGGTTTTAAACCAAACTTACTTCATATAGCTTTCATAAAATCTTGCTACGAGGCCCTAGAGAATTCTTTCCAATGCAAAAATAAGTGTCCTGCCTTCACAGGCACTATTTGGGGATCTCTGAGAAGTAGAAGATATTTAATAAAGTTGATTTTGCAAAGAGGCATCCCTATGCAATTTTTTTCAGCCAAGGAAGGGGAGAGAGCCAAGGGGCTGGAGTGTGCAGCACCTCAAAGTGATGGCATCCTGCCAGCTTCTCTTTGCAGGCATATCCATTCCAGAAGCGCTTAAGTGCAAATGGCATGTAAACCAGAAACACCTGTCATTGTTGTGCTGGGGGTGTATGTGGATAATTATGTGAAATTCCGTGAAAAAACTGTGCTTTCCTGCCCAGAGAATGCAATGAAAAGTTTTACTGTGTTGAGCAGTGCGGCTGGAGCAGTTGTGCTGATTTTATCAACAGCTGGCCTTAGAGCATGCAGCAGGGCTCTGCTCAGCCCTCCCTGGGAGCACTGGCACACCTGGACCTTCCTGCCTCCTCTAGATGCCTTTTCACACCCGCCTCACCCTGCTCACCCCTGTGCATCTGTCAGAGTAGATGGCTACACTGCAGTGAGGCTCACCTGAGACCTTTTCATTTCATTTCAGCAGTAGTAAATCTGTCATTTAGATTGTAAATACGGATTTTTCAGCATTACCTTGCCACCTTATCTTCTGTCTTTGTCAGCAAGCAGTAAAGCTCTGACAAGACCCTGAGAGCAGTTTTGCAAAGGGCACTCAGACTCTGATTTTGTGCCAGCACGGCATGAAGCCAACCCAGCAGATACATGCTGTTCCACAAGCCAGCAACAACTCAGGCTCTACAGCTCTTTCATCCATATTACAGGGCCTCAGTATGTATGTGAAGGAACTGCACTTATGATTTGGGGGTACATACCTCTGATGAAGCGGTCTTTGAGTTCCGTATAGCAAGAGAACATTTTCTTATGGATCTCCTCATGGCTGTGAATACGGAGTGGCATAGGAGGAGAAACCCTCATTTCTTCTGCCCTCCTCCCCAGTCAGGTGTGATGGCACAGTGTTGTTTTCACTGCTAGCTAGTACAGGAACAGTGTCTGGGATCAGCTGCTGAAATAATTAGGATAAACTTCTGTTCCATAATCCTGAATGTAGCTGGTACTCAGGACCAGAAAACCCCCATCTGCAGAAGTTTGAAGTAAAAGTTATACTGGTAGCACTTATAACACAGAGAACACAGCATGTTGGAAGGCAAACAAAAGCAATGTAGAAGAAGGAGAGGAGAACATTTTTGTACTAGAGAAAAGCTGTTTAGCTGTAGGACCTGTCAAGTCAGACCTAGTTGCTCATAGTAAAGGAGGATCATGATTCATAAGAAAGTGCATGAACTGAACAGGAAAGGTGTTTTATAGCACAAACAGTGCTGGTTTGGGACCTAAGAATACCTTACACTGATGAATAAGACTCAGATTTATGTTTCATCTAGATCAGTTACTGAAGGACAGCCAGACTTCCCTTGCTCTCCTGCAATTTTGACCTATAGAATTTGTGTAGTCTACTTGTTATGTCTCTGCAGAAGAAACCAGGGAGATGAGGCTTCCATCTGTCTGGGACTCAGGATGTGTGTGTGCCTAAGCTACAAAAACTATGTCAGGACTGTAGGAGTTTCATCATCCATCAAAGAAGCCTAGGAAAGTTTGACACATGGCAGGTGTCCCTAGGAGAGCTTAGCCTAGGTCAAAGCCTAGTTGATGGGATTTAGAGATTATCTTGGTGCCAGACTGCCAAGCAGTGAGTGGAGCTGCAGTAGCTGGGACTATCCTTCCTATTTGCTCCCTGGCCACATTTCATACAGTGAGCAAAGGACAGACACTTTCCCTGGGCTGAAGTTACCTGTACCCCACTGGGTCCATATTGCCCAGAGCAAGGGTTGTGACTCGGGCTCTTGGCAACCTGGAAACCAGACATCAGTTGAATGTTCTATATTTGGAAAGTAACCTAAGAGTTCTAATGGAAAAGCAGTGACCAGGGACTACCACTTGGAGTCAACTGTTGGGAAATAACAGAATTTTTGCCAGGGATTGATTCCTGGTAAATTTTGAAATCTAAGTATATTCACATGCTGTGCTAAATTTTCATTAATAAGGATGTTTACTGCAATCTTCCCATAATTTTTTAGAGTGAACCAAAATATACTGCAGCAGGGGTTCATTTGTTGCACTGATTTATTTTAAAGTTGGTTCAAGTGAAACACCCACATTTTAGAGCCAAATTTTCATGTCCCTGCAATAAAGGTTGTGCTTGTCTGTAATAAATTTAATAAAATAGTAGGATTTTTTTCGTTAGTCTTGAAAAACATTTTGTTAGTCTTAAAATTCTGCCGAGCTTTCTAGTTCCCAGCTTAAATAAATGTGTCTGATGTACTTGATGCCAGCCCATAAAGTGCCCCTGAGTCCAGGCCCACAATAAATGCCAATAAAAGGAGATGCTAACCCTCTACAAAGGCCCCATGCACACATCTCATTCACAGAGTTATTCCTAGGTCCCTGAATTAAGATGGCTGTACAGGAGTATATGCACTTTTATAGAAATTTTATACATGAAATCAGCCTCTGTTTTTTTTCCCAGAATTTCAAAGTTATCTAGGGAGTGAATCAATTTGGAGATGCTAACATTTCTGCTTTCATTCCTGTTGCTGCAGAATGCTTTTACAAGTGATAAGAAATTGAATCACATTCTAGAAATATCTTGCAAGTTATTTAATCATAAATAATAGCTTCTTAGTTTTGATCAGAGTCCCAAGTAGAAGTATCTCATCCTGAAACATCTTAGGGCTGCATCTCAGTCTTTATCTGGAGACCAAGGGACATGTACTGATCTAGCTGCTCATACATAGGTCAGTTCTCAGGCTTTATTTAAAGTCAATTTTCTCCAAGTTAAACACACCAAACCCCTCAGCCTCTCCTCATTCTTTGTATGTACCAGCCCCCCAGACGTCTTGGTAGCTCTGCACTGGGTATCCCTTGCTGGGTACCATCCCTTGTTAATCTATCTCTGGGGGTGTAATACTGAGGAGCTGAAAGCTGGACACTGCAGATATGGACTCTTAAGGGATGAGTGGAGAGGACTAATTATGGTTCTGGACCAAATAGCTACTACAGTCAAGGGTGTGATGAGACATTTTCTCTACAAGAGCATCCTCTGGACTCCTGTTCAGCTTCCTGTGTACCAGGATCACCAGACAGATGTTACAGATTTTCTCCCAACCAGCCAGTTCCCAGCCTGAGTTCATTCCCTACAAGATACAGACCTTTGCATTTCTCTTTTCTGAATTTCTTGAGATACTTGTCAGCCTGCATATGGAGGTCCCTGAAGGCAGTCCTACCCTTCTGTGAGTCAACAACTTCAGATAAGAATTCATTGATGTTACGGTATGAAATCTACCTTAATAATTACCTAAAATAACTCACAGAATTATTTTTATTCTGTAAAATGAGTCAGTGTTCTGTGATTTGTATGTCTCTAGGATTAAGGATATTCCTAATTATTCTTGTTCACCTATTGTTCAACTAAATTAATAAAAATCAATAACTTTCTTCTGCTCTGGTCTGTTAGCTGGGAATGCCAGTAGGGTCAAGTGAAGTCTTCCCACTTGCTAGGTTTCCATTGTCAGATATTTGCCAAGGGTTCAGCCACAGTTTCTTGGCTTGTGTTTATAGCACTGGAAACTCCCATGTAGTCTCTCTATTCAATTACCCACCAGGCTGGTATTAGCTTCTGTGACCAGTTGGAGACATCACACTTTAGTCTGGCACAGACAAAGACAAAATGTGCTAATATGAAGCATTCTATTTCAACAGTTTGTTAAGCAATATGTGTTTCCCAACTTCCTTTTTTGGACTGCCAAATAAATTTTAGAATAGGAAATTTATTAAAACTTGGGTTTAGCTTGGTGAAAATCCTCAAAGTTCTATCTCCATCAGACATTGCATTGGTGATCTTCATAGGAACATTCTGCTTATACTTTAAAAAAAAAAAAGTCCATAAAACAGCAGAAAAAGAATAAAAATTGGACTCAATTTCCACCATGATGCTACTTCCATAGTTAAAATTCACTGTATAAATCTCTCCTCATGTGCATATGAGTCACAAGAGAGACAAGAGATGTTGTCACCATGCCTGCTAATACTTACCATGTGCACAATGGCAGGACCCAAACTAGAAAATTTGGAAGCTCTGGCCTAGACAAAAACACCAGCAGACAGCATGTTTAAGCCACAGTGTGGCCATAATAATTGACATAAAGGCTGATCAGAGAGCAGGAACTGGAGTGTAAATAAAGTACATAACATTACCATTAAATGAGATCCACTCTTCAGACTAGAACCTCTTACTCCTCAGGAAACCTTTGCAAATTGAATAATAAACCCTAAACCAGGGCAATTTTATACTAAGCAAATTCAAAGAAAATAGTGTTCTTTCACAAAGCATTGTGACAAGCTGCTCGCACTGTGTAGATTTTCCCCAATCTTCTAACAAATGAGCAGTATTGCAATTCCTAATTGTAATTAATTTTGCCAGTAGAATTCCGGGAACCTGTAGAGGTCTGTAGTAAGGAGACTCCACCCTGAAATCATGCTGAAACACTTACAGCTTCAGCAATTAAATCTGTTAGGATGGACTCTTCCAAAGCTGCTGTTGGGTTATAACAATAAATCACTGCACATCCAAGATTCTTCTGTGTGCTGGTGTTACAAACCCTGTGAGCAAGGAATTGGGACAGGGGCCTGCTTTCTATTAATTATTTTTCCTAAGAAAAATTCAACAAGGGATTATTACTTCTACTTATTAGTTTCATAGAGGAAGATCAGCTTCATCTTGTTTCCTAGATTTGGCTGCTGGATGACACAAAAAAGTCACAGTCTATTAATTTTATTCACATTTGAACTGAGATTTTTTAAAAAAGGCTAAAGCATGAAGACTTAAAACTAGGAAAAAGGGCTTTATAATAAGCAAGAACCTGGTATATTCAACCATGTGACAATAAGACGGATAAAATAAAGTTCTGTTGCAGAAATACATTTGTTTCTTTTTCTCACCAGCTTCAAAACATTCTTAAAATTAATGGAAAATGCTTCCCAAAATCTCTAGTGACCATACTCTGTCTTTCTAAAAAGCAACTTGTCACTGGTTGAGAGAACATTATCAACTTGCAAAACAGAACAAAAGAGAACTTTCATAACTGCACTAGTACTGCTTATCCCATAAAGTGACCAAGAGTTTACCTTCTAGACACCACCACTTACAAGGTTGTGCAGATCTTGGGCTAAAAATTGCAACCAGAGCCTCAGTGTACTTATCACACTTCCTTAACTGAGATAGAGGTCAGACTATGCCCTGCACCATTTGTCTTTATTAGAATTTCTGCAGAAGTCAGGTCATAAGACATTTCTGGATTGTTTTCTGCATACCTTGGATGTTGTAGACAGCCAATTATATCTATCCAGGCAGTTATGCTATAAAAGGACCATTATGGCCCTGTTCCCAGTTTGAACTCCCTCAGCAGCTTCTGCCTTTCTTAGCCTTTAGGTAAGGGAATTTTTTTCCAAGAGACTTATAAGAGCCTGTATTTGACTTCACCCCAATCCTTGAAACAGGACTACTTTCTGAACTTGATTTCCTTGAAAACCATCTCATGACAGGGCTCTAACACAATACAGAGGAAAGAAAGCAAACACACTGCTGAGGCCTTGATCTCCCACTTACATGCATAATTAATTTCACATGCAAAATATTTCCATTGATTTAGGACTCTTCATAAGCAGAATATGGAGTTCATATATATTTGTAGAACTGGGGGTCATACACTGTGCACAACTGAACATTTGGCATTATTATTGGGGAAATATTGAAGTAAAGGCCTGGAGATTTGAGTATTAAAAGAAAAAGTTTTATGGTTTATAGTGTGGAAGACTTTTCTAGGCTCAAGAAGAATCACAATGTAATGATTTTCTGGCTATTGACACACAGGCTTTATGCTTTGCCAGGTCACCTCTTCAACAATATTGGCTAATCCAAAACATTTTGAAATTTCCCATTCTCTAAATTACTCCAATCTAAACAGATCAGTGATTAACTTCATATATGCATTCCAAATGGCATAGTCCTCCAGCTCTTTAGTTAAGCTTACTCTTTGCAAAGGAATTCTTATTTGCTTTTATTGCAATGTTACATTATTTTTGGTCGAGATGTGAATGCTGTTCAAGCATTTAAAATTAACCTGCTGTTTGGAACAAGAGGAGTAAAAGTTTTGGAAACTCTCAGTCCCTTTGTCTGACTCCAATAAACATCATAGACCATAATATTTCAAAAAATTCCAACTACTTGATCAGCTTGAAACAGCTATTGGTATGCTGGCAAAAAACTTAAATATGTGCACTTAATAAAACCTTCATAATGAGAACAATTAAATTCTATTATGCCAAAGTTCTGAGAAGGCAGCCATGCCTTACTTTTACTTCTGTAGGAAAAGCACAATTCATAACTTCAATGCCCACTTCTCACTGCAGAGAGCAAGCTGTGTAATGCTGTCAACAACACCAGGTTCCCCTGGGGCATCTGCATTATTGGCCAACACATACAAACAAAGCAGCTCAGGTCATGCTTCCTGCTCATTCAAAATAAGGAATACCAGGCATGACCTTTTTTGTCCTACTTGTACTGAGCTCCATAACCTAAAACAAAAGAGAATCCCTTTTTTTCCAACATTTATTGCAATTTTTATGCCAGGAGAATGCATTCATATATAAATGTGACACATAAAGGAGTGCTCCCTTATCAAGTAATATTTGAGGTGAAAAAGGATGAATGTACTAAACATAGGCTGACATTATAAGCATACTAAAAACATAACTAGGCTAATGTAAACTAAGATATAGGCTTCTTTCTTTAGTGAAACTTCCATCTGTACTAGCAGCTGTATGGGGAATAAATTAATGATTTTTTTTTTTTGCATTGCTCGAAATGCCTGCATTCTTTCACAAAGAGTTTTGTCTAAATCATCAGTGAGGTTCATTGGGAAATACAGTCACCACATCAATAGCCCTTACTACCAACTTCTTAATATTCACCAGAATTTCCAAGCAAATAATCTTTCACTTTAGAACACTAATCTCTGTGAAAGAAGTAAAGAAATAGTAACAAAAGGCTTTTCAACCTTCTTTGAGAAAAATAGTCACTAATCCTCTATCATTTCTAGCTACTGTAAAGTAAATGCTTTTGTTTCTAGCTAAAGAGAACTACAGAGATTAAACAGGAAGGTCAAAATCCACATGTGAATCACTACAGAAATGTTCAAATTTTAAAAGAAGAATTCCATTCCTCTTGTCACTTATCAGTGGAAGGCTGATGAACTGTGCCACCTTGAGTGTTGAAAAGTATCTGTGATTTCTGGTGAGCAGCACAGTCTATTCATAAGAGGTTTTCCTGCCTAACAGCATGTCCTGGGTTATAATGTAAAGATGTGCCCAAAAGTATGTATTCTATCACCACCTTGATAGAATCTACCTACCATTGAAATTAGGTAGGACAGCGATCCTTATCTCTGTGGGAAATATCCTTTGCTAATGCGCCATCTGTTAAAAACCAGGTGGGGCAGTGTTCTTTATCTTTTCCACAACCCATCCTTCCTCCAGGAAGATATCATCTGTTAATGGGGCATTAAGTCCCACTGCATGACTGATAAAATTACATCATCCCATTGGGAGATGTTCCAGCCAGGGGGAGGAGCCAAACCTTTCCTACCTAAATAAAAACTGAAATTTGTAACATCAGAGCAGCCTTTTTCCACTAGATCCCAGAGGAAAACCAGACCTGTCCATGTCATCACTGCACCTTCAGAGGAAAACTGCACCCTTCTGCAGGAGCACTGCTTCAACTGAACCACATCTGTCACTGCAGGAGGACTGCAGCCACCATTTAATGGGACTGCTACCAACACCCTGACTGACAGGGTGTCAGGTTGTATTCTGACTCTGTCAGTAGTTTTCTTTTGTATTATTGCATGTATTTTATTTTTTCTTTTTTTTCCTATTAAATTGTATTTCTGACTAGTTTTCTGTCTCACTAGTTTTGCTTTCAAACCAGCACACAGCATCAGACAACAGAAACAGAAATGTTTCTGAAACAAACCTCTGCAAGTCTCAAAATACCACTCAGAGAGAAGCAATTGCTGGTATTAGATCAGGCCTGGCAGAGCTTTGTCTAGCCTAGGCTTGAAAACCCCCAAGAATGGAAACTCCATCAGCTCTCTGGCTGATCTGAGCCTGTTTCTCCAGCCTCTCAAACTGAACTCTGTGCTGTTGTCTCATATCATCTGCCACTACTGTGAAGACATAAGATCCACACCTTTACAACTACCATTCAAGTATTTGTAGGCTGCTGCCAGACTATCTCAGCTCCCCTTTTCCACGCTGAATAAACCAGATATCCTAACCCTTTTGCAAAGGCCCTCTGTTCAAAATCCCTGGCCACTGAAGAAGGCCTTGTTCAGACCCTTGCCATTTCTCAACATCCACTTGAAAGCAGTATTTAAAACAGTTGCTGCATTCCAGATGTCATCTCACCAGAGCCATGCAGAGGGTTATAATGAATTCTTCCAAATGTTTGACCACACCTTCCTAATGTGTGCTATAGCCCATTATACACTTCTCCTTGTTCATAATGGCAATGCACTTTTGTCTCTTATTCCAGTAGTTTTTCAGAAAATCCTCTGGTGTCCCTGGGGAAAAGAAACTAATAATGAGTCAGTAATGTGCACATGCAACGAAGAAAGCCAGCCAGCTTTCGGGCTGTATTTAAAGAGTTTAGCCAACAGTCAAGGGAAGTGACTATTCCCTTTTCCAGCTCTGTGAGGCCACATGTTCTGTATCCTGTTTTGGGTTCACTCCAGTACAAGAAAGATATGCGGCTTTGGGATCATTCCAACAGGAGAGTCACCAAGGTAGTTGGTAGGCTGAAGCACAGGATATTCAAAGAGAAACTGAGGGAGTTGGGTTTGGTCAGTATGGAGAAAGAGGCTGTGGGAGATACTATTTCTACCTACAATAGGGAGAGTGTAGATAGTATAGGGCAACTCTTCTCAGAGGTGCAGGAAGGACAACACAGAAAATTCCAACTCAATATAAGGGACAATTCCTAACATGAGGGTAGACAAACACTATATCAAGTTGAGGTGTGGAGATATTCGAAATACAGTAAGACAAGGCCCTAAGCAACCTGATCTTAAAATGGCAGAAGATTCAACAAGTCAGCCTCCAGAGACTTTTCCAACCTACATGAGTCAGTAACTATTTGTCCTTCACTGTATTCCCAAGGTCTCCTGCAGCAAGGCTGCTACTCAGCCAGCCTGTTCCCAGTCTTCCACGTGCAGATATTTGTTCTTGTTGAAATTCATGCTGGCCCAATCCTCAAGTTTCTCACGGTCAGTCTGAATATAAACTGTGTCCTTTGCTGTATCAGCAGCTCCTTCTTATCTTAATGATGCCTGCAAATTTGCTCAACAGTGCTTTTCTTCTTTATCATACAGGTCGAGGACAAAAATACTGAGGAACACCAGCTCCATTATCAGCCTTGGAATACTTTGCTTTTTACTGACCACTACCTGAGTACAGAGCCATTTCAACTTGTCCAATGGTCTGATCATCCAGCCCATCCTTTCTCAGCTTCCAGATCAGAGGTCTGGGGTCAGAAACCTTATTAAAGGCACATCCATCCCTCTCCCCTCATTCTGATAACCGGTCATTTCACTACAGAAAGCAACCAGGATGTCTGCTTCTGATTACCTCCTTGTCCTGTTTGAATTTAGAAATGGGTTCCAAGAAAGGATCATGCACCACAATCTTTGCAGAGACTGAGGTAAGCCAGCAGCTGATAGTGTTCCAGATCCTATTTTGCCATTCTTGAACATGACTATATTGTTTGCTTTTTCCATTCATTGTGATTTTTCAGACAATACACAGCAGCCAGGAAGGCAACTACAGCAGCCAACTTTTCCAGCACCTTCAGGTCAGTCCCAGGAATATGAATATGTCCAGATGAAGCAGTTCCTAGCTTGTTCACACAGCACTGGCTCCTTCCCAAACTGTTCTGATACTTACAGAGATCAAGGAGAAGGTTCTGCCTGTGATAAGAAAGGTGAAAAAAGCCCTGAGTACTTCAGCTTTTCCCATGTAACCCACATTGTGTTGTCTCTTATACACCAGCAGCCCCAAATCTCTCCTTTGCAATTTGTCCTTCATGCTCAATATAATTAAGCTATTTTTAGCTTTAGGGTTTCGACTTTCCTGATTTTGTCCCTACGTATCTTAGTGATCCTTTCATATTCTTCCTTTGTTGCCTATTTTTGTTTCCATTTCAAACACCTTCACTGTTTGCATTTCAGTTCATCAAGAAGCACCCTTTCAGGCAAGCTGGTCTTGTTCTGAAACTTGTTGTTTCCCCACATAAAAGGATGTCTTGTTCATGATATGTCAGTGAGTTCATTTGAAGGAGTCATCCAGCTCTGTTGGATACCCTGCTGCTGCATGGCTGCTTCACAGAGGATTCTGTTTAGCAATTCCATGAATAGCCAGGTCTGTTCTCTGCAAGTCTAGAGCCCTAGCTCTGCAATTTTACTTCCTGACTTCCTCCAAATCCTGAGCTTCATTGCCTTGTGCTCCCTGATGCCATTAGTGACTGTTTTCAGTCCTCAGACTATGGACATAAGTCCTACAGAGCAACACCCTGGACAGCCTCTCTAACATTTGCATTGGAAAGGTGTCACCCACGCAGCCCAACCTTGGGCTGTCTGCATGAAGCCACAGTGACCTCATAGCAGTAGTCTGGACAGCTGAGACCATCCATAAATACAGGTGCCTGTAGGTGGGAGGTTTCCACTGGTGGTTTGGAGAAGGTCTCTTCCCATTTCCTATCAATTGGGTCTGTGGCAGATTTCCAAGGTGTCCTCAGTTTTACTTTCCTCTCTGAAGCTGATGCAAAAGCTCTCAATTTAGCATGTCTCTAGTTTTGCCCTATAGAGCTCTGTGAATATCAAAGATAACCTGCTCCTTATTTTCCTTGGATATCACTCCTCAATGACCTGTTTGCTCTATGGATTACCTTCTTAGCATATTCCCTGTCTGACGTGAACAGACCCTGATTGAGACTGGCCCCACTTTTGTCTCCACAAATCCTTATCTGCTTCATCAAGAGAGGCCACTAAAGGCACCAAGGGCAGTGAAATATTCTAGATATTTAAATGAAGGCATATAAAAGTAGTTATCAGTGAATAGCTTATGCACAATTCTTCTCAGGAGCAAATGGGATTTTTAAACAGTACTAAAACACATAATACTTGCATATAGTTGCATATTGACATAAATTGCAGCGTTAAATTAAAGGCATTCAGCTTGGAATCTTAAGCTCAAATTTGTGCTCTTCATCCTTCGGTCCAGAATCTGACTCCAGGTCTTGTGTTCTTTGTGCTAAATTTTTAGATTAATGTAAGAAACAGCTGAAGTGTCATACCAAGATCTTAAACCTTTTTTCTACTAAATTCTACTAGTTTAGGCTGGAGAAAGATCACTAACTTTATTTATCTTTATTTTAGTTGTTGTGGCTCTTTTAACTGCCAGATTACCTGCATTTCCATTGAACATTATTCACAATAACACTAAGCATTTGTATGAGCATCCATGTATAAAATATCTTCCAGTCAGTGAGCAGCTTTATTTGCAGCAACTAACATAATTTTACTTTCAGTTTGTTTTAAAATAGTTCTCTTTCCCTCTGGCAATTCTATTGTCCACTACAACAAACTCTACAGTAAAAAATTGTAAGTCATATTAAAATGCTCTGGCTTCCTAAATGTAATGTAAAACATTTGGACTTCATTTTGTTCCAGACACATTAAGTTTTTATGACTTCTTTTAGAAAGATTGTGCTGTGCTCCATTATTCATATTTGTTTCTGCTCTGGCACATTATCTATTTACCAATCAATTTATTATAAGATAGATTTTGGAATTCTTGTACTTTGGGTTTTTTAAAAATTCTTTTCTGGGTTCATCTAGAAATTCAAATTAATACCTCAGACAAATATAAGCAATTATCTGGAAGTCAATCCAAAGATAAATGCTCAGGTGTAAGAGAGTGCAGTATTTCACTCTTCTGTGGTGTTCAAAAAGAGTATATAACAGCCAAGTTGTATTGAGATGTCAATTTTTCTATTATTTCATTCTATGTTTGAAAAATAAAATTATTGCTTCAATAAAAATTTAATATTTTCTTCAGACATTCATTTTAGTAAAAAAAATTAGGCACCATCCAATCCTATAGAAAATATTTTTAGATTTACATTGTCACTATTTTAGGCACAAAAAATACTTGTGGAAAACTAAATTAGAGTTTCCATCACATGAAAAAAAACCACTCTTTAGTTTCTCATAAAGTCTAAGGTTTTTAAGAGGTGGCTGAAGGCAGCTTCTATTAGAAGCATTGGCACTTACCATCACTATGAACCTCATCACACATCTGTAACACTCAGTTTGCTTTGAAACTCTTGACCACATGTGGTTTACAGTCAGCCTCCAGCTTCTGGAGTTAAGGTTGTTGTTAGAACAAATAGTGTTAGAAAGCTTTGCTCTTAAAGGCCAAAAATGGGTTTTGTGTGATCTGTTTCTAAACAGAATTCTGCACCTGCATCTGCCATCAGTACTCCTTGCAATTGTATTTTGTGGAAAATAAATGTCTTTTTTCTGCCTGCTAGCAGTGCATCCTCTGTATGATAGCAATCATAATTTCTATGGTGTAAGAAAGCACCTGGTGCATAAAACAGAGCTCACTGATCCCCAGTCAGGCAGGAATTTTACAGAATAAATACAACTCTCCTTTTTTTCAGACCCATGTTGAATACAAGGCCCAAATTGTAAAACTTCAGAAAATTGTATCAATGGATAAATTTAAGCCATATCAAATTGGATATTTTCCAGCTCCTGACCCTGAACCTTTTGTTACAACTTGAACTCTCCAAACCAAATTATTTTTAGCTTCAAAACTCTTGGCTAATTTATTCTCATTTTGCATGTCTTTGTGGTTCCAGTTTCTGGCAACTTCTAGAAGTAAGAATGCCAAAGTCTTCCATTCGAATTGTATCTGCAGCCAAGTGAAAAGGGGAAAACACTCAAAATCATGCAAGACAGTATTTTCTCATGAGTTTTCTATTCTCATGAACTTTGTAGGCCAGTCTTGGATATACAAAAGTTCAGAATGTAAGAGACATCAGATAAGGAACCAAACTTCTGGGATTCACCCATTTGTTACTAATTCCTCTTTCTTCTGGCAAAAAAAAAAAAAAACACAAAAACAAAAAAAAAGACTGCTGAAGAGAAGTAAAAATATAATGAAGAGAGAAAAGTCCATAAATTAAAAAAAAAAAAAAGAAGATCTGTAACAGTCAGAAAAGAAAGTCCTGAAGAAAAAAAATAGACAATAGGATGGGCAGAGCTGCATTCAGGAGGTGAACTCTGGAGAGGAAGAATGGGATAAGATGGGCATCAGATTGGATATAGATATGTGCTTTTTCTTAGAAGTTAAAACAACTCCCTTAACACCTCATTTCAGACAGCCAAAGCTGAGGTGAATATTACGTAAATACTTACTTTCTTATCACCTTCGTTATTCTTTTGTGTACATCAGTAGCTCTTTTGTTCTACAATTTTGGTAGTATTTTAGGATCTTCATTTTTACACACAGGTGTTCTGGTTTTGGTTTGGATACCATTCTTCACTTTTCATCTGGCATGGGGCTCTGTGTTGGTTCTGTGCTGAACACAGAGTTGATAATATAGAGATGTTTTTGTTACTGCTGAGCAGGGCTTGCACAGAGCCAAGGCCTTTTCTGCTTTTTGTGCGGCCCCATTGGTGAGGAGGCTGGGGGTGCTTGAGAGGCTGGGAGGAGCTAGGACAGGTGATCCCAGCTGACCAAAGGGATATTCCAGACCATGTGACATCACACTCAGCACATGAAATGGGGCAAAAAAGGAAGAAGGAGGGACATTTGTACTGATGGCATTTGTCTTCCCAAGTCACGGTTACACACAATGGGGCCCTGCTCTCCTGGGGATGGCTGAACATCTGCCTGCCCATGTGAAGCACTGATTTAATTCCTTGTTTTGCTTTGCTTGTGTGCACAGTTTTTGCTTTTCCTATTAAACTGTGTCTTCACCTTAAGCCATGAGTTTTCTCACTTTTACCCTTCCAATTTTCTCCCTGATCCCACTGCTGGGATAGAGCTGCTATGTGGGGATTGGCTGCTGACTGGGGTGAAACCAGGACAACAGGTCACTGATGGACTATTTATAACAGGCCTTTATAATTGTGATAGATGCATCAAAACTCTTGATAATAGTAGAAGCCTCTGTCTCAGCTTTGTGGATAAAACCTGCATATTTGAGCACTGTACTACAGTATATGGGAACATAATGCAGGGGCAGAAAAGCAACGTGAGGGGAAAATGACAAAAAACTATTCACTTTGTCTTACTTCACTGACATTTTGCATACCTGTAGATCCATTTACCCAAGCACTGCAGTGTTCTCTGAACTCACACCATGCCCACTGCAGTCCTCTAGCTATTTACAGTCTCTTGACATAAAGAGCCTTAAAAAATGCCATTATCTTGGAACTTGGAATTATAGACATTTTAATTGTATGGTTCTTATATCATTCTGATCAAATGTTCCTAATCTGAATTTTTACAGCATTACATGACTTTAACCTCATGATTTTCATCACATTTGTCAGGAGGCTAAAACCTCTCATAACTTTGAAAATGTACCTGTTTAAAAGGCTATTATTAGTAGTATCCATGGATGTCTGCTGGGATCCCCTGCAGTGCTTTCAAGGGCCGCAGGCTGGTTTTGACTGCTGTGAATTATGTTCTTATTCACCAGAAACTAACCGTTCTTTGCTGAAGTCACAGGTCCACAAAATCTGTATTTTTTTCACTAAAAATACCCCACTCTTTGTGAGTAAACTGATAGTATATTGGTTAATGTTTAGCAGAAATCAATTTCATTTTTATTCTTCACTTTTTAAAACAGAGTAATAGTGACTAACAGAAGAACCTTCTTAATAGCAATCCAATGTCTACACTAAATATGCAACTGTCAATGAGAAATATACAGATATTGAATATATAGAGACATACTTGTAAATGCTGTATATGGAAATAAGTAAGTAAGCAGAGGTTAAAAAAAAAGTTGCTGTTTTTTTCTTGAAAAATTCTTTCTTCCAAAAGATAAGACAAGCTGCAGGCTGCTATTGCACAGTGGCCACCCTGTAGCTCTTAACATTAACTAGCAAGTTCTCCTATTAGTTAAAGCAAGTATTTTTCTAAGAGACTCTGTTATGGGGTTCTCTGATACCAGTCTATTTTCTTTCCTTTAGGCAGTATATAGGAAACTCAGCTTCCCAAAACGGCTGGGAGGAACCCAGGAGTCCTGCCCTCACAGAGCTCCATATTCAGCTCTTTTCTCATTTTCCTCAGCAAGAGCTTTCAAACAAAGGAAGAGGAGACACTACAGTCAGTTAATATTAGAAATGTTTCTCCTCTACTGTAAACTGCCTTGAGCCTGCTGTAAAAGAGAACACTGCATTGTTTTCTGGCATTAATAGAAATGTCCTTTATTAGAGATAACTGATCTATATTGCAGAAATACAGAATGCTGGATGAGAGCTGGTGTCCTGGGTCCAATATTCCTAACAGTGGGTTTATCTTGTTGCACCAATGTAATGCAATTCAGAATAAGAAAAAACTTGTCACTAACCACCTTCTTTTTCAGCCTGACACAACCTTGTACAGTTTCAGGAAGGCATTTTAATTTCTGCCCTTTTGGAGATAAATTCCTGGCATCTGAGTGGATGTATTTATGGCTCGCAAGGTGCTGGGGTGATCACCAGGAGCAACAGGTCTGCCCTTTGCTGGTCTTTCAGCCAGCTTCTCGTGTGCCTGGTAATGCATTCCTAGGGATAAAGTTTCCACTGAAATGTACATTTCCTCACTGAAATGCAGTTAGGACAGGTTACTCCTTCCCTTAATTATTCCAGCTTTATGCCAAATGCTCAGTGGGATACATCCAGGCCTTGCTGACTCTGAAAGGCTTGAGACCCAGCCACTGCTTTGAGGTGCATCTGTCTGCACTTACAGGGAGGGTGCCAAAAATAGCAAATGTTTAGATCTCTGCAGCCAAGGTTTCTGAAAACACAGCCCAAAAAGCAGTAGTTTTGACATCAAAATTAGTCAAATCCAACAGATGAAAGATTACAATACAAGGTTAGAAAACAAAGTTGCCCTTTGGCATGCAGATCATTTTTACCAGACTTCCCTCAGGCCAACAGCTTTCTTCTGATGCTCTGGGTTGCAATAAACACTGAGCAGCCTGCATGGGGTCTGCTGGGAAGGTCTTCTTCCCACCACCTTTAAGATGAGTGTTTGTTCCCTAAACCTCTTGGGAAACTTCCAATATCTAAACACTACAGGCTCCTGCCAGCTGCCTCCCTCATGCTCCATACTGACCATTCCATTTTCTGCTCCAGATGCACATGCCTAGATAGTCCAAGAGAAATCTCCCAGGGGCCACAGCTGTGCACAGAGAGGAGCACCCAGGACAAGTCAACAGACACTCCTCTGATTTTTCAAAACTTAGTTGAGAAGCTCCAAGTCCTTTTTAACAGTCATACATTTCTTCTATGGCTTTTCACTTATACGTAAGAGTTTTGTTTCATGATATCTTGACATACATACATCCTGACATACGTCAAAGTTTTAATCTTTGCTGTTTCTGATAACCAACTCTTTTCCTTACAATTATCTCTTCCAATTTACTCTACATTCCTGATGCTGTCTCTGGTCATAAATCTAAACTCAGTGTGGGCTTATAAAATTGATCTGTTCATGTCTGGGGATTCAGAAGATTATTTCTTTAAATTTCATGACCAATTCAAAATGCTGCTAGTAAACACACATACAGAACTGGCCAACCTTCACTTACAATGGTGCTCCTCTACTGTCTATTTGTCACTAAGTGCTGAAAAGGGTATTTTGGCAGATAACACATAATCAAGTAAACTTCCACTTCAGTGTCTCTGACGTGTCTGTCTCAGGTGACATCCTTCCTCTTCTGTGCCTCAGCTCTATGCTCAGGAACGATGTAGGCCATGGTACTGTGCACTAACAAGCTCCTGAGAGCTGTTTTATAATTCACTTTAAAGTCTGTGCTGGAGAACAGCTTATTACAACAAAGATGTATTTGGACTTGACTGATTACACAGTCTGGTCTGAACCCCTTTAAGTCTCCAGGAATAATGATCATCCCTGCTACTAAAAGTTTTATGGCTAGTATGTCAGTGGAAGTTAAGGACCCTTCAATTCATACTGTGATAGTCTCATTCATCCTTAATGTCTCAGAGGGCATTAATCTTTTGCATAGAAGCTCATGTTACATCTCCATGAGACCTTGAGCATGTCCCTTGCTTTTTTGGCAAGGGATTTGTAAACTTAGGACGTGACTCATGTAAAATGTGTCTGTAATTAAATGAATGGTCCCCATTGCCCAGTCTGGCAACTTCTAAATCTAGAAACATCTAAAGTACTTCTGATGCCCTTCTAGTTGTCCTGAATGTTCTGTAAGCAGATGAAGTACGTACTTGAGAAATGCTGGATTCAGCAGCAGCTATTGTGGAAGGAGCTGGAATTTTTGGTGGCTCCTAAACTGAAAGGATCATCTATGCTCCATTGTTGAAGAAAACAGGAAAATCACAGTTGATGGAGAAATGGGGATCTGCAAAGTACAAGAAGAAAATAAATCCTTTTCATATGGTTCAGATGACAGGAATGTAGCTGAAGTATTTTGTCCAGTTAAGGGTGCTGCAGTTTGATAAAACTGTGGATCAGTTAGGAAGAGTCCAAATGAGAACAAAGAGGAAGTCTAGAAAAGGATACCTAGGGAAGAAAAAATGAAAGATACTGGAAAAATTATTAAAGTGCAAAACAGAAATAAGGCTCTTTTCTCAGGATGATTTCTGTTCATCTGCTCTGTCTTACCAATAAAATCTTAAGGTCACCCAGTGCAGGCAGCATATTTTAAAGAGTTTCCACAACTGACTGAGCTTCTAAATATTTTAGAACAAATGATAGGATGTAGGAATTTAGCTTCCTTCCTTACTTTATGCGATCCTTAGTAATGGATCTAGTAATAGCTAGTAGTCCCACTAACAGCTGACTTCAAAAAGGATACTACTCTTCAGATTCTGCTCTGTATTCAAGGAGGAAGATCTCAACAATTAATCTTCCACTGCTGTTCTTTTCTTTGTAAATGAAATTCCACCAGCTGCTACATTTGCACTCCTTGAAAAGTGAAGATGTCACTCTTCAAATATTTTAGTGGTTATTGCTTGTTTTTTTCTATGGCTTTGTCACTAGCCTGTTATTATGTGAGGTTTTTTCCAGATATGGTGTTTTTATCAAGCCAGTAAAAAATAGCTGTGGTGCCAGGATGTTGAGCTTATGTAAATAGAAATAATGTAATTTTAACCCATGGACACTTATTTATGGGGTGTTCTGGACTCTTCTCCAAGGTCAGTAGATCTGGGTCAGTGAACATCACTGATATCCAGAGGGTAAAAAAAGTAATTTTTAAACATGCTGTTTTCCAAAAATGCTTTTGAGCTAGTAGATCATCCAAGATTTCCAGACTCTTAAAAACAGGGAAGTTTTTAGTTTAGACTTTAAATACATTCCATCACCTTGATCCCACACAACATATGGGCAATAAATANTACGTTACAACCTCTCATGTATTCTGCTCCAAAACTGTGCCCCTGTTGGCCCATCTCATGTTTATTCTCCCATTCCCTAAGTTTCAGTGCTACCTGTGTAAGAGCATGAGCTGTGGATCTGATCTGCAGAAAGGGTTTCTGTTAGGGCCTGAACAGTTATGAAGAAAAAAATCTTTCCCTGAGATCACTGATTACTCAGAACATACAGCAAATTTGTGTATGAGCCTAAAAATCTGTTAAGGTCGATTATTCAGCTGAAATGTCAGTGACCTTTTAGGGCCTATGAAAAGAAGGGAAAGTTTGATGCTACAGAATGTCACAATCTGACCACAATTAAAAAGAAGAAAACTTACAATATATATTCCTTCTAGGATATTTCACTTCTAATCTAAGCCAATGACAAAGCTTCTAAGGACAATGTCAAAAAACAAACTTGATTCCTAGAATAAGTACAGTATCTTACACATCCATAAGTGAAAAACTTCAGAGTAGGGTTTACCCTAACCAGTGTTAATGTAACTCTGTCTTTGTGGAAATTTTCGTTTATCTGTAGGAAGTAATACTGCATTGAATAGTAGTAATGTTGGCAGTGTAAATGGCCATTAGGGAAATGATAAAAATTATTCCAAAAGCTAAACATTTTTAGAAATGCTTCAGCTGCCCTGCTATTTTCATTACTATTTTTCCTCCTGATTTTTTTATTCAGCTTTTTTAGTCTTTGCCAAAGACTGCTTTGACACAGCAGTCTTTCTTGTTTTACACTCAGACAAGGATACCCCAAAAATTTCATGCTAAGACCATGAAAAACACTTTAAAAAAAACCTGCTTATCCTCTGCCCTTGTGTTCAGGCCCATATGTACATGTAATGGAACTGTGTCAAGAAAAAACAGATGTATATTATTACATTGATTAGCACTGAGCAGGCTGCTACTGTCAGGAGCTTGATTCATCTTTCCACACAAACATCTGATGCCATTTCAGGAGTACTCTACACATCCTCCAGCTGCAGGTTTCAAAGGTCATGGTTCATATCAATATCATATCTCCTGGCCCACTGATGATGTCTCAGATTCATAAACATAAATATCTAGGATAATTTTAGGCAGCCAAAAGTAACTGATGTACTGCCAACAGAATGTTTACATTAGGGTGAAGTTGTTCTCTGGGCTCAGAGCAATGACAAGAGGCTCAGTTAGCTTGGCATATCTGAGACATCCAAAAAAGTCAAGAGAAAAATAAATAGCATAAGGAATAAAGAAAAGAGCTAAGCTGTTATACTGAGCAACAGGCCAAAAGCAAGGCCTGAAAGTATTTATACTCCAGTGATGGATATCCAGAAATTAGGACAGAAGAAGCACGGGGCAAAAAATGCGTTGTCAGCCTGATAGAGCACATCAGAGGCTTCTTGAAAGGACAACCAGAGCAATGCACTGTTTGTAGGTTACCAGCTTTAGAGGGGCAGGATGAATAGGGGAGGGAGTAGTGCTGCACCTGAAAAGCTACAGTTCCAGTATCACAAGAAAAAATAAACACCCTGAAGTTTCTAAGGGGAGAAATCTCTCATTCTAAAAAGAAAAGCATAATACTAGAGCTGTTCTACTGAGCTCATTTTGGAATTATAATAATGGTCAGGAAAAGTTGAACGAGAATAGAGAAGCTGCAAATATTGAAGATTTAGTTATAATGAGAGATTTCAGCTTCACAGTGAAAAGCTGCTTCCTCAACCATCCAGTTGAGGGACCTATGAGATATGACATTATTCCAGATTTGGCCTTGAGTATTCCCAGGGCTTAGTTCAAAACATATCAATAGGAAGACTCTTCTGCAGTAATATTCATGATGCAATTGGTTACAATGCTGTAGTAATACCCAGTAAAGTAAATCAATGCATCACAAGGAATTTCATGACAGAGGACGCTCTTAAGTCAGAAAATTAGGGGAGAGGGGGAAAAACAAGCGCCGACAAAATAAATAAACCACAAAGGACCAACATAAATAAATCACACACCAAATTCACAAAAAAATGCAATCACAAAGGCAAATCCCTACAAGCAGACTAAAGACACTTCAAAAAATGCCAGCATACTCAGATAACCTCAATGCTAAATTCTGCAATTCAGAAAGAAATTTTAAAGTACTGAAAAATAGACAGGGCTAGCTGCCACTCACTCAAGAGCTCTGAAGTAACTCTAACATAAAACTGCAGAGCTGCTGGCTGAGGTATACAACCTGTCATGCAAGTAGTCACGATGCCAGAGGACTAATGGTACAACTCCCTTCCACAGAAGGGACTCTGCAGGAAAACCTGGGCATCATAGATTAAAGAGATAGATTTTCAGCCCTGGTGAGATGATAGGGTCTATAATTATGATCTAGAGCACCTAGGTAAACCAAGTCCATCATAAGAGAATCTGTGTGACTTCTACAAAGCGAAAATCCTGCCTCAACAACCTGATGCCCACAAGTGTAATATATTCCAATTTATGAAAAAGCTTTATAAAGCTCCAAACTAAATTTATTGTTGTCAGAAAGCAGCAGGAGAAGGGCTGTTCCATGAAAGAGTGAGCCAAGAGCCAAGTGTAAGCAGTGTCCTCACCCTTGGTCTCTGAACCACAGCACTGCAAGGCCAGGTGGGTGAACACAAGGGGTGACATCCATTACGCGGTGATGATCTGGCAGAGCAATGCCAGGTGCTGAATCAGACCCAGGGTTGGTTCAGGATGCCCTGCCAGGAGGAACAGGAGAGAAAGCAGGAGATTACAGCATAGTCCCAACCACGAGACAGGTCTAGAGACAAGTTAAGCTAGCAGTACAATAAAATCTCACCCAGAGAGCCAGGGCAGGAGGGCAAAAGGCTAAGAAAAAGATTTGCCTGCAGCGTAGCTCAGACTCAGGGCTAGAGCTGGACTGAAACCCCTGGGCCCCCAGTTATAGGTGTGGATGTGGCTCCAGGTGAAGATGGTTGGGGGAATTAAGGCTTACTGCTGCCCTCAGACCCTGACAATAACACAAATTAAGTCACCACAGAACTGTATTAAATGTCCTATTGTGAATTAGAATTGGTTAGACAAGAGGAAGCAGTGTTTCAGTAGTAGCATCCCTTGGGATGTGCTCTTTGGACTGGTTTAATTCACATCTTTATCAGTGATCTAATGAGAGGAACATGGTTATACAACACCACAATGAAATGTGCAAGTGTGGCAATGATACTAAAACCTTTCACCTACTAAAATGCTCAGGGTGGGCAAAATGTGGTGAGTTTCAGTAGAGAAGATCAAAAAGTGATACATTTAAGTACAGGGCTAGAAATATGATTTGGGGCCTGTATCGCCTCAATTATGAGGGAAGGTTGTGGGAGCTGGGCCTGTTCAGCCTAGAGAAGAGAAAACTGAGAGGGGATCTTATCAATGCATGCAAGTATCTGAAGAGAGGGTGTCAAGAGGATGGAGCCAGGCTCTGCTTGAGCAATGGGACAAGAGGCAACAGCAAAAAATGGAACACAGGAAGTCCCACCTGAAAATGAGGTAGAATTTATCTACAATGGAGGTCAATGAGCACTGGAACAGTTTGCCCAGAGATGCTGTGGAGTCTCCTTCTCTGGAGACATTCAAAAGCCATCTGGACATAATTCTGTGCAAGATACTCTGGGGGACCCTACTTTAGAAGGGCTATTGGAAGTAGGTGGCCTCCAGTAGTCTTTCCCATTTGCAACTCTGTAATTCTTTGTAGTAGAAATTATGTATGTCAGGTGTACAGATGCAGTTCTCAGGTCTCAGCAGCTCAATGTCCAACTCGAACATTTGGAGGCAGTTCTCTGAAATTGGCTTAGTGTGCAGGAGCAGCTTAAAAAGAAGCACTGCAGTATGCTGTGTAACTAGAAAGGGCATGGAGAACTTAATGGGCATAATTTTGTCAATGCTGAAAACTTTGTCGCACATGCTTTTGGTATAAGTTGTGTAGACCTGGTCTTCACCTCTACAGGGAGCAGGAGATGAATAAAGTGCAGAGGAAGGCTCTTAAAATGATCAGGATGGTGAAGTAGCTACCATAGAGTAGGAAACTAAAAACCCTGGGACATTTAAATTTGTAAAGTAGGAGATAGAATGATATATTCATGAGATTTACAGAATGGTTAAAAATAACACAAAATTTTTTTTCAGCATAATCCACAAGACCATAACAGCAGGCACTGGCTGAATTAGCAGGAGGTTAGTATGAAACAGCTCTAAAATGAAGTATATTTTTTATATAAAGGGTAGTAAACTTCTGCAAATTTTTGTCACAAGAGTTTGTGGAGGCAGGAAATATCAGCAGGCTTAAAAGGGTATTAAATTTAAGGCCAGCAGATCTACAAACAGATACTTTGGGACTACAAATTGTTGAGTAGGAAGTGGTTCATTCTTCACTGTTCAGTATGGCATTCTGATTGTTTATCCTTGAGGCGTTGTTGTTGGACAGGCTTTTATAACTGGCAGTGTAGCAGTTATCTGCAGTTTATCTGCATTTACTCAAGCTACTCTCTTCATTAATGCCAGCATGAGTAGGGAGCAGAAATGCCAACCAGCTTTACAAAGCGGTGGAGGGTAGAGGGTTTGGAAGCCAAGCAGGCAATCTAGAACAGCACAAAGACCACCAAGCAGATTATTTAGGCTCCCACCTCTAACAATCTCTGAACTGCTGGATAATGTATTGTATATACCTTGCTCTGTTGCCCAACTTACTTCATAAAAGACTCTTCAAATTAGTATGGTACAGTATGGTATTTGTCTCAGGAAATTCCCTGAGCTGAAGTAGTTGGAGATCAGAAGAGTATTCGGCAGAAATAGCTCCCATGGTTGCCCTCTAGGATTCCCCTTGCTCTTGTAAAAGGATATTGGTCTGAGTCAGCATGGCTGTTCCTACTCTGACCTTTGCTCATGCCATAAATTGACTACATGAACAGAACATGCTAATACTAAATTTGAGATTAAATTATGCATTGAAGACAGACAATATCTGGTTTAATTCCTTTGCACCAGGCAGCTCAACTAGTTGGAGGTCTTAAGAATCTAACATTGAAAACAACATGTGGAAGACAATGTTCATGTACAAACCTCATTGACTGTCACCAAATAAAATTTGGTCACTTTTTGGAAGTGCCATGAGGTAGGTTAAAATTTCAATGATTATTCTGTTCATTGCTATGACTTTCTTATGAGTTGTTAATTTTAGCATATTTTAAATTGGCCCATTTGTCATCTGAATGTCATTGTGCCTAGATAACATGCTGGGTATAGCATTTTGTAACTGATTAAAATACATCCAAATATTTTCCTATAAATCATACAGTTAAATAACATGAAGACTATATAATTAACATACACTATAATTACATGAGTTCACTTTAGTCTTGCATAAAGCCCCACTGTTTCAGAAACCAGGTCTTGACAAAGTTTAAGAAAGAATTGCTAATTCAACATACTGATGGAAAGCCAGAGCCTGGAGATACTACGTGACTTCCTTGGAGTTACTCAGGGAGCAGCAGAGGGGCTAAATTAGTGCTAGATCTGTTGGGTTCTGAGTCACAACCACAACACTGACCTCCCTCTTCTCACTACTTCTACTCAAGCCTCAGCTTCCTATACTGATCTTCTGCGACTACGTTCCTAGGGAAACCCATGGGAATCTATCTTTTTGGACCTTCCTTCTGTCTGTAAGTGTGCTGGCAGATGGGAGGCCAAGTCACAGATGCCAAACATCTGACTGGGTGAGGCTAAGCAGTAGCCAGCAAGCAAGGCTGCCAAGCTGCTCCCTGCAGACAGGGATCAGAGCCTGCATGTAGCCAGCAAATGTCCAAATGAGGACGTTAGCAGAGAAACATCTCTCACAAGAGTCATGTGTGTTGGCTCCTCCTCTGTCTTACGCCACCACGATGACCCATCATGGTAAACCAAACTTGGAACAAGACAAAAACTCTGAGCACATATTAAAATGAAGTTCATACAAAAGAGTATTTTCCAGGCTTCCTCTGGGGTCAATGCAATGTTTGCTTACTCTGAGCAATATTGCTCCCAACAATACAGACAGCTTGAAGGATACAGACCTAGACTGAACCATTGCTCTCAACAATGCAAGCCCTTAAACTCATCAGCCAGAGAGGTTAGCAGAGTTAATGAAACTAGAAAACTTTGCCATCTTGGACCATTTGCTTAGAAGTGAAAGTACCAAAAGAAGCATTCCCAAGGGCTAAATTTCATCCAGTACCCCAGAACTGTTCTTTTCAGGAGATAAGGGCCTGAAAGCAGTAGCCTGAAATACAACTTATAGGCTCCTGGAGAAGAGCTTTTCCTTTCTTCGCTTGTAAAGATGACCATTTGGGGAAAGCAGCTTCCCATGTCTAACTCAGCCTTTGGACATGATCCCAGGGCTTCTGGCTTTTGTGAAGGAATTGCACAAACTTCAGAGGGACTCCTGAGGCCTTGTGAGCCATCTCTGTCTGACACAGGGACTCGAACTTTTTTCCCATTCACCTGGTTTTCTCAAGTCCATTATCCTTCCATGTCAGGGCACATCCTGTGGGATACATTAGATATTAACTAACTAATATTAACATGTTCTTCTTTGTGTCCAATCTTTAGATCACAGGTGATTTCAAATCTAGATAATGTGTCATTAGGAACAAAACCAATACTCATAGCAAATGTTTTGCCAAGAAGCCTGGAAAATATGAGCCAGGATAGAGAAAACCATTTAACCCTTCTTCTCTTGTGACTGTCTCTCTATTCTGCTTATGGATCTTCATTGGGTTACTCCCACAACCAGATCATATGTTTCCAAAGTGTGCACAGCTTTTACTTAAAGATTTAAATTGTGAGAAATTACATTTCCTTAGTTACAACATTTTAATAATTACCTTTACAGTGTCACTTGGTTTTCTTGGGTTGATTTCCAACTGCTGGACATTTTGTTTTCTATTTTACGCTGCTTTATTTTTTAAGCAAATTAAATTAATATCCCCATGGAAAAGCATGGGAAACTATTTTAATAAATGATGGAACCCGAATATAATGTTAGTTACTGGGTAATGTGCTTTAGCTTGTAGTAGATGACCTGAACAATAATACTGTGAGCTGCCTCTAGGTTTTTACATATATAATTATTCAAAACATGTAGTGCTACATAGTGATGACATGGCAGTTTGTGCAGTTTTGCATTGCTTTTGAGATGAACATTAGATCCGAAAATCAGGAAGACAAGATTTCTTTTTAAAAGTAGAATGTGAAGTACCATGAAAATGGTGAACCATAACTCAGAATAGTTAAACCTTATCCCTGACTGCTTTTTGAAAACCACATCCTGTGATAAGTTTGTGTTTGAATAACAATGTTTTTACAAACATTCATTAGCTCAGCAAATCAATTTTTTTGTTAATTGTCTGTTGTGAGTCGTAAAATAGAAGGACATTTTAGTATGTGTATGCTCATATAGATTTACATAAAAAATACAGTGTGTGTCCGTGTCACTTCCATCTCACATTTTCCAAAGAACTTGTGCCCTATTTAACACAGCCTAATTAAATACATGTTAATAACAGATGTTAGATTCCTCTTCCTTTCCTGCATACATGATTATTTTTCATTTTTCTCCTGAGCAGAGCACAGGACAGGACCTCATAAC
The DNA here is from genome assembly GCA_013397075.1 of Rhabdornis inornatus. NCBI lineage: Eukaryota > Metazoa > Chordata > Aves > Passeriformes > Rhabdornithidae > Rhabdornis > Rhabdornis inornatus. The sequence goes on along the minus strand of VWZS01005539.1, from coordinate 157,079 downwards.
CTGACACCTGGAGGAGTGTCTTGTGACTATTATTACTGCTAATTTTTACTGATTATTTGCTTCAGTGATACCTCTGTGTGTCAGTCATATTCAGAATCCTTGTGAACTACACAGAAAATTTGTATAAAGGAAGAGACAATAGTTAGATCTACATAGATGGGTAGTACTTAACCTGATAGGCAACTCTCTCAGCATATCGCCAACTAATTCTGAACCTCTCAGAATTAGTACCGTAGAAAATGCTAAAACAACTCTGTGGATACTGTATTTATGAATACATATGAAGAGGTTTCTCTCTCATCAGAAGAGCAACTTGGGAAAATGCATGAAGACGCTTCTCATAAATATGTGATAGGAGGATGGTACTGTATTGCTTAGTGCTGGCACTGGCAATAAATAGATGATAAAACAGCTTCTCAGAGAGAAGTTGGAGAGGACATGGAAAGTAACACTTGCAGAAGCATTCCTAATTAGGAGCCAAAATATTTGGCATGCCATTTTTAGCTCAGGTGCTAAAATAGTATGCTAATATGAGGGCAAACTAAAATTACAAAGGAGGAAATCTAACATTTTTATTTATTCCATTAGATATCCTGAATAATGGCTCTATATGGCTTAAATTTGTGTTAAGAAAAAGGTTTAGCCAACAGAAATTTTATTGTAACTTACATGACTCCCAGCTACATCTGCCCCTCCAGGAGCTGACAGACTCTTCTGGTGGGCATACTAGAGACAAGGGTTGTCTGCTGTGCCTTTCTATTCCAAAGGACATCTTTGCATTGCTTAGTTGTACCTGAGGCAACAGTGCCTGAGGCAGCAGTTTCTCAAAAATGTTTACCCCAGCTGGAGAGTTGGAGGACTTCTGCAGCAGACTGGACTGCCAAAAAATGCAGTGGAGGAAACAGAGAAGTGAGTGGAACTCAGGGTGAGGGCTGAGTCCTGGGTCATCTCCCTACAGAGACATAGCCTTCTGGCAAGCTAAGGAAGGACATCTGATGGAGTTCTACAAACCAATGCAAGAAGATTCAAAGCAGCCTCATAGAAGTCATGTCCTGCAGCTGTCAGCAGACTTAACCATTACTTGGAAAAAACTAAGCAGAGCAGAATTTTGAATATACAAAACTAAGACTCTGGGTCCTTGCCTATTTGTTGTGTTTTGTATCAAAAATTAGGAGTAAAAAACCCACAACCCTTCACAATGCTTTGTCTTAAGTCGTACAAGCTAAAAGTAGCCATAGGTTTGCGTTGGGTATGACTCAGATTTGCCAAGAACAGAAATCCTATTTAATTCTTTGGCTTTAGATAGCAAAAAAAGAAGGTGCGAGGAGCTATCATATAGAAAGCACCTGCTCTGCATGCATTAGTGTTTACATGTTCAAAAAAACCCCAAAACCTTGATGCAAGAACAGGGACATCCTAACCCTAGACTAGATGGGTTTGGTACACACATCCTAAGGCTCTTTATGACTGTGTGGTCCTGCTCATTCCTCTAGTTGCTGGCAGGAGAAAGGGCAGTGGAAATCCTTAAATTGCCTACATGACAGATTAAACAGTCTGTTCTCACAGTAGCACTAAGGAACTTGCTTGCAGACAAAGCTGAGCAGGAAAGCAGGACTTTGCTTGCAGGAAAGCAGGACTTTGCTTGCATCATATCATCATTAATATCTACAGTGGTATAGACAAAAGCAGGCACCCGAAGATTGCCTACATTTCCTTCAGGCAATCCACTCCAGATGCTGTCAAGTGACTTCTAGCGGTGGCCTGTGTGAAAAGAGGGATTAGCTGGATGATACCTACAAGGGCACTAACTCATTCCAACATAAAAGACATCAGAGGGAAAACATATAATAATTATTTCTATTTCTGACACATCTTAAACTAAACAGTTTCAGAAATTGAAAGATATAGTTGGGAAAAAACCCCAGCAGTGATGATGTGATTTGATCAGAACACTAATATGTTATACATCAGGAAGGAATTATTGAAAATGCTACCATGCATACAAAGCTTTGCTCCTGCTGACTAACAACCTCTTTCTTGTTACTATATCTCCAGACAACTTCCAAAAATAAATTCAACTGGCTTTTAAACTGTACATTTTGGATTATATTTTTGTAACTAAGAGATCGTGGAAGTGATATACCTAGAATAGGAAATTCAAAATCTGACCATTAAAAATGAGAGATTTTGCAAGGAACTTGCAAGGAACAATAGTCCCAGTTGACTTATATGTAGATTTAGAAGCTGAGTAACAAAACAAGAGTCACTGTGATTTTTGGCAATTCTAATTGCAAAAAGATGTAAAATTGCATGCCAGGTCACAGTAAGAGAAAAACCTTCACCGATGTTAGGGCGTAGTCAAAGGTAGTGCTCCAGATCTCCTTGCCTTCCTTCTGTACTGATTTTCCACAATTAGTGCCTCAAGGTCATGAATGTATCAAATAGAGGATAATGCTGCATATAATAGGATTTTTTTTCCCCTGGAATGGACATCTATTTGTCTGCTGCTCCTGTTCATGAAGAAGTGGAAGTGCAGGTTACATGTCAAGTAAATGTTGTTTTCAAATTTTAGTGAACCCAAAGAGAAGGAGATAACTACTGGAAGAGTTTAATCAGTGTATGTCATTTCTCTGTCCCATAGCCAGTGTCCCATGCTTTAGCTGCACTGTTCTGTTCTATTATGTCACCACATTCAACTCTGGCTACATCAAACTCTTCCTTCACAACAACTAGACAATGGGAGGGATCAGATAAAGTAGAAATTTCCACATGTCCCTAAAGCTGCAGGCAAATTCAGATTGGATCCACAGAGAAAAAAAGAAATTTGCAGAGGGTTGGGCAGGCAGGAGAGGAGAAATAGCCCCAAGAATATCTGTGGTGAGGAACAGAATCAAGCCTACAGGCAGAACCTGATCATGTGTGACAGCCTTTCTGATTAAGGGAAGACAGCAGTTGTTCTGCTTCCAACCTTCCAGGACTTACATTGTCCTAAACAGCCTCTGAAAAGGGCACGAGCTCCTGTTTCCTGCTCTTTCTGCAAATTAGGAAGAACTCTAGAGTGCAGTCCAGTGCAGGTGGGCTTGGTTTGGACTATGGCTTTATGGCTCCTTTAAGGTTAATGTGGCTAGGGTTTATATGTGGAAAAAAAGCTTTTCCTCACCCCCACATTCATTCTATGCTCACATGTACTCCAAATCATCCATAAAAGGTCTGCAACACAATCATTAAACTGGTCAAATATGAAAGGCAGTCTTTCAAAATTTTACTTACTCACACTGCCTGTGTGAGTCACCTTTCATTTTAAGCAGTAAGTAAAGCTTATTTTTTGGCTCTTGTTGTCACCACTGATGAAAATAGGGATGAATAGATTTTCTGTAACTGTAAGGCAAATTCTTCTTCTGTGCTACTTTTCTCATGGTATTTTTGCAAGTCTGAAGCCATAGTCTTTAGTTCTGATCAATTTTCATTGTGTTTTCTCAAAATCTGTGTGCTTCCTGGACATGAAGATCACCCAGTACATATACAAAACCTCATACTTTAATTTATCTGCAATTTTGCTTGTCAGGATTTAATCAAATTATCATGATAGCCAGCTAACTTATGGAGAATATTCCATGACTTCCCAGAACAGTGAATAATTGTCTATCTAGATGTTGCCCTCTATTGTGTGCTCTGCTGTTGATGTCTAGCACTTCTCTCAACGGGCACACTGGTAATAACCCAGTTTTAAACATCTTCTGTCATATATGGTAAAGTGCCACAAAACTAAAGCATTTTTCTGTATTCCTGAAACTGACTGATCGACCAGGTCATATTATAGGATTCCTTCTGAGGAAAGTAATTGTTAATCATTTTTGAAGCACTTGTAAGCAAGGAGCAGCAGCTTTCCAATCTTCTCACTCCTGTTCTTTATATACACTAGACCTCTTGGGAATATCTGAAGCATTGCCAGAAATACCTGTTATTTTCTTAGCTAACATGAGTAAAAGGTTACAGATCCTGAATGCAGTTTATGTTCTACTTAACTATGCCATTGATTATGCTCACCTGGAGATGCAAATGGGTCCTTCCCAGGAATACTTACTGGGAACTAACTGCCAGTATAGCAAACAGCTGTTTTTTAGACCACCATTTCACAAGAAAAGATCAACAAATTCTTAATAATTTTGGTTATTGTTTATGCAATTATTCTTGCAGTGTTTTCCATCTATGCATGTAAGTTCCCTGAAAATTACTTACCAATACTTTAATTTGTTCCAGTGAACAGAATTCTTCAGGTCATCGATTTATGGTATATTTTTTTAATGTGATGATGGGAAATTCAAGTTCAAAGCACGCACAATCTCTCCAATGTTGTACTTAAAATCAACATGAGAAATAACTTTTAAATTGAGACCCATGGCTGTTCTCCAGTATAGTAGGACTTTATTTACACCTGAAGAGATTATTTGAGTACCCTGATACAGTGTACACAGAAATTTCCCATGTGTTTTTGCAGCTCCCTTGGTACCTGCATGCCTTGCACTCTTCAGTGCATTTATCATAGCATAAATATATTGGGCCTAGTCCCCACAATGGCAGCTACTTAGGAAGAGATTACTGTACCATGTAATCCCTTCCTAAAACACTCTCTGGCTATCAACTTTGCCAGAATCAGATTGCTCCCATAAGATTCCCCTCCTTAGACTTACCAATCCTCATTTCAAAACTCAGTGCATTTGTAGGTTTAGCTTATATCAGAAGTCTGGTTTCAAAAGTCGGTGTGCTCCTACTTTCCAGGCCATATCCAGAATTTTGGGAGGCCTTTCCTGAGATTTACTAGTTCCTGCCCAATATGCATCTAGCTAGGAAAGTTTTTGTTATTTTTTTAATAGCTGAGGACTTGAGTCACAAGAAAAGTCAGCACCCTGGAGGACTGGAACAGGTTGGATAAAGGCATCTTTCTTTTTCTAAGTGTGACTTGGATTTGAAAAAGCTGAATCTTTGAACTCTGGCCCACTGCCTGCATTTCCTGGTAACTATAACAGACATGGACCATTTGTGAACAGCTCAGATATTTGGACGCCACTTATATACACAAGACTCAATCCAAAACTCACTACAGTCAATGGAAAGACTTTTGGTTGACTTCCATTCCCTCTGGACCAGGAATACTTCATAGGGCTAGAACATACATGCTGTCTTTTGCTGCTTTTTCTCCACGTAGTAGCACATCCATATTGCCTTTTCAAATATTTTCCAAATAAGGGTCCAAAACAAAGACCCAAGTGCCTCAGCACAAAGTTGCCTTCTTCATAGAAAAATTCCAAAGGGCATAAACAGCAACTGTGAGTCACCACACCCAAAACAACACAACAGTAAGTAGCAAATGCTCAGTAAAGATAATACATCATCTATAATGTGCAGAAAAGTGAACAGAAAAGCTTTGAAACAGGATAACCACTGTGAAGGTATGAGTTTGTACAAAAGCTGATTTATTTATAAACACTGCAGCAATTAGAATTGCCAGGAAAATTAACAAGAGAATAATGTGGGATTTTACCCTAGAAGCCACAGACACAGTATATTTTATATATGAAAAATAAAATATTTCTGCCAATTTCTAGTGGAAGTCATTGATTGTTTTCACTGACAAAAATTCTTGTTGGATTGCCAAAATTGAAAAGCAATCATGAGATGTTTCATTAAATGTGACAATTGAACTGAACTCCTGAAAGAATGGGAAAACTTGGCACACTGAAAACTTTGGGCTCTTTGCACAGTCTGTGAGCAAAAGATTTTCCCTGCAAACTGTTATGAAAGGATCTTAATGTGTCTGAGAGAGAGCACAGGACCTTCTGTGCCTGGAGCTGCTGGACTTGGATTTTTTGGAGAGTGGAAGTCCTGGAGCTTCTGGGACACTGATGGGCTAATTGTATGAGTGTAGCTGGTGCTGTGAAAAGCAGCAGTGGCCCTGCTGAATCTCCACCCCATGGAATCACAGCAGTCTTGCTGAGGTGGCACAAGTCTCAGTGTGTACATCCAGAGCCACTGCAGCAGCACCCGGAAAAATTAGAAGTTTAATAGTAATAGAACAGCTTGCCCAGATTCAGTCTCCAAGGAGCACCTCAGGGCACCAGGATCAGAGCAGGTGAACATGAGCACTTGGAGCCTGGGATCCAGGCACTGGACATGCAGCCACTTGCACCACCTTGCCCCATTGCTGCTCCCCACTGAGGAAGACCCAGCTCTCACTGCCACGAGACTGTCAGAATGGTCTAAGTCCTTCTTGAGCCTAAGGTACTGCCATGAAAACAGTCTATTTATTTTGTCCTTGCTCTTGTGAGGCTGCTGGTGGGTTTGAAGGTAGGGCAAAGTGTTTCAATTCATGAATTTCCAAGTGTTCTGGAGTAGCGTTATGGTTTTAAATCACCCAAATTTGATTGTAAAGTTGAAGTAATTTAAATGTTCATCATAAATCTGAACACATCCAAACCAAAGTTTCTCTTTGGGGGTGCAAAAATAAGAACAGAATCGGAAAATATAGAAATCCACCTGGTTTTCCAGTTGCAGGTAAACACCGAGCAATCTAGGCCACTGACCAATCCAATCAATACTGGATTAGTACTATGGAGGAGTAGGATAACCCACCAAAAATGTTAAGATGAAAAATAAAAGATCAAAAGAGATGTATATAGATACAAACATAATGTTTGTTTTTCTTTCCAAAACGTGTCTTGAGAGCCCAGCATTCTGCAAGAACAGACTGTACTGCCATGAACAGACAAAAAGCAGTGGGAAAAACCAGTAAATCCCCCTTCAACCGCATAAACAAACTTGTCTCTAGGCATGACACCACGATCCATAAAAGCCTCCAGTGCTAGTGTTTCATTCTGCTTCGAGTGTCATAAGTATTAATTTTAGACTTGAGTTGTTGAATAACCCCAGAGGGGAAATGAAAACAAGCAATCAAGACTTTGCTCTATTCATCAAGTTCTGAAGGCAGTTTCCCATCAGCTGGCACAATGTATTTCAGCCTTTTTCTTGAAGAGCAGCATAGCTAGAAAGAGCTATGGGGCATGGGTTGTCCTCCTAGCAGGGAGGTGAACTGCTGGTTTATATTCTGAAAGATCAGATGCTTTTGTTTGCTCACAGTATATTGACTGTAACCGAACCAAGAGGGTCCACTTCGACATACATAAACATATAATTCATCCCTTCCTGAAAATGTTTGTGCTTCTGATAATGCCTGGCAACAAAACAAGCTTCTACTAAAAGGCCTGAATCTACTTCTCCAGAAAGAAAAATTTAGTGATAGTATCAAAATAATATATTATATCCAAACAATAATGTGCCACAAAGTGACAAACCACTGAGAGACAGATGTCAGTGATCTGAAAAATCAACAAACAACTCTTTCAATGGAAACAAGGTTCCTCCTTGGGTAAGTCACTGGTGTTCCAGTTTCTGCCAGGGTCCAGGCTCCAAAGTTTTCTCTGAGTGGCAGCTAATGGTTAATTTGAAAGCAGAGCATTTGACTAAAAAGAAAGATTGGTCTTCTCTTTCTCTTTCATTGCTTGCAGACCCTTATGAGGAAAGAGAACCAAATCAGACAAAAAGAGTTGAATCTATTATTACTTAACTTTTTTAGTTTAAAAATAAAAAAGGGTCTTGTAAAAATCTCACTTCCCATGCTGTCTACAATTATTTATTTTTCAAGGTGCTGGGGAAAGGTGAAGAGCAGGAACTTGATGAGTACAGTCAGAAATCAGCTATTTTATGACCTACCAACTCCATTGCCCTTCATCAGCCCTAAGATGGCTCTTTCCCTAAAAGCTTTTCCATGGAATAAATCACCTCGATTTTGAATTCTACACAAAGCAGTTCAGACCTGCATTTTTTCAAACTATGGTAGAAACTGGTGATTGAGAGAAAGCACATAGTTCCTTTTTGTGTGGGATTAGAGTTATGCTGGATAACCTGGGGTGGGAAATTATGCAGTCCCTGGAACACTGCTAAGTTGTGGAGGACCCAGCAGAAATGCTTATAAGCCACCTCTGCACACATCCTCTACCAAAACTACAGCCAGTATTTAGTATTTTGTCATCTGTTTACATAAAAATTTTGTCCTCTCTAAGAGTTCACTTCTGAAAATAAGCCTCTGTTTTAAATGCTTTGACAGTGACTGCATAAATTTACATGACGCATTTCACAATCCTTGGAAAATTGCTTTGCTTATGATGGATACTCAACATTTCTTTGAGATAAGTTTGCAGTGGGAGCTGCGGGGGAAGGCTACACTGGCAAGATATCAAAATCTGAGGAAATCATAGAACACTGCTAATAACATCTTTGTGCTTTGCCTCAACAATTATTTTTACAGCATGAGGAATTGTGCCAGAAATTCAAATTACATTCATTTTATCACATTTGCCCAGGTGTTTTGCATGCAGGTATAATCCACTTTGTATCACAAGAATTAAGTAGGAGCCTATTACTGCATCATAGAATCAGAGAACTGTTGAGCCTGGAAGGAACCTCTGGAGGTCCAATCTACCTAGAGCCAGTGGCCCAAGACTGTGTCCAGAGGGTTTTTGAATGCCTGTCCAAAGATGAAGACTCCACATTGTCTCTGGACCACCTGTGGCACTGCTTAGCCACTCAGTCAGTGAAAAAGGTTTTCCTGACTCTCAGATGGAGCCTCCTGTGTTTCATATTGTGCCCATTGCCTCTGGTCCTGTCACTGGATACCACTGGAAAGAGCCTGGCTCTGTTCTTTTCTCACTCCATCAGCTGTTTATACACACTGATGAGCTCCACCCTAAGCTTTCTCTTCCCCAGAATGAACGGTCCAGCCAGGTTCTTCTGCTATTGTATTTTCTTGAGTATAAATGTCCAGTTGCAAATCTGACCTGTTGCTTCTTTACCCTCTGCCCAGTGTCCTCTGAAACGTGTTTAGATGATTACAACATGGGGCTTTACCACATCAACTTTTTCCCCAGTTAAGAATAGCAGCACTAAAATTAACCTCTTTTTACAATACACATGAAGTCACAATCGGATACAATGCAGCCTCTGAAAATATTGTCAATGTTAAAGTGCAAGAGAAGGCAGAGAGATAAGTTGTTGTTGGTTTTGGTGTTTTTTAAATTGTTCTTGTTCAACTATCTGCATTCCACTTAAATTTATATGATGACAGAGAGATTTATAAGAATTATAAAACTGATTTCATTTTTATTCATATTTTTCTAAAATAATCTGGCTTTTATATGAGCTAATACATATGCTTCTGTTCAGTGGGAGATACTTTGAGCAGATATGCTGTTTGTGTCTTGCCTCTTCGGAAAGAAGGATGGATATTTTTAAGATGAAAGACACAATTCTTTTGTCTATTGTATTTCTCCTTTGAGCATTTTCTGCTTTCTACACTAATAATTGCCCACAGGAAAATTATTCTGCATTTTGTACAATGAACATAACATATTTAGCTAAGAGATCCAAATTCATCCACTAAATGATTTTATTTTCCCTTGGGCTTGATGAAGTTCAACAGGAACTGAGGTTTTGTATCCTAAAATATAAACTAGGCATGGGATCCCCACCACAGAGCACTTGCTGTGCAGTTTCCATCTAAATGGCCTGGTTGGCTAATCAGGGAGGAAAAGATTTTAGCAAAAGACTTCGTATTTTAGTCTTGGCTCTCCACCTTTCTGGAAGAAGGCACCTACTCCTTCCTCATGGAAAGCACTGGGGGACTGCAAAGCACAGTCTCATGATGTAAAGGGAATGAGTTTACTGTAGCTATGGATGGCAAAGTAAACTAACAAGTCTTCTATATGCATGCTCATGGAAGCCTCACAATGAGTCCTTATGTGGAAGGAATTCCTGAAAACATGACTATTTCATTTAAATTAAGGCTGCATAGATGCACATGTTGACCCGAGGTGCATCTGAAGATGGGGAGTTACAAGTCACTTCCCATTCAGAAGTTACTTAGATGTATTAATGTGGTAGTAGACCTCAGCAAAAACTGCTGTCATACTCTGCTATCATAGGGCTCAGCACCATCACAGCACAGCTAGACAGGCTTCTTTAAAAATCTGGTTCATGTCCCAGTGCCAAACAGAAGCTGAACTTTCCGGGGAAAAAAAAAAAAAACAATAATAATTTAACTCAGGGTACTGAGACCTATTGAAAATTTGGCCATAATTCATGAAATTCCATGCTGATCCATTTCCAGCGAGCTTATTAAAGGCAAAACTCAATTGGTTTGGAAGGAACTTGTTCTTTCTCCAGTGGAATTTCCACCAGACTGAGATGTGGCTTTTCCCACAGTACAATGCACAATGCTACTAATGTTACAGGATAACCATAGTCCAATGTAATGTGCCAAAAGGCTGCATACTACGTGAGACATGTTGGTTGTAAAATTTGGCTACCAAAGCTGAGCTGATTCATTCAGCTTTAGAAATATGTATCCTTTTGCAGCAATTTGTGTAGGTTTGCAACCTGGAGAAAGACTAGCGATAGGATCCAATACAGCTTATAAAGGAAGGTGAATTTTAAACTGGAAAAAAATGTCATACAATACTGGTATAAAAATAAGATCTCCCCAGCTGTTGTAGCTGGAGCCATTTGTAAAACTGCAAAAGCAAAATCAGTTGTATATGAGAAATATGTATATAAGACATGGCAGTGAATATACAACTTATGAATCACGAAACACATTTTATTGTAATGATCATAATTTGTCATAATGATAATAATTTATAATTCTATTCACTCTGTTTACACAGAATGCAAAGCAAGGGGGAAAAAAACATTTACATGTGAAATATAAGCTATTTGGATCTTCTGGGGTTCTAAAAGCACAGTTGACTACACTTTGTTAATTTGCCATGTAGTGGAGTGTCTAGGTAACATAAAGCATCCTTCCAAAAGGAAGAATATTTTAATGAAATTTGTGGTAAGTTACCACAAAACCAATACATTATATTCTGACCTATATACATTTTTGAAGCCTTGCAATACATGCACAAAGTCTGACAAAGACATCTGACAGATAACAAAAATAAGGGAGATCTGCCTTTCTTGATCACTTCTAGGTAAGAGCTATATCTTGATCTGAAATGAAACTGGTTTTGCACACATCCATCCAGAGGGTTTTTTACCTCACCAGAATTTCTAAGTGCAGTTTGAACACCACCACATCTTATAAGACCATCTTAGAAGTAGCATTAAGATGAATGAATAATATAATTTGGTTTTGAAACCTCAATAATTCTTTATGTACTCCAATGTGCAAGATAGATCTATTAAAATACATTATATTACTATGGAGAGAAGGAAAAACTCTTCTTGTGATACATAATCATATATATATACACACACATATATAGCTGTAATATTACCCATTCACCTCTGAATAAGAGACATAGAATGATTCAGAACTAAGAAAATAATTTTTCTTCATGTAAAAGAGAAATTCAAAATTATAAGTTGCAAGTCTGAGTAATGCAGTTCGATTGAGTTTGAGACATCAAAAATGGACTGAGTCTGTCACACAGCTGAATGAGTAGGGTTGTTAAAGAAAATCTTTATTTCAGGAAATCGTTAATATTGCTCCTGACACAGTGAGTGTTTGGTTGAAAGATTATAATTTATGTCTCCTTTTAATGCCTTTCCAATTAGAGCTAATTTCAATGAGAATTGTCTGAAATATCTATTTATAAAAACTGCCTGTGACTTTTATCCATTCTACATTTCTAGGACTATTTCTGGTACTGGTACTGGTACATAAGGTAGGATATAGGTATCATTCACATTTCTAATACATTCCCTTTTGAAAAAATATCAGTCACATTCTGCTTCCAATTTCTGCATATTTTTAGAATATGCAGAAATCGTGTCTGTGTATTGTCTGCTAGAAAGAGATGGTGAGTACATTTATTTTAAAGTGTAGACCTCTTCCTTTTGTTTCTATATTTCTGTAGATCATCAGCTACAATCTTCACCATTTTCCCCAGTAAATCTCAATTAGTCACAGCACAAAGCATTGCCTTAAATGAACACAAAGATTTGTGAGCAAAGCTGTCGGTTTTCTTGAATGTTGCACCTCATTCAGCATCTATAGTTCAAGTATTATATGTGCAATATCTCAGTTCCTAATATATTCCATTTCTCTGTTTCCAGAAGAGGCCTCATTTTCATCATTATTTAGTGACAAAACTCACTCTCTTCCATCCCTCCAGCAGACTCTGGTGCACTGAGTCATGTTCCAATGTCAACAGCCACTGTCCCTCCTAGCATACCTTCAGCCTTAGTAGGAACAGCCCACACAGACCTCCCAAGGGACAGGTTTGGTACAGTTTTAACACCCAACTGGGTGAAGGAATAGTCCCAGTGATGACCATTTAAGGATTTCCCAAACTAAATATTGTTAATTCACTGCATGAGCAGAAAATAGTATTTTCAGAGGTAAATGCTGAGCCTGACTGTCCTTTCCAAACACACATGGGGGTTCCCCGCCCTCCTGTGCTCCAGGATGCCATTTCAGCCCAGCCTGAGGCCAGCAGCCCCTGCCCCAGCACTGTTATGAATTATGCAAACACTTAAATTTTGTACCACTGTCTAAGGAAAGCTTTTGATCTTTACTGTACATTTAAACATCTTTCTCTTCAAATTTCTGAAAGTTTCCTGTTTCACTAGGAAATTTCTTGCCTCATTTGTGGGGAAGCAAGTGCCATAAAAGGAAGACACATCTTTCAAACATGTATTTGAGAAACTGGACAGATACAGGAAATGTTTGGTGCTGTTTTGACTTTTGCTGCTACTGAAAACAGATCAGTTCAGGAGACTGAGAAATATAACTGCAGGATACTACCTTAGAGGATGCACTGCCTGGGATTTTACAGTCTACAGGCATTTTATGTCAAATATACTGTACACAAGGGCCTTGCCAAATAACAACAGAGAGTATTCATGGTATTCTGAAAAACTGCCAAAGAAAACAAGCCTGCAGATTACACTTTATTTGATGTTATGCTGACATTTTTCACATGAACAGGGCTTCTGGAACTGAAAATTAAAGGATGAACATCTAGGAATAGATTCTAGGCCAGGATTCCTGCTTTCTATTCAAAACCTTGTTTTATATCTTTGCTTATTTACTCATAATGCAAAATAATGTTAAGATTAAAAGCCATTTTAGTTAAAAGAACATTATTTTCCACTGTTTTTCAGTGCACCAAAAAAAGGTACTTTTGTTCCTTGGAATTGCATAGAAGTAATAGATTTGGGTTAAAATCATGTCTTGAACCATCTCACTTCACAGCTCACAACTATGTAAAGCTACTTATAAGAAGAAAATAATATAATTTACCCAAGAGACTTCTCACTTGTTAGTCTATCATAACAGGAGTGTAAAAGCTGGAAGAGGTCTAACAGTTGAAAAAGATACAGGGAGACTTGGAAAGGCCAATACTTATACAAGTGCCAGCTATAAGGAATCCTAAAGCTCTGTGTCCAATCCTCTGCTTTGGAGTTCTGGATGCAAGATTGTAATAGCAAAATGCAAGTCACATGGAGGACATGATTCAGAAATCCTAGAGACTTTCTTAATCTTTTGTACATATACTGCCAGAAAAATAACAAGTAAACAAGAGCTTGGAATAGCAGGAAGGCAAAAGGAGTGGAAGACAGCAGAGGGATTCCTTCCTGTCAGGCTTTACTTTGCCAGGCTAAACAAGCCCAACTCTGCAGTCACCAGGTGCTCCAGCCCCTGGACCACCTTGGTGTTCCTCAGATGAACTAGCTGAAACATGTCCTTATCCTTCACATTTCCTGGAGCTAAACAGGCAGGAGGCCTTCATAGTGGGCCACAGCACATAAGCTTCAGGAAGGAAAGAGGGTGTGGAAGAAGGGAAAGAACACCGTACCAGGCACGACGTGTTGGCATAACATGAGAGACAAAAACACTCCTGCACAGTGTACAGTAATTTTAGTTACTTTGCTCTGTTCATTGTTGTGAACAGAACCCGAAGCTGCAGACATTGAATAAAGTGTTGCAATTTTCCAGTAGAGGTTGCTACGAGGCATAAACATCACGGCACTAAAACTGATAAATGTCTCTTTTTTTTTTTTCTTCAGTTTGGCACCTGCAAAAACCAGTATTACTCAAGGTATTTATCAGTTTTATATACTTCTGCTTATCCGAGACAGGAATACTTTTTTGTTTTCACGATGCTGGAGTTCTGGTTTTTGCTCAGAGACCAATAATTCTGCTGAAGTTCATGACAGTAGACCCTGGATATGTTCCCTCTCTAATGGAAAAAGAGACAGCTTTTGTTTTCTTCTTTCTGGTATTTCCTGTGCATCTGAAGCTTTTCTACTTTCATTACAGATGAAGGAAGAAAATACATCTCCTTCAGTATTTTTAACTTCTGAACTTTACCAGGATAACATGCTCTGAAAATGAGAAACAGAACGTATTTTATTTCTTCTCTGTCCCATTTTCATTGATTTGTTCAATATTTAATATTATAAAAAATAATCTTTGTAGTGACTTGGAAGATAACTTAAGGCTGGTTAAAGAAGCCAAGTTATCAAGGCCATATTGCTTCTTTAATGTGTTTTCCACAGAAGGATATATTTTTTGTAACTTGCTAATAAGAATTATTGCCTTTAAGCTCTATAGAGGTTGATCAATTTATCACTAATATCTATATTTTTTAACTTTTTTAATACAAGGAGGGGCCTTCATGGGAACAAAGATCAACTGCATGTGTTGCTCTTGGAACCCTTTGTGTCTGGCCAAATCAGTTATTTTCCCTTTATCTTCTTTTATAAGTCTCTCTGTGCAGTCAGCACCAGGGCATTCAACAGACTACTGCAAAACCACAGCAAAAGTATAAATGAAGGACAGCACTCTCACATCCTTTCCTTTGCTCTGTTTTTGCCCACTATTGCACGAAGATTTCAGCAGTGATGCATTACCACAATATTCAGCCTCCATAAATCAGTAACATTGTCTGGGTATTTTTTCAGTTTTGCTATCTATGCTATCAGAAATGCAAAGAGCTTGCTCTCCGAGCAGGAGGCCTGTGGAACAAAGACTCTCTTCATTAAACTCCTCTCTGCAAATACAGAATCACAAAATCGCAGAGTCACAGAATGGGTAAGTTTGAAAGGGATCACAGTGGGTCATCTGCTCCAACCTCCCTGCTCAAGCAGGGTCATCCCAGAGCACAGGACACAGAATTGTATCCAGATGTTTCTTGAATACCTCCACACCCTCTCTGGGAAATCTGTTCCAGTGCTCAGTCATTCACAAGTAAAGTTCTTCCTTAAATTCAGATGGAACTTCCTGTGCATCAGTTTTTGCCCATTGCCTCTTGTCCTGTTGTTTGGCATCACTGATCAGAGCCTGGAAACATCCTCTTGACACCCTCCTTTCAGGTACTGACAGAGTTTGATGAGGTCCGCTCTCAATCCTCTCTTCTCAAGGCTGAACAAGCTCAACTCCCTCAGCCTATCAAGTGCTTCATACTGATTTCAAGCAAGCAGCAGCCCTTTCCCACCTGGTTGCTTGTATCCACAGCTTTTGCCAAAATGAAAGGAAATGTGTATGCAATTAAAATTCAGCTTTCAAGCAATTTCTTTCTTTCAAACTGCCAGGCTATGTAAACTGCTCAGTTGTATATGAGATATTCAGGAACTGAAATTTGTTTGTGTTTGCATTGAATTTGTACTTTTCCAGGATTTCTTTGGCTCACCTTTGCAACAGCTTTCCCAGAAGTGTCATCAGTAGACCTACCACGTCCTTAGAGTCATTCCCCTGAGAATTCCTGGAAATAAGTTTTCTTCTTTGTTGGCCTCAAATAGTAAACACGCATTTATAAGCTGCCCAAACATCTAAAGTATTTTCTTCATATTCTGGATGGGCCAGTGAAAGTTCTTTTTGCTTCAAAATGTAGTCAGAAATCTGATATCAAACAGGTGAAAGAAGTGTTAACCAGCTTTGGAGATCGTGGGGACTTTTAAATTAAACATAAATGCTTATCAGCACTTATCTCAAGTACACAGATGGTCACGACTCATACTTTGCAATTCTGTGCCTGTAGGGAGCACACAACCTAGAGCTTACATCTACCCTGCAGATCTGTGAGCAGAATTTTGTTGTTAAAAAAGTATTGACTACCAATAAGCTCAAGTTTCATTGAATGTTTCAATATTTCAGGCCACCAGATAATCAAATAGTGGCATCTCTATTAGGATTGATATCAATAAAGAACACAAGAAAACCACAATGCATCCCTGGCAGGCATTGGTGTATTTTGTGAATAAATAAAAAATAATTTTAAATATATGCTTAAAAAAAGGTAAAAGTTTCCACTTAGAGGACAGAAAGGAATCTTTTCAATGAAGACATGGGCATCTAATAAAACATGTCCTAGAGACAATGCCAGAAAAAGACAGATGGGAAATGAATGCAAGATGTCATTATTTTTAAATAAACTTAAGATTAACCTTTTAATCACCTCTCTAAATGTCTACCAGTATCTTTTTCTTTTTCTGCCGGACTCATGCCTTTCTTTATTGTACACGAAACTGCAGAACACATTTTTGATACTCAACTCTGAACACTTAGAAAAAAGCATAAAGAATTATTAGCTTTGATTCTCCTTCCTCAGTTCAACCCAGAATTAGTCTCTCACAGTCTAAAAGACATGTGGATGTAATCAGGATCACTCTTTGAAATCCTGTTTGTTTGTATTTAATTCCACTGATAACCAGTCAGGCAGTCTATGGAGTTGTGGACAATTTCCATTTGTGGACACTAAAATTTACCATGCAGCTGCCAGTGCAGAGGAGGCCAGCCTGCACATCTAGCTTCACTTCTGTGACAGATGATCTTAAGAAACATAGCTCCAGCTTTCCCAGTTATGTCAAAAGGCTTTGCTCCAGGTCCTACAACAAAAGCCATTTCTACTTATCAGGAAGACAGTTGAGACACCATGGAATAGAAGGGCCACCACCAGTCCACTCTCTCCTCCTCAGGTAGTAAGTAACTCTTCTGGCCCACTGTGGTTCTTTCCCAAATCACTCTTTTCACCCTCTCTAGGTAAAGCTCCATCAGCCACCACTGTGATCAGAGCTCTTGTGAGCACAGAAGACCTCCCAAGCAGGGAGAAGCCAGCTCTGGTACAGTGCCAGAAGGACGGAACTGGGCAGACACCACATCCCGCTTCCTCAAGCAAGCTGTTGGCTAGTGCTGCCACAATGCTCACAGCACACCAGCAATCAGAGGCTGCATACCTTAAGGCACGCTGCAGTTCAGGTAGCTCCTCAGGGGGAAAGTCCCTCTCTCCCTGAGGCAGCCATCCACCAGAAATCCCTCAAAAGACATCGATTAATCCTCACAGTCCACCTCATTTTCCTCACCAAAAGCCTTGCAGGCTGAATTTCCTAAAAGTTATTCACACCTCAGCCAGAGGAGGCATCTCATGCTTTCATCCCACCAACTCTAGCCACCACAGCCCAAATACCTATTAGACTATTCCAACTCTAATTAATTTTTGATACCTGGCATTTCCACTAATAACGCTAATACAATACAAATATATCAGTCCCACAATGCCTTTCAAAAAATGAATAGACACATACATTTTCAGTAGTTTTATTGAAAAATGCCTCTTTCATTTCAGAAATAAATAATATAAGGCAGTGAAATTCACAATTTGCAGTTAAAATATAAAAGCAGCAATTCTATATCCATAGTCTTGCAAACAATTTCCAACTGCTTTTGGTAACTAAGAAACATTGTATTCTGAAAAAAAAAAATCCATACTAAATATACAACATAAACATGCAATTCCATCTCTGCAGGATTGACTGCAATTTGGCATAAATGTAACTGTGTCTACAAACGAGGAGATTTCAGGCATTATTAAACTGTATCCAGTTGATACAATGATTTCAGCTACTTAATGTTTGTGGTGTTTAGAGGAGATGTATAAGAGCAGTATATGCTCTGCAGATTGTAACTCAGAATAGAAGAAAATTACAATGATACTGGAAGGAGAGGGAAATTTTTGGTTCTTTTTAACTAGATATTGCAGACCCGTGATCTGACTGAATTGAAAACATGCATTTGAAAAAGAAGAAAAATGTAGAGCTAAAGCAGACAGTCCTTAGAAAATCTGCAACAGCTCTGTGGTTATTTTTGTTTTGGTTTTTTGGTTTTCTTTTTTTTTTTAATGTATTTGTTTTTACGTTATTTTAATGAAAAGGCAGCACTGGGATAACTGAATGCACACCTTAATCTGTATGCAACCACTATAAGCAACAGTATTTTACAAGCATTTCCAGAGCAACATGAAGTGTTTGGGTACACACATTGCTATCCCCACATAAGCAAGATACAAAACAGGGGTGTGTCTGATACAAAAAAACCAGAGAGCCTTATTGCAAAAGGAACGATGCACTCTCCCTGTGTGTATCTGCAAATGGAAGCACAGCAAAAAAACCCAAAAAAACAAAAAAACAAAAAAACCCAACCACCACCAACCAAAAAAAGACCCCAAAACAAGACACAGATCTTTTACGGTTTTGTTTTTGCCTTTCTTGACAGTGATCTTTTCCAGCGCATGTGCTCAGGGTATTCTGGTGAATGCATTTCAACTCCATAGTCCTCATACTCGTCCTCTCTCCTTTCTGACTCCATAGGTACTATAAAGGGTTCACCTTCAGGCTGATAGGGTCCACTTTCAGGCACGTATGGTTCTGGTTGAAAATAGTTGTCCGATTGAACATAATAGTTATCGCATGTCTTTGAATCCACATATGCAACGAAAGTTAGTCTGTCTACATAGTGTTAGTTCAACCTTATTTTCACATAATAAATATATAAATAATTAGTTCACTGGGGGTATTTCTCAGTTATGCTCATGAATGCTTTTTGGCAGTAAAATAATAAAAGGTTTAAAATTCATCTTGAAAGGTTTTGTATTTATAATACACAAAACAGTGCAGAAAGAGTCATAAATTAGGCAAGGGACAAATCATGGTAAAACTATTAAAATAAAAACCAAACAAAACCAATAAAATAAAATAAAATTACTATTTTACAGCTACTTCAGTAAATCTAAGCGTTGGTCTTTATTTTAAACTGCATAATTAATAGAAGACATGGAGCAGGTAAAATGAAGAGATGGGTTTGGCATATACTAATTTTCTTTGAGAATGGGAAAGTAAGTGTAGACATAACTATCACCAGCGGCAATATACAGTACATGTCATTTTGTCGTGCTGTTCCTCGTAACAAACCGAGTTACAGCTGGTGCTTCAGGAAC
Source organism: Rhabdornis inornatus (assembly GCA_013397075.1). Lineage (NCBI taxonomy): Eukaryota > Metazoa > Chordata > Aves > Passeriformes > Rhabdornithidae > Rhabdornis > Rhabdornis inornatus. Next base: position 137,748 of record VWZS01005539.1, on the reverse strand, counting down.
ACCAAAAACTACAGCAAAACAGAAGAAAAATTATTATAAAACTTTGGTATTTATAACTGCAGTTACAGATCCAACAAGATTACACATAAAAAAAGGTATATGCCCCAATTCAGACATGTTGGTAACAAGAAACAGACAGGTAGGTTTCATAAGTTGTCAAAGATGTTATTCTGGCATACAGCAAGCAGCAGCAGGCTTTTATGCAAAAGTATCATGTAGAGTTGTTAACAGATTTTAGTGGATACAGTCCCATACAAATCATCTACAAGCCACCATTAGTTTACTATTTACATAAGTTATTTCTCATTTTCCAGGTTAAATCTGTCTCTCTTCTAATGGCATTACCTTTGCTGGTTAGTAGTTTTACAAGCCTCCTTTGCCACTGAGGTTTTTGGTGGTCTAGGTCTTTTTAAATAAAGAAAGACTGTCTATTTTATTATTGAAATGCAATAGGCTTAATGAATTGATGTCACTGTCCTTTATCTCATTCATGAGTTATGTTAGTAAAAGTATCTCCCCGTTCTATGAGGTCAACATGGTTCAAGAACCATATCCGTGGTGAAATATCCATACGGACTCATTCTCTAATAAGCACGTGCGCAAACATCTCAGAAACGATTTTCATGTATTCAAACTGTAAGCAGCACTGGCGACTTAGAAAATGTGTTAGCCGAAACCTGAAACAGGTCAAAGATGATGTTAGTCTTTTAAAAGTCCATCTGATGTGCAAAAACATACTTTCATCCAACTAAATACATAACAGTTAAGTCTTAGGCATATATTTATATATGTATACATAGCTGCTTGCTAGAAAGAACACTGCTGAATCACATGTACAATTTTCTTTATTTTTCATTTAAATAAGAATTTTTTGCGAGATCTGCACAACCACCTGGCTCTTTAACCAGTAGCACTGAATCTGCAAGTGTGTACATATATATATATATATATGTTCTTTTCTTTTCATGGATACATGCACAATTACACTAACAGCAAACCATATCCAATAGTAGTATCACATACACTAATTTTGAGATCTGGCAAGGCATACATATTAATTTGTTAACAATACTGTGGTCCTGCAGGATCCCCATGTTAAAATATATTAGAATCTTTCCAGTCAAAAATTGGCGGTCATTGAGACCCTTAATTTTGGTTCCAGAAGCAGCCTACTGCTTTGAGCTTCACAAAGTGGAAGGCTTATATGACTCAGGGCTAATCAGAGACTCCATGGTGTTTAACTTGGTAGATATCATAGGACAGTGGTGCTTTTCAGTTGTCTGCACTATTATCACCAAATGGATTTCCTTTGTGGAAAATTTTTATTTTAGGTATCAATTTTGTGTAAATAATCCTGACAAAGCTCAAAAAGAGACACATGGAAACTGCCAACCACAGCATTCCTTTTATTTTTCAAGAGAAACATGGAGAATTCAACCTTGTTCTGAAGACGATTGGAAGGGGTGGTGATAGAGGGGGAAAAAAGAAGAGAAGAAATTGGTCACTTAAATCCTATGAGCAACACTACCAGCTAGTACCAGCTAGCTACCACCTACATTAAAAAAAAACAAACAAAAAAAACCAAAAAACAAAAAACAAAAACAAAACAAAAACAAAACAAAACAACAAAAAAAACCAAGACTACAATATTTACCCACTACTTCCTATTTAAAACAAACCATGCATAACATCAAGTAATCCTACACCAAAGTCTAAGTGGCTGCTCATATACCTGCACATTACAGTGAGGCAGGCCTGCTCACTGCAACCATCTCCTCCTGACTCAGAATGTTCAGATTAGCAGGACTGTCTCATGTAAAGCAGCTCAATATGAACAGCCACAGCTGTGAAGACTATTTAGGGAAAGTTAAGGTTAAGTTGTTCATGACATACCTGGGAATCCTTGGCCATTGTAAGGGATGCTAGCACACTGGGATGAATCACAATAGCCTGGTGGCCCTGGGGGACCCCGGATACCCGCATTCCCAGGACGGCCTGGTGGTCCTGGTGGTCCTCGTGATCCTGTGGAGCCTGGTGGGCCAGTTCTAGATTCTCCTTGTGGACCTAATTTTAGAATTGAGAGGGAGCTTGGGAGGTTGTTTTCTTTAAGAGCCATCTTGATAAAACAGCTAACAATACTTCTGTCTAGACTACACAGCCCAGGTTGTCTTTGGTGAGAAAGCACTCAGATTTTGCTGCTGTATGGGGGTCAACAGAAAGAAAAACAAAAGAAATCTAGAAATGTGACTCATCATGAGTTGCTTCCCTGTGTGTGGCTTATTTAAGTATTTATTCTTAGAAACTAATTTAGTAAGGTTTGAGCCAAGTAAGAAACATCAATGTATTCTGTGGTTAATTTCCTCTTTGTCTAAGATATGATGATCTCAAGGGAAACTACCAGATTAGACAAGCACACTGGATTTCAATTAAAATATAGGAGTACATCAATTATACTGCCCAGTAGCCCCAGGGTAGATGAGGTAATGTTGTTTTTGGAACCAGTCTTATTATGGTTAGCAGAAAAGTAAAGCTTCAAGTAACTGGGGCTATAATTTGCTGCAAGCATATAATGGGGTAATGAAAAGCCATTTTAGCCTAGTAAACTACAAGCAGAAACAAGTGATGCAGCTGATTTATGCCAAGGCATAAACAAAATTTCATAATGCAAAAACCAAAACTAATAATCGAATCATCTGTCTCTATTATCTGGTAACTCTGCGTGTGGGAGTATTTTGTAGTCCAGCAAGTAAAAAAACCGTAGGTACTACAAAAGAACCATCTGATAAGACTTATGAAAAATATCTGTCAAATATTTGAGCAATGTATTTTCATGAAACACATTTTCACATTAACAAGCATGCGAGATGACTAAATAAAAAGATAAATACCTATTAGCCATGTCCAAAAGTCTTTCTAAATTGCTATTTTTGTGGTAGTTTCCTACAAATTTATTAGAGTAAACTCTAATACATGTCAAAAACATGAAGTGGGCAAAGGCTGTTTATTCACCATATCTAGGCTGCTTCTCTATGAAGAAATGTTTGCTTTCCTCCTGCTTTTCTGTAATCTGATTAAACAAAAAATATTTACCAGGTGGTCCTGGCAAACCTCGTGGCCCTTGGGATCCAGTCCCTCTTTCACCTTTCTCTCCAGGGATTCCTACAGAATAACAAAAAGGCAATGAAAATCAAAGAAAGAAAACTACATCAACAGATATTTCTTCACACTCTCTCACTGACATTAATATTTACTTCCGATGATTTAATGCAGTAAGAGTGGTTAAAATTTATGTTCTACAGATGTCCAAATGTAAATTTGGGAAAATTATTTGGATATAAATATAGTAACCCAAGAATAAAATAGGATGTAGATGCAACTTAGCATGAATAAACTCCCTCAAACATAGAAAAGTTTTGAGATACTGAAACTCCCCAAGATCTTCTTATTTTAAACTATAATCACAAAGGTATTTTCAGTCTTGCATACTTCTCCTATAAAGGATGGTTTACACTTTCTTAGGATCAGTTATAATAGAAAAATTTTATAAATTCTTATGAATTCCTTGATTTATTCCTAGCCTTTTTAAAAGAGTCTATAAAATATATCCTTGAAAACATAGCAATGAGCCTGTGCTATAGTAGAGTAGTGGAAATAAGCAAAGGCCACAAAATAGTACACTACAAACACCCCATGTGACTGCAGTGATCCAAGATAGCCATAAAGTAGGTTTACTCATATGTTCACATTGCTTCCCTCCCTCAGAATATTGCAAAGAGCTAAGGATGTTGATCTAATTCTTTAAAGTTCTATATTTTATACTTGCTAATGACTCATTTTCTCTCTTAATCAGTGTTTTATTTTGCAAAGAGTTGTATTACTCCGAACAGCCTTTCAAGATGCAGCTGTTTAGTGCCAGAAGAGATCCGAGAACATTTGCTTTCCTGGGATATTATGTAGAAGTCTCAGACAGCAGCCAAAATGTTATACCAATTTGTGTTTCATGAAACCTGAGCAAGAGAGAGACAGGAAAGCACTGATGTAGTCAGCCTTGTCCTTCAGTACACCAGTGTCCCTTAGGCAATCCAACTGGCCTAGCAGAGCTTCCTAGTCTGACATGGTAAAGGGAGCAGACTGCTCCTCTGGCAGCCTCTGCACTATGCCCACAGTACAGCTGCCTTGGAATTTATTCACCTCTTTCACCAGGTGGTCCTTGAACCCCAGGAGGTCCTGGGAATCCTGGTCTTCCTCCAGGTCCAGGTTCTCCTCTTGTCCCAGCAGCTCCTGGGGGACCAGGTGGACCTGGTGGGCCTGGCTGGTTTCGGTTTGAATAATAATCATTCGGGATTTGATTCAGCATTTGATTGAACCGGCTCATTTGACCTTCAAAAGCAAATAAAAATGTGAAATGAGGGAAAATCTTTTATCAGAATAGAAAGGAATAAAATGTTATCTCTCTTAATTAAATCCTATTCTTGTTCCCATTCAATAAATTAGTACAGATTAGTTAGAAAGACTTAAGATGAATGTCTGGTAAGAAGGCTGAACATAAATGGAGGAGGGAGGGGGTCAGGGAGGAAAGGTACAGGAGCTTCTGGAACATTAAAAACATTATCATAGAACTATTAAAATCAAAAAAGAGGCAATTTTTTTCATTATGCTCTTGGAGTTCTACTTAGAAGTTGTTTTTATTCTGAAGAACAGAAAGGATTTGCTCTACTTTTAAAATTGTAGTATCACATTTCTACATACTTTCAGACCTCTGCAGCTACCACAGGCAATATAAATTAATAATTAAAATTATTAAATTATAAATTATATTAAAATTATTAGAATAATTATAAATTAATAATGTAAATTATTAATGTGTAGAGTTAGTAGCACAGTAGCTTAATTTTCTTAAGCTTGTAGGATGCACAGGCTTGTACCTATATACCTTCTGCATTTGGGCAAATTTCTTTTCCAAAAAAAAAGGATATGTGAACAAAAGCAACATCATTTTGAAACTATGCAGGAAGGAAGCCTTAATGGAAAGATACATCTGATTAGTATAATGTGTCAGTCCTAGCATAACACTGAAGAGATCAGCTGAACACAAAAAAAATAAGGCGGGGATGCTTGAAGAAATGTTAAAAGATCTTGAACATGATATGCTTATTCTTAAGTCTAACACATTCAAAAAATGTACTTCACTTCTCCTGTGACAGCTAACTAATAGACATGTTTTTATCAGCAGCCATCACAGATATTTTAAAGGACATACTGTCCTCCTCCCTGTACCCATGCATTCTTACCAATGCAAAAGGTATATCTGTTTTCCTCAGTCAGCACTTACTCTTGTAATAGATACAATATTATAAACCAATTTGCATATGTCTTTCTTGGCAGGTCTACTGATAGCAAAAGCACTGCTTCAGAGTCAGAGAGAAAGCCTCTGTGGAGAGCAACTTCATGGGCTGCAGAGCTGCACTATGTGGCAGTAGAGGACTGAAATTCAATTCAAAGTCCTGTTCCAAATAAATATTGTTTCTACTTGCGTAGCACCACTGATTCTGTGCACAGTATTTATCCAGCACTCATCTGTCTTTCCCTGCTGGCAAAGTGCCTGCAGTAAACATACTTTTTCTCACTGATTCCCTTCTCTTGAAGATAATACGTGTTTAATGAGAAAATAGATACTGATTTTATTGCAAAGATGAAATAATTTTGGACCAAAATGACCTCATCAGAATGTTAAAATTGCATGTGTATTTCCAAAGGTCACAGATGAGTTCCAACTCAGCTTATTCTGTTATTCTGTGATTATCAAGCTAGCCTCTGGATCTGGCAAAAATTTGCTGCTACATTTTTTCCACCAAATCATTTGCATTGGACAGCTTTGAGATTGGTCAAGCTCTTGACCTGTGCTCTGTGGCCAGTATCTGTCACTGCAAATTTAAACCTTTTTTTTTAAGAAAGTAGTTAATTACTTGTAGCAAACAACACTTTACCATTTATCAGTTGTTCACAAACTTGTCTTGCAACTGCTCGCATCATGTTTTGAGAAGCAATATCACCCTAAATAATCAAATGCAAAAGAAGTGTTTCATTAGCAGGTGTCTGTACTTTTAAAGACGTAGTGTTTAATTTTAAAATTATTAGAATTGACTTTTAAGCAGACTTACTCTGTCACCTTTTTCTCCCTTCATTCCAGGTGCACCCTAAAATAAATAAGTAAAAATTAAGCAACTGAAGGATTAAGTTATTTCACCTCAACTACAAGTTTGAGATGTGTAATTCTAGAAGAAGTTTTGAGTCCTTCAAGAAGAAAGATCTGGTTCTCCTTGAACTTTTCATTTCAGAGATGCTAAAACAGGTGCCAGAAAAGTGTGGAGAAACAATGATCTTTTGTCTGTCATCAAACACACTAATAGATGCAGAAGAAAAATATTTGAAGGAAAAATTCAAACTAGGACCAAAAAATGGATGGATTCTGACATTTGGATCACACTGCCAATTTCAAAGTTGAATTTCTAGCACCATATTTTTGTAAATGGTCAATGGTCTTCTCTGAGTTATATGTGGCTATTTAAGTTTTACGACAACTTATTACAGAAGGTATGTTAGGATGAATAACACATGTCAAGGAAGGTTAGCTGTCATCTTGAATCCATATGAAAAGGATTCTATATTAAGTGGAGTTATCCAGAGATGACACATAACAAGGAGAGAGCGCTTATTCTATTTATAACGACAGCTTCCCTCTTAATTCTCAACCGTTTCTAGTCTTAAAAATGTCTCATAGAAGTTTAGTTTGAGCTCCTTTATAATTACTAACATTTGCCAACTTTTCTCTAACAGCACTTTCCATTTGCCTTTGAATAGTTTAGTGGTTGTGGGGTTTTCAGTTTTCAAGAGTACTATGTAAGAAGCAAACCAGAAGGACTGATTCTAATTTTTATATATGCATGTGTATATGAAAAACACCAGGAATTATGATGGGGCTCACATGGATTGATGAGTTCACACGGATTTTAATTTCTAGCCTAAATTACTACTTGAACACAAGGCATATAACAAAGGTGAAAGATCAGTTTGGTCATCTGCTGCTCTGCATGGCTCTCCACATAGTAACACACACATCCTGAGTGTTACTGCTTTTTACACTGTAGTATTTCTTTAAGGAATCTATTTATCACCATTAACAAAGCAAAGGCCAAGTGTGGGCTGCAGCTGTTTCTCATAACATTCCTACAGTACCCGCAATTAATTTCAACAACACGAAACACCAAATCATTCCACTGAGGTCACAGCAGACACCTCAAATGTGGTGACACTGTTTCATAGCCTTCTATCCAGGGTTTGGGCAGACAAATGCCCTTGGGGTATGTCAGGGTGTGAACTTAGGGTGGTCTCTGAGCTTCTCTGCTGCAGAGTTGCACACACCTATCCTATGACATGCCACAGAAAATATGAGACAGTTCATCCATCACCGAGCTACGTAGTTTTCATATGATACATTTGCATCATGAATAACAGATCGTTCTTGCAAAATTAATTGTACAGACTCAAATGAAAGATTTAGAATGGTGACACCATAAGTATGCCATTGGAATAAATTATGCCGCCAGTGAGGCAGCTGCTTATACATACAAAACATATCCATGAAGCTGATGAATATCCTTTCCCTTCTGTCCTTTGCTTTTCATCTATATTTTTCTTACTCTGAGAAGTCCATGGGAAAATGTCTGTCTTTTAGTTTTAGCATATTACAGCCACATGCTGAAACAGACTACAGACTTGTAAATGCCATACCATAAATAAATGGTAACAACTAAAACCATCAGGAAAATATGACATTTCTGTCTGTCATTCTCCAATAATTAACGTTGTGGTAAATTATGATGTACTGAAGCTCTAAAAAACCTTAATTTGATTCCCAAATAAACAGACATTAATGTCTCATTCATAAACTATTGCATGTACCTGAAATATCCATTGAACAGAACTGTAGGTTTTTTAATGGAACTAGCCTATTACATGAAAATCTGGGGGGAAAAAATGGTGAAAAACTATTCATGCTTCTCTTTCTCTTTGAAACTTGCAAATGTTTCTATTTCATGCAAGCATATTCCTTTGAATTTATCTGTTGCATGTATTTGTAATACCTGCTTGTTTTATTTTCACTCTTTCTAGGGCTTTCACAGTATGACCTTCTACCAGAAGCAAATAATACAGTACCTCTTTTATCTATTCACTAGGTAAGTGCATGCATTATAAATCAGATTTCTCATCTAGTATCCTGAAAGTTACTTAAAATACCATGTTCCAATTTGCTTGCTGGAACATTCACACACCAGAACTATACAGAGGGAAGGGAAGGGAAGGGAAGGGAAGGACTGCCAGGCTGTTTTCAAGTAGCCACGTTGGTAAGATAGGGAGGTGCTCTGGTAATGAAAGCACAACATTGTTCCAAAGTATTGACAACAAGGTCCCCCAGTGAGGAAAATTCTAATGCCATTCCTTCATTATAAGCAGTGCATGGTCAATTTTAAAATTCATTGTAATAAAATGAGCCTCATTCTTCAATTTGTGACCTTGCAAACATACACTGATTCAGTCTTGTGGTTGGAAGTCTATAGCTTATTTGAACCTAACTTTAAAATTTGAAGATTAGAGGCTGACTGGCCATGTCAACAATAAAGTGCATTTTCCACATGGATATTTTAGAAACAAATTTTCAAAAAAATAATTACAACTGCAATTACTGAGTTACTATTTGCATCTTCCTCCCACTTGGTTATATGCCTCTTAAATTTCAGCTTATTTTCTTTGAATAGACAAAAAAGTGCACTTTAGCCAACTGCTAGACAGCATTTTGAGAAACAGCAGCCGCTGCTGGCATTCTGTTTTGTTGATATCCTGCAACGAGGGAGTCACTTGGGGTCAGTGCAAGGAAAAGCTGGTTTATGCTGCATGTGGGATTTTTCTAAGCTGTGGGATGAAGACTGGGGCTGCAGCATAGTTCTACTGCTGAAGGAGGACAAAACAAAGGAAGTTTTGCTATTTTTACTTTTAAAGATAATGTGCTCTATTGTTATTCCCAAAAGAATGTTTGCTTCCCTCAAGAACCACCAGCCCATTGCTCCCAAAGCAGCGCCTTTTTGAGACTTCATCTAGGACATCTGCATAGACGGATGCAAGAGCAGTGAACACATGGCAGCACAGAATGCAAAATTCTCGAAACCTTCATGTAACTAACAACAGACATGGACTACCCTCAAAAGGTTTTTACAGTTTATTTGGTCCTGGAGTCATCAGTTCAATAGTACCTTACTTATTAAATTTAAATGCCTTGCATTTTTTTCCAGGAACCGTCTAAATCAACAAAGTCAGATCCTGTTGTCAGAGTCTGTTTTATAAACAGGACAGCTCTACCTTAACACAACTTAGTCTGCCTACCCATCGTTACTGTTACCCAATGTTTTCAGTCTCACACCTATAAAACAACAAGTACTGGAACTTACCCTCTCTAATAGTCCAACATCTTCTATTTCCCATTATATATATTCATAGAAAACATATCCATTTCTTCTTGAACCAATATCCACTTCTAGTTTAATGAGTCTTTCTCACTGTTGATGGTTGTTACCTTATGTGATATGTATGGAATTCTCTATGGAATTCTCGCTCTCTGACCAGACAGATGACAGATATTTTAGTCTCCTCTAGGATAGCCTGCACACAGTTCTCAATAAATCACCAACTCATTTGTGTTCGTACAGTTCCTTTTCCAGTCATTTTGTTGCTACAGTGGAAAAAACACCTAAGTTTCTCTTGGAAGTACTTGTAAGCAGACCAAAAAGCCAAATTTCCTATTTTCATGAAAATTCAGTTAACACCTCTAGGATATACTTGTTCTAGTGTAAGTACACAGTGAGGTAGAGAAATGTTTACAGTGTTACAGTCTGCCTCAGCTTAGCACATTAGTGGTACAGAATACATTAGGAAGGATCTCCAGCTGACCACATTCACTGGAAGTAACTTCATAACACCAAGGCTGCTCATAATTTGCAGGTAATTGTATACCCTTTACCTGGAATGAAATATCCCTTTTTCCTGACTCTCATTGAATACTACTGGCAATACAGATTGTTCAGGTAGAAGAAAAAACAGCAGGATCTGGTAAAAAATTATTTATTCTTTGTATTTACCAGAGGCAATGTGAAGCCTCATTATCTTTCTCTTCAGGCAGAATTATGATTCATGACAGTGCAAGTTGCATTTGGCTGTCAGGCTGCACCTTTGGCAACTGTGATACTGAAAACAAAGGAAGGCCTTGAAATTCTGTCCACCAGGAATCTGATAAAACATCTGTGCAAGGTACAAGCCAGAATTCCTGCTGGGATCTGTTCTAGAAACATTAGAAATGGTAAATATGATGTGCAGTGTCCCATTACAAGAAAGTGCAATAACTGCAGGGGAAAAAAATGTATTTCTAATTGAAAGGAACTCTTAAAAATTAGAGTGAGGGAGAATTTAGACATGGTGATTGGACAGGAGTTGACTACCTTGCTTTGCAAAAGCCTTTAAATAGGGCTTGTAGCCAGATTTTCTTCTAAACACATTATTTACCTGCAGAAGATGTTTGCTTCTGAACTGGGTCAGCTATCCATTGTCCCAGGTGAAGGAAAAATCAGATACACCTGACAATTTAAAGCTCCCTCGTGAACAAAGCACAGCACTTTGTGCTCCAGCCATGTTTATCCGACATGTAACCAAGCACAAATATCCCATTAGCAATGTATATCTAAAGGCAGGAAAGCTTCAAGACTTTCCTAAGACACTCTGTGTCCTCTACTACAAGGAGAAATGGAATTTATAGTCCGGCAAACACAGACTGAATTCAATGTGCATATGAGAAAATGACCCAGCTTCCAGGTGCTCCTGGGAGCTTCCACTTCAAGGCCATCAAGTTCCTCAGCCTACTACATATTCTTTCAAATTATCCAGCTTTTATGTATACAGCTACATTGAGGCAGGATGGAAAATTTTAGATGACTGCCATACATTATTCACAAGAAATCAATGACTTCTCATTTCACTTGCTGTCTCCACTCCTGACTCAAGCATAATTTCTCAGAGATCCTATAAATGAATCAAATTAAATTTCTCCTGAAACTGTTGGTGGGAGGCAGCACCTCCTGCTCTTTCTCCCTGTTCAGGAAGCACTTTAAAAGTTTGAATAGAACCCACAGAAACCACTTCTAAATAATTTAAAAATAGCATTGTAAAAAGAATGAAACATTTGCAAAACAGAACTGATTATGTAATATTATCAAAGATTGTCCACCTTCAGGAGTTTATCACTTTTTTTACTACGCACACATGCACCAATGTAAAGACTTTACAATCATTTTGCTGACCTAGTTTTTCACGCTTATGCAGTGTAGGAATGAATATATGTCTTGGCATATAATAGCCTATGATCTTTTTAGTGGAAACCAGAGACCACAATTTCCAGCCCCAACTATTAAACTCAGCAAAATGGCATACTGTAAAAATAAAACTATTTTTTAAAAAAGACTTGTGGGTTTAGGTCAGCTCCACTGTATTAACCACTGTCATAAGTGCAAGACAGCTATTTAAAGCAGCAGAAGTCTCATGTTCATCAACAGACTGTAATTTTAAATTTGATACTCTAAGTGTATCATTATCTTACTGGTGTCCCACGATCTCCTGGTTTCCCTGGTTTTCCACTTGGGCCAGCAACTCCTGGAACTCCGGGAGCACCCTGCAACAGAAGACATGTAAAATGAATTGTGGAAATACACAACTTAAGCACTAATAAGAAATGTGTTACTATATTGAGTACAAAGCATTATTGAAAATGGTTCCTATCAGGTTGCTTTCTGTTAGGTACATATCAGGCTTGAAAAATTTTTATGGAATAAACAGTTTGTTTCTTCTTGGAAATGTATTCTTTTACATAACACCAGAGTTTAACAGGCATTTCAGCACTGAAAGCTGCAGAGAGTGTGTATGTGTTTTTGGTATCATTCTTAATGACTGATTCCTAAAGCACTACAAAACAGTCTAGCCTTCTAAGCTCACCTAGGAGATCTCTGAAGCATGTAAAAATCTCCAAAGAGAAGACCATAAGCCATTCTAGTGATACTAGATAAATACAAAAAAATTAAAAGACCAGTATCAGATTATGCGACAAAAGCTGATCTGCACCTTCACAAAGGAACACGAGAAAGGCAATTGGGGGGGAATGGGGCCAGCCCAAATAATACCCTGCCTTGGAGACTGCTATCTATATATGTAATGAAAACATGTGTTCTGTGTGCATCTGCCTTCTGGAAATGCACCTTCCAAATTGCTATAGGTTGGACCTGGTGACATGGAGCTGCAGCAACTTCTCTGTCTCAGGCTGTCTGATCCAACATAGGCTTTTCTCTAACAGCCAGCCTCTTTTCTAGCATGGTCCCACAAAACAAAATGAAGCAGCTCTTTAAGCAAAAACTAATCCTCAAATACTCTCATCAAGAAAAATTTGTATTAACCATGGTTGTTTTCACCAGAATATAAGTAATAAGCTAATTGGTCTCAGAAGACCTAGCTATGCATTAAAAAATCGTGGCTAAAGAACCAGATGAACAGGTTCTTCCCTTATCTACCCTGGCACAAATCAGTTTCAAAACTGTTATGAATGCTTTGACCAGCTGTCTGCTCACCTTCTACCAAGAGTTTTTCAGACCCATTTAGGAGACTGAGCAAAGAATCCATTTCATATTTGACAGAAATTGAAAATGTCAATGTGGCTCTCTCTTGGCTCAGATCTCTTAATTCAGAGTATATCAAAGACTAAATTATATTTACCGCTGGTCCTGGTGGGCCTCTGGGACCTGTGGGACCATCTTTTCCTGTGAAACCCTATCCAAAAATAAAAGCAAGATTAGAGAAAAATGGCCTTTACAATTATGTAATTGCATTACTCCTGATTACTCCTAGCATTTCCTTTAAAACCTATCCACAATATAACTTATAGCTATCACAAATCACGCTGGACAAGGCTATGGAACAATGAGCTTCAGATACTTTAGATCTTTAGTTCAGATACTTTAGATACTTTAGTTCAGCTGCTGTTGATTAACTGAAAATGAAATCAATGTTTCTTAATATTTTTAAGAAAAGTAATCGTTATTCTATCCCAGAGGAGCAAAATCTCTCTTTTCACTGTTCTCTCATTCATGGTTTAACTGGACAATCAGAGGTTTATACTTAACTGGACAGCCACCTCCCTCTCAGATATTTCCCCTGCAAGAATGAGTGCTGAGAAATCCCATTTCAGTAATCCAACATAGCATTCACAAGCCAATGTTGATGGTCCATGACCCACCAATCCAACAGTATCCTCTTTGGTAACTGGCTATCACACAGTCGTCTGTTTTCATTTCTGGCTATCAATTCCCACTAAAGGACAGCTGTAAATGTGTATATTGGCTAATAGTTTTGACTGTAAAGGCAAATAATTGCTTCAGTCATCTTAAAGGTGATATTCCACTGAGATGACAAAAGAGATTTACTTTACTCCAGTTAGAAGAAAGGAATTGCAACAACTCCACAATGAATTACCTGTGTACATGCCCTTCATTAGGAAGAGATTTCAGAGTTCTCCATCCAAAGAAGTTCTCGATAGCCAAAGATTAGGGACAAGCCTGACCTCCACAGTATGTTTGGCACAGACAGATTCCTTACCTATATGACATCTCCCAGATGTTGAGATAAGCAGAGTTTCAAAGGGATCCCCTGCAGCAGCAACAATGTGAGGAAGACAGCAGGGCTGAGTCCTTGGCAGAGCCCTGCCCAGGGGACACACTGCTCTATGAGTGAAGGCAGCTGAGAACCTAGTCAGGGGAGCGAGCAGGGCAATTTTTACAGAACCTATCCTGGCTACCAATAGCTGTCTGGGGAGTTTCCACCCCTCAGGTGTTTCCAACCCTTCTGCTTTTGTCTCTCCAGAAAGGATGCTGATAAAAGGACTCCTCTTGAAAAAACATTTGAAAATTGAAAGATATATAAAGAAGATGAAAAATTCAACAAAACACAAAAATGACATTACTTGGTCTTTTCAGAACATAAACTGAGGAAACCTTACCCTTTCTCCTGGAGGTCCCACTGGTCCAGGAGGACCAGGTAAACCTGGTGTTCCCTGGAGGGAGAGAGTGAGAAATTGTATCCATGACAGAACAAACATCACTGCTATGTCATTTCATATATTTTAAGTTCTTCCCTCCTTTCTGTCTAATCTCATTGTACACTAACATGTAACATTGCTTCCTACAAGACATTACTACTCCATTAAAGTATATTACTCAGGGTTATAAGGACTAATGAAACAGGTAAAGAATACAAGGCCCTTGGCCTATGACTGACCTTGTCTTATATATGAAATTAAGTCCACAACAACATTTAAGCATTCCTCATATAGTCTTTTTATCATCAGTAAAATTAAGGACAACCAAGGAATATTCATTATCCCATGACATGTGCATATCAATGACCTTAGATTATCTGTAAATTTGGCAAATTAAAAAAGACCCTAATTTTTTCTCCTCCTTGTATAGTTTACAATACAGAAATCTGCATGTAACTGAACTTTAACATTGCTTTCTTCTTTCAGAAAGCATGCAATTAATGTCCCAAGGCCATTTGAATTCCAAAAGTAGAAAGTAATTAGGCAACATTGTTAAAGAAAGGTTCAGCAAAGGTTCTGCAATCTTTTTTTAGGAAGACATTTAACTGCAGGCGGTCAGAAGATGAGAGACCTTCCTGGGGAATTGTCAGAGCACTCTTCCTAATCCAATAGTCGGTTATTTTGCATTCACAACTGTCCAGATGGGCATTTGGCTTGACCAAGCACAGCTGGTTTTTTTGCTGTTTTGAATGGTTTACGACTACCTACATCTCAAACTTCTAAGTGTAAGATAACTGTGTTTCCAAAACTCTGGCCCAGGGAGGTATGAGAAGAGCCTATGACTCCTAGTGATGTCAAAGACAGCTGTCCAGCAGCCAGGTTGCATCAGGAACAGTGCAAAAATGACATTATTTTATCTAAGTGTTAACTTACCGATCGCCCTGGGAGTCCAGGCTGGCCAGCATCCCCTTTCATTCCTTGACGACCCTATAATTTTCACAAATGATTACAGAATACGTCACACTTCCAGAAGTTGAGCACGTAAGTCTGTGAGAAAGTCTTCAAATAATAGTGCATGCTTAATTTTCCTGTACTACAGTCTGATAATTTTGAGTCCTTAAACTGGAATGCCTAGCAACTCTACAGAAAAGCCATTAAGACTGAAAACAGAGTAGCACAACTTACATTACAGCACTGAGGCTTCGTCCCTTCATTAGAATCTCATAAGCACATGTAACATTCAGGACAGAAAATGCTATTGTATTAAGAGACTTGTTTCAGAAAGAGATGTGTTTCACAATAGTACTGCATTGCAGGGACAAATGAATACTCTGGCAAAGCTGCCACCCTCTTCCCAAGACCACCCTCCCCATGGACAGCTCTGGCTTCACACATATTGCCTGCTGATGGCACTCAAATGGGCCACTCACCGGTTCTCCTGGGATTGACAGCCCATTGGGACCCTGTGGACCTGGGGGACCCTGAGGGCCGGGAGGACCTGTCTCACCACGAGGACCAGGAGGCCCCTTAAAGCAGAAAATGAAAACAAAATTGTAAATGACAATCCCATCTGAAATCCATAACTGCAAAATCCTTTGGGTTAGACACTTAAGGTAAGTCAGAAGCCTGGAGACACATTTAATACTTCAGAACAATGGTGGAAATAGCTGTTCAAGAGGCATACCCTTTCATAAACTAATCTCTAATTCATGTTGGCAGTCTCAGGCCAATACGTGCCCTCTGGCAGTGCCAATTAGAAGTATTGCCATGTCCTTTGTACAGAACAGAGAACAATAATGCTGCTGAGTGTGTATTAACACTCTGATGCACATAATCCCAGTATCCTGACGTGTGGTAAAGGCCTTTGAGGCAACACAGGCTGTGATATAGTCTCAAATAGGTAGGCTGCACATAAGTAACATAAAGGCATATTTTCAACTAAATTTTTAATCCACATTCTTAGACTAAAACTAAGCATAAAAATCTTCATAAGGCTAAGCATGTAGTAACATCATTATAAATGCATTTTGGGAAATATACTTACAGATGATCCAGTCAAACCCCTTTCACCTCTGGGACCTTTAGCTCCTGGGCCACCCTAAATTGAGTATATGGAAAGAAAATGTATTTCATACACAGAAAGCAAAGGTGCATAATACTAGTGTGCATTATGCATTCTCCTTAACAAACTCTTAAGTGAAGCCCCGAAGTTTTGAAGTGTATAGATCACACTGCTTAAAAGAGTAGGAGAATGAAATATGCATCAGGAACTCAGGGAAACCACATCAGCTTCAACCTTGCTAATTCAGCCCACGAAAAATTATTATTTTGGTTTTTGTCTCTGCAGACATAAACTTCAATTTATGTTCATCAAAATCCCTGAATACCTCTCTAGTAGACTACCAGACAACTTAACTGGTCTTTAGATTCCTCATGCAGACTTTTGATAGCTTCAAAGTATGACTACAGGGCTGAGTATAACTCCCTAGTATCCAAAGCAATTGATAGGAGTATGTCCATTCCATAAATTACTATCTCTCCCCATAAAAAATAAAGTAATTTATTTTCCTAACAGAGTAAAGGATCTTTCCCTGGAGTGAAATCTTGACTCTGCATTTAGGAAAAATATTTTCGCAGTCCATTAAAAATATCTTGTACATGATGTGCAAGAGACTGGGCCAGAATCTTTCAGCCTATAAGACAAGGAGGAGCTAATCTCAGTGATCACACTAGAAATACAGGAAAAGATGATACAAGCAAGTAGGTGTGATAGGAGCTGATCAAAAGGGAATGGATTACCTTGTTGTTAAGGATATATTGATAAGAAACTATATCTCTGACTGACATTTGTTTCACAAAACCACAGACCAACACAAAACTACTTCCAAAAATTCAAAAATCAGAGAATTTGTCTACTGTGAATAGTTACAGCTGGTAACTTACAGCTGGTCCAGGAGGTCCTGGAGGTCCCACACTGTCTTGAGTACAGGTACAAGCATTTGGAAGAGCTGGGCACTTTGCATCATCTCTCTGAAAATTCAATCACAACTTATTACTGTCCTTTTAAAGAAATGTACTTAGTAGGAGCGTGCTTTTCTGAAACAATAGCAGGAAGATTCTCTATTATCATGTGTCCAAGTAAAACTCACAGCTAAACTGTGGTTTCCAAATGTTTCTACAGGACCTTTTATATTTTTAGCAAATTTTCTCTGTGAGCTAAACAAGGCATTAAAAGTAGAGGCACAAGCAAAATGTCATTCTAGTATTTCTATGCATTTGACAATCAGCTCACACTGACAAAGAATAGTTACTTTTTGAATGCCACTCCGAGAACAGATTAAATAAATATATATAGATATTCCCCATTTATAATACCTAGAATTTGAAACATCTCTGGAATACAAATATAAGAGACATTTTTGGACCATTTCTAACAGGCTCAGTTCTAGCATTACAAACTTACTGTCTCAGACACAAAACTTTGAAATAAGGTGCAGTTGACTGGCTGCTCTGACAGCTGTGATTTAGGTGTGTTTTCAGTACAAGGTTTAATAACGGCCTAATAGTTATATTATTAAATTTACTGTTAATAACATTTTTCTGGATAGCCTCTGGTTCATTTATACTTACCATAGAAGGAAGATCACAGCATCTGTCTCTGCTAGTCCAAACCGGACTGCATACAATGTCAAAATTCTGGATTTCTAACTGTAAAAGAAAGTAATACTCTTGAAAGATCATTAAGTTAGGTATGTTGTTAAGTATCAAATCTATGGACATTATCATTAAAAATTACTCCTCCATTTATTTCTAATGATAGACAATCCACAGTATATGCACTCAATTATTATCTGCTCTCCCTATTAAAAGAAAAAAATTCCTGCTCTTGTTTGAATTTACCTGAGTGCAACTTCCAGCTATTACATTTTTGTTCTTGCAATTCTGCTAGAACAAGAAGCTATAAAGACCAAACTTCTCAGTTAAGTACATTGGGTTTGACAGTACAGATACTTGAAAGTTTTGGATGCAACACTGGTTTCCCAACAATCCCTAATCTTTTTCCTCAGAAAATTTCAAGGTCTTGCAATAATGAACATTTATTGCTTACTGTTGCTGATCTTCGGTCGCCTTTTAGAAGTTTCCCAAGTATTTCATAGCCATCAGTTGTGATATTGCCAGCCTCCTTAATTGGTTTTTCCAGTATTTCACTGCAGTCAATGTAAATCTTAACATTTGACGAAGTTACAACAATATGGACCTGAAAAAAAGTTTAACCAAATATTTAGACGTGGCACAAGGATGCAGTTACTTTAACACTTTAATAGTATTTCACTGATTTGGTATTACTATTTTAAATTTTATTCCTAGTAATCCTGCTTTACTTCCAATTGGTGGAAAAATTCAAACTCAGGGAAAGTCTATGACATTTATAGCCTCTTTAGGATGTGTTGAAGGTCAAAAAGAGGAACACACAAGCACAGCTGAGAAATACTCTTTAATGTAATAGTTGAACTATTATTAACTATTTTAAAAGCTTGCCTAAATGTTTTTTAAGATGGCATAAAAGTAAAAAAATGAAATAACTTTTGAGAGGAAGTGAATATAAGCATTTCTTGTTCTCTTCTGATGGCTGGGATCACACAGGATGTTTATAAGCCTGGGACTGCCCACTGGCTGATAGACTGTAGTTCAGAGAGTAGATTGTTTCAGACCCAAAGATACAGAGTTCAGTTTCCACAGATGACTCAAACAGAGGCATTAACTACATTGAGATACAGGAAGTGACCAGAGAAGCCTGCCCAGAACAAGACAAAATAGTGGAAGATGCAAGAGAAAATTTCCACGAGAGAAATCTGGTTACCAAAACATATGCCAAAACACGAGGAAACGGGGAAGAGGAAGAGATTAATTATTGGGTATAGAAGACACTTAGGCAAGGAGAAAGGTATGATTGTAATAAAAAGAGAGTATGTTTACCAGGAGCTGAGAACGAAATGCTTGGGGAAAACAAAGTAAACCTTAAACAGGAACATATAAAACCTAAGAGAAGATTATCTTTCCAAACGTTTATACAGCAAATGTTATGAAAGTGAATTTTCTACGTTTCTCTGAAAGCACAGAAAATATTTAGGAGTCTCTGAGAAATAAACAAGGGCCACTTTAGCACATCTAATATGCAGTGGATGACAGAGCATCTTCAGGCAACAGAAAGTTTTCAGGGCCTTTATATACCTTACATACAGCACATATTTCATATACATCATTTTAACATCTATGTAATTGTTAAAGTATCAACACATTAAGATCAGGAGTAAAGAATCCCTGATGTTATTATGTTTAAATCTTCTCTTATCACAGTACATAACCATACAGAAACATATTCCTGTTTGATGACTGCTTTAAAAATTGGCATTAAGTTGAGAGATTCCCCTAAATGTCTTGAGTCAACAAGTGCCTGAACAATCTCCTGGGATTTTTTACTTTTTTTCCCCTTTTAAGTATTTTCCCATGCAGACTTGTCTCCAAGGCATCAGCACAGATTATCTAAAACTCTTTTTAAATTATGTCTTTACACTTTATGTCTCAGTGCTGTGTATACAAGTGGGGGTTTTAATTGAAATTCCCTACAGTATTCATTGGGCAAATAATTAAAAAAAAATTTGAAAGATAAATGTGTGTGTCCAATATATAACTTGGTATGACATGCCAAACTTACTATAAAACAAAATAAGTGCCACGTCAAAACTTTAAATTCATTATAATTTGTATATTATATACTCAGTCATTTGATTATATGACCAAATTCTACAGATTAATTACTGCATCATCTAGTTTAAACACATCATCATCTAGTTTAAACACATCACAGATGTAATTTACTAATTCTGAAAGTTACCTAATATGCAAGCCTTTCTACTGGAATGTTAAGTATTTGTCACAATTTAAATGAAATAAAACATATTATAGCAAATATAGATTACATTTTCATTAGCACAAAAAAAATTAGGAGAGGTAAATCTACATCAGAATGTTGATCAGCTTGAAAAGGTTCAAACAGGAATAACTGCTGAGCATCACCTATCCATCCAAGGAAGAAGCAATCCCAACAATCAAAAATAAGGAGAGCTCTGCCAAGTCATTGACTCAGCCACTTAAACACTGATTTACTGCCAGATCTAAATTCCAGCCTGAATCTCATGGCCTATGCAATAAATATAATTAAAGGAGGCATCTGGTATTTACAGTAAATAACACATCTCTGTATTCAACCCCAATACATCTGGTTTTCAACAGTTTCTAACACGCCAACATAAAGAATCTGTTCTGATCAGTTCTGATTATTCATATAATTTATGACATTTTAGGAAAGAAAACACACTTTAATTTTTCTCTCCAGCTACCTTATAAGGTAAAGTTTGATGGTGTTCTGATCTGCTGCCATGTGAATCATCAATAAGCCAAGCAAACTAATTTCCCATATGTATATCAGCAGAAAGATATACACCCATCATCAAATTTCCTCTTGCTAACTACTGTAAAATGGCAAGCTAAAAGGAAATCTAGTGTGGTAAGAATAAGAAAGTAGAAGCTGTCTGTCTCTCCAAAACATCAGTTATAAATTTGATGACTGTCCCAGGCAGTCAGATTTTTTCCTATGAAACTTGCCAGATTCAACAGCTTTCACCATGGCTATGCTACACAGAGTGTTCAAGTATGCCAAAATAAATTTCCCCACAGTTAGGTGTAGTTAACTGTATTTCACTAAATGAGCCAGTAAGTCATCAAATGAAAGCCACAAAAATGTTTAATATTTTGGAAAACATCTCCTTGCATTGTAAAGATTTGTCATTTCTTTGAAACTGGATGGTAGGAGAGATTGTAAAAGTACCTTTAGAAATGTGTTAATCCTACTTTCCTTCCTTCATCCATCTGAAACTACTGCTATCCATTATTGGGAGCTAATCAACAAAGCTGAAGCATAAGTCTTTCCCAGCAGGTGGGCTGGGGAAGCCCATGATCCCATCATTAACAACCTGGCTGTGATAGCAATCTCAGTAATCATCTGGAGAGAAGCCAGAAAAGTCAGCCTAGTTTCATGGTGAAAAATCCCAAATATAGCTCTAAACCAAGACTCTTCCAGCTACTTTAACTGTTATCAAAATCTGAACTTTTGATTCCTTTCTGGGAAAAAGAGACAGGGAATTACACATTGCATTAAGTAACAGAGAAATTTTTTCTTAAGAAACAGTCTTTTAAGCAAGAATTCGTAGTTGTAAAGCTTTAAGATAATATGCAAATCACTGCTATTCCTGTTCAGTTTTTGAAACTTAGGATCACTTTCTCTCCATATCTGTTACCGTATTTAACTATTAAAATTATACAAAATTTTGGATTTTTATTTGCCCTGTATTTTTTTCCATTAACAAGTATAATAAACAATTTTACATAACTGCTAATTTCTAGCAGCTAGCAGGGGTCACAGATTTTTTCCCTATTTGCTCTGATAAATGAGCAGAACATCACCTTAAGTGCTGTCAAATAAATTTTCTCAGCTCTATCATATTTAGAGAAACTATAAGGAAAAATGTGATTCTAAATATCAACTAAATTAGCAACAGATATTTAAAACAGACAGTACAGCATGTGGAGAGCTCCACACCTGAAGCTCTTCATGCACTGGCATGAAGAGGTGTCAGCTCTCACAGTGATATCTAAAATGAAGCATCCTACATACTGCTTTGTGTCTAAACACTACTTCTTGGGGATATCTCAGCCTTCATATGAAAACAAGATACATCCTAGCCTTTACTGACAGTTTTTCTTACTCCAACAGATTCATGCAGTTCCTTAAAATTGTGTTGTCCTACTAAGCTATTAAAAAAAAAGGCAAATGTCAAAGACAAAATAAAGGCTGCTTAATGTAGGTATGATCCAAAGTTACTCATTACTATCAGCTACAAAATCAATGACATAAACATTTCTTCATATATACAAAAATTATCGGGCCTAAATTCTAAAATAACTAGCCATTAATTCTAAAACAACAATAATTGGATATAATATAAGACCACTTTGGGAAGTTACTCCAAATTCTGAGGAAAGCAATTTATAGTATTGTGTGATTTTCATAATCACCTGTGTTTTAAACAGATGAAGTCACAAAACATTATAATGCTGGCACCAGTTATCTTTCCTGGCTTTCAGTCTAGCAAAGCTCAGTTGATGATTTGGCCTCCAGTGTCTGAAGTTGACAGAGGCAACCCCTTATCAGTATTCTCAAAGGAATGCTGGTAATGACAAGTCATGCAGAAGATGGTATCATAAAGAAAACAAATGCTATACTCAAGCCATATTTAGTCATCAGATGAAAACTAAATTAAATAGAAGGGAGATAAATGAAAACATGAGAATGTGCATTTCAGCTAACCAAAATGTTGCAATTTCAGCTCACATTCTTCCCCTAAACATAAATATTTTTAGGTATACATGTAGCCTGAGTCAAGCACTTCCTGATGACTAGAGGTAAGGAAGCTTGGCAAGATCAAATTTTCATAACTTGGTGCACAAAACTAGAAAAACAAGCACAAATCTATGACAAGTGAAGGCAGATACAGCAACTTGTAAATATTTCACTAGCCATTTTGTCAATTCATAAACTCTAAGTTTCATTCTAAATCATAAAGTGACCTTTTATGGGCTCTCTCTCCTTCTTGTTGCCTCCTCAGTTAACATGACATTGGAGTATTTCAGGTCCAGTGTTTTAAGCACAAAAAAAAAAAATCAATTCACATTCATACTTACTAAATATATACATACACATGTAGTATGTTTGTTAAACATAAGAATCTTATTCAATTACGCTATTGACCTCCCAACACTGGTTCTCTGCCAATTCATTTTCTCTGGCTATATCTTCCTCTGCTCTGAATTATTTCAAATCATTATAGTCCCATGCAATCTTCCCTCACTACAACTTCCTTTCCTTTCTTTCTTCCACTTTAACTTTTATTCTTCCTCTTTCTTGTGTCAGGAACCAGGCAACAATTTCTTCTTCAGATATATCCCTCCACTTACACAATAAACAAATTCTTGACAAATCTCTTACATTGGTTCAAAGAAGACCTATAACTTCAGAGATCTTGTTTCACATGGTCTGTAGGTCCTTATGTCAACTTAAAGTACTATCCAAAAATCAGATACAGTCACCTGACAGTGACTTCTGCTCGGTTGTCTTCTATTTGAAAGAACAGTACTTCAGAAAGCAACATCATAATTTCAATCCTTTACCTTATGGAAGCTTCCATAAAATATTTTCTTTACATCATCATTATCAAAAGTTACAGTTTGAACCTCTCCTCTTGTATCCTTGTTAAAGAATGACAGCACTTTGTTGGCAGCTGCAATAAATAAAAATAACACATTTAATTTCATATGGACTACTGAAACCACCATCCTAATACACACTTATAGATAAAATCTAGTTTACCCCTTATTTGGGTAAACACAAATCACAGATGATCTTAATGACCTGTAAGTATATAGATGAACTTTCCTTTGATTTTAGAATTAATACGAAAGTTGAAATGTACTTTAGATGAATTATTCTTTGATGACCTATAGATGTACAAAGTTTAAAAGAAATCTCTCAAAACTAAAAATGTATAATCCTTTTATCATGTAGAAATGCTTTGGGCTCGGAAATATTCGGTAGGAACACATGCAAAGTAACATAATATGTAACTTCTCTATGCAATAAGTATAATCATCCTTACGATCAAGCACAACTCCAACTTGTGGTTTGTAATCTCTGTCTGTAATCTGCCAAATTGCAAAAGGCTCATTGGGGGATTCAGGCAGAAGACGGAATAACAAAATGATAGTGTACGCCTGTGGCAATCCCTCTGGGTGAATCTCCCTGTTAAGACAATATAAAGACATTTTTTTCATGGAAACACATGACAAAAAAAAGATCATCACCATTTGCTCTTTTTCAAAGAAAACAAACAAGAGTAACAGGGAAACCACAGTCTTTAGTGGAACAGAGCATTTTAACTACTCTCTCAAATAGAAAACACCATTGTAATATAAAAAACACTGTGATTTGTTAAGATGAATTCACAGCCTGTCTTCTGTTGGTCCCAGCATCACAGTTAGAAAGGATGCCAGAGTATGACCAAGAACTCTTGGGTATGTATTCTTGTGGCAAAATTCTCTATAAACTACACATGTTTTAAATTCCTTGCAGATAAATACAGAAAAAAAAGGACCACAGCTTTATTCATTTTTTTCATCTGGCCTGCTTCAGTCAGGCAACAGCATTTAACTATTGCTGCCCTTCAGGTACAGATACAGTGATGGAATATTTAATGTCTTCTTTGCAATTGGTGATGCACTTGGGCTCCTGCTCATCCTTCAGTGGCTTGGGTTTAAATTTGTGATATTTGGACTGTTACACATTAAAAAATCAGAGAGCCAAAAGTAAATAAAAACATGCATGAAATGGCCTCTGGGAAAGGAAGGAATGCTGGAAGAGAACTGTAAAACACGAGGTGATCACTGCTTCTCCTTAACCATCATAATGGAGTCAGTAGGAGATTTAGTCACATGAACAGAAAAACTTGAAGTGAGGACCTGCTTTGTATATTAGACAAAGCTTATGAACCCATACAACTAGAAACACTGCAATAAAAACCATATCACTAAGTCAACATCATCACACAGCACGGTGCAAGAATTCAGATATTAAAGTAGATATAGCAACACAATTTATAACTGGGATAACAAGTTATTTCAAATATGGGAAACAACTATGCCACTAGGATCAGTATGTGTTTATTGCTTTGCTGACTCAGTCTAGAGTTTTATTTTCTGGATTCTCATGAAAAATAGGTTCCCAGAATACTCTGGCAAGTCTATTCCACCTCTTTAGCAGACATTAGATTCATGTATCACAATATTTCTAAAAAAATGAAATAAATGCGAAGCCTATCTTTTTATTGTCTTTTCATCAATTTATCCTAAATGCAATATCTATCAATGCAAGACAGTTGCAAAATTGGGATTATCTGTATTTCCCTAGACTGCAAAAATCCATGATGTCAGAGACCTATCATGCCTACAGGTATTAATAGCATGCCAATGAACTTAAAAATCCTCAACTCCTCCACTTCTAAAGCTGTGATCTCAGAAGGCTAGTAAAAATAAATTACTTCTTCATAAACCTCAGCTTCTGTTCTTGTGATCTGATCTTTACCCAATCTGGAAGGATTGCAGATGATTTCAAAGGCTTCTGTGAAAAGAAAACTAAATTTTCCTAAATTTAATAGGAACAATGGGCTATTTTTAGGCATCTCCTCTGAACCAGAATAACCTTTTCTTGAAACTTACTTAAATAGATGGGAGAGAAACAAATGCTAAAAAAAAAAAAAAGAGGGGGAGAAAGGTACCACTTTTAGTAAAACTAACTGCTAACTAAGTCCTTTTACTCTGGGAAAAAATGTTGGCAAGAATGACCATCATATTACCCATCCACAACCAAGCTCTAAGACCACAGGCCCTTGAAAATCCTGCTCCATTTGCCAAATAAGGCAAGTCAAGTAGAGGAGAAACTATCCTAAATCAATGGCATCAATGTGCTGCCTACTGCAGTAAGAACGATGCTTCTGGAAAAAAGTAATGTTAATCCCTCCATATTGAAATAATTTCTGTCCAGCAATGTGGAATTCATTGTACTAAGGAGGTTGTCGTTCAACTTCCTAGGTATAAACTGTGGATTATATGCAACTTGAATGGCTAAAAAGCATACTCCCAAGAAAAATAAGCAACTAGATTAATAGTGAACTATGACTGCAGTGGAAGAAATAGATTAGCATTTAATGAAAACAATGATAGGTGATCTTCAGAGTGTATTACTTGAAGTTCAGTAAAAAGAACATTAAATTAATGCATCTTCCACAAAACACAAATGCTAGCTATAAACTCTGATAATCCTTCACCACTTGGTCACCCTGAATATAAGTCTTTAGGTTTACTTACCTTATTGGCTGGCTGACAAAGGCATTTTTGTGGAGTCTATATGCTACATAGCTTGGGAAAGAGCCCGATTCCAGTGAAACTCCTTGCACAGAAGCAAAATGCTTCTCTGTTAGATTGTATGATTCCAGCATCTTGAAACCTTTAAGTCCGGGAAAAAAAATTAATAATAAGAAACACTGAAGAGTTGTAAAAGACACAAATGAACATATGAAGAAATATTAGACAATTACTTACCAGGTGAAGTGTATCCCTCCAAGTAAATAAGAGGACAAGCTGAAAGACATTAAACAATATATAATTCAAAACTACTAATTTGAATGAACAGGATATGAACATATGTATACTTCAGAAAGTTTTATTACCAAGAAGTCTGTGCTATTATTAATTATGAGACAGTTTTTGTTACATTTGTCATGGTGTTTCATGAGCTGTGGTAGACATAATGTCAAAACCTTTACTCATCAGTTTTAGTAGGATATTTATACTCTGACAAATTGTATGGAATGACAAATGAACCCCAAATATTTTAAGAGTATAATTCATAAGAAGAAAGGGGGACAATGACACAGTCTTTCCATGAATATTTAAGGCATGAGTCAAGCCGCATAATCGTTGTCAGATTCTCAAGAAATAACTGCACAAATGCTAAAATCCTCAGGAGCCAGCAGATGAGGCAGTTAGGGAACACACAATTGCACATGAAAGGCCTGAGAATTTTTTACTTTTGCCATAGAAGGATTTCACTTGAGTAAACAACTGAGCTTTATTTAGATAATTTTAAAACAGCATCACACACTATAGCTAAGCATCTACCATTTACCTATTCCAGTGGTAAATAAGAGACCTGTTATGCCTGCAGTTTACATTAGGCATCATGCTACTTCTTAACGTTGTCAGTGACTGCTACTCTTTTCTTCTTCTACTAGTATTTTTGAAATGCAAGATTAGATTACATAAAACAATACTCACTTCAAAATTTTAAAAAGTAACTTGGTCCTTGAACTATATCCAGTTATTCTGAAATCTAACTTTTTAATATGAACATATCTTCTGATGCACCTTAAGTAAGATGGCAAATTGTATTTGGGTTGTGTGGCAAGGCTTTGGTAACTGGGGAGCAACAAGGGTGACTTCTGTGGGAAGCTGCAAGGTGCTTCCCCTGTGTCCAACAGAGTCAGTTCCATCTGGTACCAAGACAGACCTGCCACTGGCCAAGGCTGAGCCCCTCAGCAATGGTGGTAGTGACTGGGGGCTAACATTTAACAAGGGGTGGTAGCTGGGGTTGGGGGTTGTGTGTGTTCGAACAGCACAACTGCCTGCAGCTGGAGAGAGGAATGAGAACATGTGAGAGAAACAACTCTGTCAGGCACCAGCGCAGAGATTCCACTGTATTCATGGTCTTCCCTGTGGTGAAGACTATGGTGAGGCAGGCTCTCAGTGCAGACCGTGGAAGTCCACAGAGGAGCAGGTATCTGCCTGCAGTCCCTGGAGGACCCTAAGGCAGAGCAGCTGAATGTCTGAAGGAGACTGTGACACTGTGGGAAGCCCATATTGGAGCGGGTTCCTGGCAGGACGCATGGTACCACAAAGAGAGAAGCCCATGCCAGAACAGGTTTGCTGGCAGGACTTGTTGACCTCATGACAGACCCACAACGGAGCAGGCTGTGCCTGAAGGACTGCACCATGTGGAAGGGACTTAATGAGGTTCAACAAGGGAAAGTGTAGGGTCCTGCACATGGAGAGGAATTACCCCAAATTCAGGTTGGGGGTTGACCTACTAGACGGCAGTTCTGCTGAAAAGGATGTGGGATGTGGATAACAGGCTATGAGCTGGCAGTGCCCTTGCAGCCAGAGAGGTCAATAGTATCCTGGGGTGCATCAAGAAGAGTGGCCAGCAGGTCAAGGGAAGTGATGCTGCCCCTCTGCTCAGCCATAGTGAGGTGACATCTGGAGTGCTGTGTCCAGTTCTGGGCTCCTCAGTACTAGAAAGACTAGGAGCTCCTGGAAATGTTCCAGTGCTGGAGCATGAAGATGAGGGGTCTGGAGCAGCTCTCTCATGAGGAGAGACTGAGGCAGGTGAGCCTGTTTAGTCTAGAGAACACTGAGAAGGGATCTCATTAATACATATAAATATCTCGAAGGTGGGTGTCACAAAGATGGTGCCAGACTCCTTTCAGGAGTGCCCAGCAACAGAAAAAGGAGCAAAGACCACAAACTAAAACACAAGAAGCTTCACCTCGATATGAGGAAGAACTTTCTTATGTTGAAGGTGCCAGAACACTGAACAGGCTGCCCAGGGAGGTTATGGAGTCACCCTCTCTGGAGAAATTCAATACTCACCTGGCTGCATACCTGTGTAACCTGCTCTAGGTGACCAGAGGCGCTGGACTGGATGAACTCCAGAGGTTCCTTCCAACCCTAACAAGGTGATTCTTGATTCTGTGAACCACACTGGAGCAGTTCATGAAGAACTGCAGCCCATGGGAAGGAACCATATTGAGAAGCTCATGGAGGATTGTCTCCAATGGTAAGGACCCTCACTGGATCAGGGGAAGAGTTTGAAGACTACTCCCCCTGGACGGAAAGGAGCAGTAGAGACAACATGGGATGAACTGACCACAGCCTTCATTCTCTATACTCCTGTGGTACCCAGGATGAAGAGATAGAGAAAATTGGGAGTAAAGCTAACTCCAGGAAGAAGAGAGGGGCAGGGGGAAGGTTGTTAATACCTGGCTTTATTTATCCTTATCTTACTCCGATTTCATTCATAATAAATTATTTTTTCCCCACATTGAGTCTGTTTTGCCCATGACAGTAACTGTTCAGTGATTACTCTCTGCCCTTATCTCAATCCATGAGCCTTTCATTGTATTTTTTCTTCCTTGTTCAGCTGAGAAGGGTTGAAATAGAGCAGCTTTGGTGGGCACCCAGCATCTAGCCAAGGTCAGCCCACCATTCACTTGTAGCAGTATATAAGCAAACATAATAATTTGGGAAAAGGGAAACCAATGTCTTCTACTCACTTGAGGTAGCTGTCTCACACACAAAGGTGACGAGGTTATCTTGAATCTTTTCAAAGGCATCAAAGTCATCAACGATAAATACATGGCGCTCACTGGGCTTGCTGGCAATCTTGGCCAGTTCATTGTAATCTACATCAGCCACACCAACCACAAAGACACTGAAGCCTGTAAAAATAACACTTGTTACTTGAAGTAAACACACATTAACATTTTTCATGACAATATTGCACATACCATTGACTTGTGAGGAGCTAGCTATGAGCACACATTCCGGTTCTCTTTTCACCCTGTCAAATCTCAGAAGGTTTTCGCATCTTTCTTTCAGAACTTTCTCCTCTTTCATTGTTTTTTCGGGCATTATCCAGTTTCATGCAGCCTTGGCTACATAGTCCCCTCACTCTTTAACACAAAACTCTCAGCTCTACAGTACCTTAAATCTGTCCTGGGGCCAAAAACTGTACAGATCATTAGTTATCCAGTTATCTATCTGTTTCCATCTCTTGCATTTCATGCCTCTTGGATTCTCTTTTTTAGAGTGGTATTCACCTCACCAACTTCTACTTTCCCAGTTAAGTTGTCTAGTTTTTCTCGATAATCACCAGATAGACATGGGCAGATTCAGAAAACAATTCATCTTAGCTCCCTAACGTGCTGACTTCAGGATGGGAAAAGTCATTGTCTCTAGGTGCCTATCTGTTGCTCTCTTCACCAGTCATAAAAGGACCCTAGACAATGACCTCAGACTAGACATTTAATTATGAGATGTCTCAAGTCAAATTAAAAGAACCAGACCATAGAAGTCATTCATACCACCAGGTGTAAATTTCATTGAAGAGAAACTGCATAGACATTGGAAAAGCCAGTTGGAGGCTGAAACCAGAATTCACATTTATTCCAAATGATAAAAGTTTTTTTGGTTTTGTTGTTTTTTTTTTTAAGAAGGTAATTATTCCCCTGGTGAAACTTTGGCTGAAATACTCTGTCCAGCTCTGAGAATGCGTTGATATGTGTAGAAAACAATGCAAGTAGAGAGGAAACTAAAAATGATAAGGGGTTTCAAGAACATGATTAACATGAGATTGAAGGAACTAGGTTTGTTTGGTCTAGAAAAGAGAAGACAGAAAGAGGACATGACAACAGGTTTCAGATATGAAGGCCCATTACAGTGGACAGTGATCAACTTCTTTCCTGGTTAACTAAGTAAATGAAGACAACAATCTCAGTAGCATGAAGAAAGACTTAGGTGCAATGCAAGGCAAAGGTGGGTACCAGTAGGGTAGTTAAGCACTGAAGCATATTGTCCAGGGAGACTGAGAAACCATCTAGACAGAGGTAATTCTTCCAGATTAAAGAGACAGAGAAGATGACCACTTGTGCTTTACATGCATGTGATTCCCATAAGGGCGTACAACATCTCCCTGCTCAGAGATCAGGACTAGATGGTTCATGCACTGAAACACAAAATGCCAAGTGCTGGAACAGGAACTGAATACTACGCTCACATAAGCCACAATCATCAAATCTGACAAGGAAATGCAGTGCTTCTTAGCTCAAAAGGCAACCATTCAGGGGATCCATTCAAACCCAGCTTCTTCCAAAACAGTTGCTTTAACTGGAGATCCAGTGGTTTATACTAGATAAAATATAAACCTCAGCAAACCAGGCCCATTAAAACATAAGCACTACTATGGAGTACACTTCCCAATGATTTCTGGGGTCCATGCACCAAAAAGAGGAAAAAGTAACCAAATACCACATCTTTGAAATTATATGCATGAGGAATTACTTGAAATCTTTGGGAAGCCACATCCTTTCCCAGAGAGAAGGCTTAAGAAAGAAAATGTAAGTCTACGTCCAGAGTGCACAAATTCTTTGAATAGTTTTGAAGTTTGCCCAAATACTCAGAATGCATTTCCCAGTCCTTAAAGGATGAGTAAATGATTCCCAGATAATTGAAGCAATACAGAAAAGAAACAGCCAGGTGCTGTGAATGGCTTACCAGAGTGCTGTATGACTGTTGCTGCTTTCCTCACCTCATCCTGAGACCGACCATCTGTGACAACAACAAGCACCTTGGGAACACCTCGCCTCATGCCACTCTCCCAAGTCAAAACCTTTTCTTTGATAAATGTTAGGGCTTTGCCTGCAAAGTGTACAATAAACAAGGAATCAGCCTTATTATCCACAAGAGAAGAATTCTTTTACTTCATAAGGGCAACTGCCACAGAGCTAAAACACAACAGAAAAACCCACTTCTTCAGCCATGCAACACTAGGATAATTATGCAGTTTCTGAAAATATTTTATCTTAAATAAATATAATTACAGCCCAGAATTACCTGTCCTTGTGTTTCCTCCTCTGTACTGAATATTTTGAAGAGCTCCCAGAGCCTGGGCTTTGTCATCAAATGTGTTCAGTTTAAATTCAGATTTTGCCTCATCACTGTACTGCACAAATGAAACCTGAAATGGAATATAACACAGTGTTCAGTCTCAGACCTCCACATTCAGGCAAATTTTCTCCATTGAAATATGTAAATTTGTATATTGATAAGCCTTAAATAATCAGAAATTCTTTTTCAAATATGTCTGATTATGCACACATGTATTTTTATATATAGACATCAGAGCAATATGCACACAACTATCTTTTCTTTTTTTCTTTCTTTCCTTCTTTCTTTCTTTCTCTTCTGTGTATAAAATGTAATACGGCCTTAGATGCATATGATGAAATTCTTGCTATTACTGTGGTGAGATATATATGCCTATTCTCTACTTCTGAGTAGATGTACAGTATCTACTAAGCTTCTTCTATCTGTTTTTTTTGGTGTTTTTTTTTGTTTGTTTGTTTTGGGTTTTTTTGTTTGTTTTTTTTGTTTTGTTTTGGTTGGTTTTTTTGTTTGTTTTGTTTTGTTTATTTTTAGGAATAAAAAAGAATTTTATTTAAAACAGAATATCAATAAAGTTGAATACACACATAAGTGTATACTCTCTTGCCTTAAATACTGAAATACAATCACGGAAAATTTATTACTAAATAATCATTAAATATTTCCTTATTTTGTTCCTTTCAATAATCTGTAAAATTGCAACATTGTAGCAATTTATTACTATTTTAATGCTGAATATAAATATTTCTCTATGTATATATTCACCTTTGTTGTAGTAAAGTCCCCTTTTAAAATTATTAATTTTCAATTAAAAACCCGAGATTGTTGCATCTCAAGTGGTATGTGACTTCATTCTTTTATTAAACATTAGTGTTTATATGTGTCTGTCACCCATATTGTCTTCTCTGCTTTCAAATATATTAGCAAGAAAAATATATTAAACAAAAAACAAACGAAAACTAACCTGTACAGATTAGAGCTAAGAATGATAAAGAGTGTCTGACATAGAGTGACTTTAAGGAACATCTTTTCCTTTAAAAGTCTAGATAGTTAAAGACAAGTAATCAAATTACTAAAAAGATGCCTTGAAGATGAAAAGCAGACCTTTAACAATGTAAATATCCCGTCAGCCTTCTAAGCAAAGAAAATGCATTGCACCTGCAGCGCTCTGCAACACTCCAGAATACCATGTAAGAAACTCTTTCAGACTTCATGTCATTCATTTCATGAAAGAGAAAGTGAAAGAGAAGTGCTTATGGGAACCTAGATACTGATTTCATCCAGCTTCCTACAAGTAGAAGAAAACTGATAATGCTGCAATGCTTATGGTAAGAAGCCTGACAGGAAATTACCCTGACATAGCTATGAGTAGCCCAGAACTCCTGAAAGTCTATCCCTCATTAGCTATTACTGTTTACTCTCTCAAAATACACTAATTCATTAAGAGGACCTTTTCATATTTTACTATGCCCACTGTGGAGCAGACCCAAGTTATCACAGCATGAAAAGGCTTCTGCAAGTGTCTTTTTCAAAGGCATTCTGCTATTTAGTGCAGTGGGATTCTATGGAGCTCAGCAATGGCAAGCAGCTGGACCCTGCATGCACAAGACTTATTTTTTACACTGAGAATTTAAAATGTAGCCCTCAATCAAAAGTCAGAATGTCCCTAAAACAGATTTCTGATATGACAGAGATAAAATTCAGGGTATAAGAACTAAGCAGTGTGCCAGTTGTTGACAACATATACAAATAAACAAAATATAAAATTGACCATACATCATCCCGTTTCTCTACCTGGAGGATTCCCACAAACTAACTTTTGTATTTCAGAATATTAACATCACTAAATAGATTGGATTTCCCTTGTATTTATAAAATGGCACATATATATAATAAATAATAGGCATGCACACCCATATACATGTGTTTTACAACAATCTAATACACAAAATGACAGCATTCTGAAAGAGGGTAACAATTCAGTTCATCTTCAATTTCCCTCTAAAATGTGCCCAATGGGAATAACAAACCTACCTGGATTCCAGCAGGATTGATTAAATCAAAGGCTCCTACTGTACTAAAAACAAATTTCACTACTTTGTTGAAATTATCATCACCAATACTCCAGGAAGCATCAGTCAAGAATACTATGTCTGCTTTGGCACCTCTGCAAACTGAAAATCCAAGAAAAGGAACCCTTAAAATACATCAACCATATCAACATGAAAAAAATATGGCTACAAAATTTGAAAATTCAATAATGACAAATACTCAGCAAATGCCTACTACCACACATTCAACCTGGCAGATGACTAATGCTCTACACAAAAACATTTATTAAAACATATCAAAGAAAACTTCAATAAATGTGAAAGAGTTCAAGAATAAAATGTAACAGTTGTAAATTACTTTTTTTTTCTCTCAGCTACCATGAAACATGAATTGTCTGCTGAGAGCAGATTATCTCATAGACTTTATGCAGATCTATAGAATATCAATAAATTTTCCCACTAAGGTTTGCATCTTGTTGTTCTAAACCAGGAAATGCTGAAGTCTAGTAAAGCTCTAGAACAAAGGAATGGCATTAGGAAAGGTCTCAATCTTCATTTCTCTAAAATGCTGGGCTAGTTTTAAATCCAGTTAAAGATATGAAAAATGGAGGTAAACTATGAAGTAGTATAGCAACTACACAAAAATATTGAATAATTCTAGAAACAAACATACCATCCCGAGCTGGAGGGATTGTGGGAGGTGGAGGAGGTGTAGGTGGTGGAGTTGGTGCCTCAGTAGGTTTGAGGACTGAAAAGAAATAATAATTTTATTCTACAGCTATAATTCCATGTATTCTATATATATATATTCTATAGCTAAATTCTATAGCTAAAACTTCAAGTTCACAGTATCTGTTACCTACCTGTATGCTCCCTCATAGAGACTGGAGGTCCCTCGAGGTTAGGGGTCTGAACAAAGACAGTAGCATTGTATTCTGTGTCTGGTGAGAGACCAGTAAAGCAGTAGCTTGTTTCTGACCCACGTATTGTGATTTCCTGTCCTCTGGAACCTGCAAAAAAAGCCCAGTGGAAAGAAAGTTAGAACCTATTACTTGCTTTCTAATGTATATAGACATAAGTGTAGAAGTGAAGAAACTTCTTGTCCCATAACAGCCTTTCTAGACCAAATCGTGTAGTGGTTATGAACCCTAGAGCACCCTGGAAAGTGCAATTGCAGTGTAGATGTGACACCAGGCAACTGGGAGATGTAGGTCCA
Organism: Rhabdornis inornatus; assembly: GCA_013397075.1. NCBI lineage: Eukaryota > Metazoa > Chordata > Aves > Passeriformes > Rhabdornithidae > Rhabdornis > Rhabdornis inornatus. The sequence continues at coordinate 102,854 of VWZS01005539.1, read as the reverse complement.
CTTGACAATTATCAGTACTCTCTCTTTGCAGCTTTTTCACCACTCAAGAAAAACAGGTGATATTCAGAGATTTACAACTCAACCAGATAAATCATTATGGTCGGTGCTTGCCACCAATCCAAATTAGTGGTGCTGTCACTGGCATAAGACAATTATGTTTCCAGAAAATGCAGAAACTAGAACACACTTACCATCAGTTGGGTTTAGCTTCAGTCTGTAGGAAGTTGCTGACCGATGAGGAGACCACCGGATACAGAGAGTATCCCAACCCACTTTATAACTTTTTAGGTCAGTGACATTCAAATATACTGTGAAAAGAGAGAGAAATTGTTCTCTGGAAAATAGTATGTAATAGGTAAAGCACACCAAAATGAAAATTGTATTAGCAGCACTGGTTTGGAACCTGATTTTTAAAAATAGCTGCAGAAAGAAAGAGCAGTTCTAGTCAAATCTCTTTTATTTTACACCCTGAAGATCCCCCCACCTAGCTATTTACAATGGCCCCAGATCCCATATTGGGTAACAGCCCATTTAAGGAGTTTTCACACGAAGCTGATTTCTTTACAAAATAAGAAACCTCCAAAAATAAAAACCTGACCCATACATATAGCAGTATGAAAAGAATGTACTGAGTCAGGATGCTTGATTCATCATAACTGAAGAAATTTTTAGAAGTTTCTTAGCTGAGGCCATCATCAAAATCACTGGACATTCCTATGAGGTAAGAGCAGAGTATCAAAAAGCCTAGACCTGCTTAGTAACATGGTTAAATTCTGTAGTACCCTGAAGACAGGTAAAGATTAACTCCAAGTACAGCTTAACAAAATTTTAGGAAATAGACTAGAAAATTTTATTTCATCAAGTCATTACTTTAAAATATATTTTCATTAGTCTTTCCAAGATTAGTGTTTTTAAGATCTACATCATGGATAGATGACAAGTATTCTCTACGAGAGGATGCTCAGGCTTCCTAGCAACCAGCCATCAAAATCTCTTAATCAATGTTGTCTCAGACCAGCATATGTATCTAGCATGACTATGACAAAATTATTCTGACTTACATGTAGTGCCTTGATCTGTCAAAGGTATGCTCATTCCAGAATCATACTGGGCATAAACATTCACATCATAAGTAGTACTGGGAGACAGATTATGCAAAATGTAGGAAGTCACTTCTCCCACAAAAAACTCCCTGGGCTCATTTGAACCTTGAATCAAGGAAGCATTAAGAACAGAGAAAGAAAGAATCATGATTACATGAGCTACAAAACTATTCAGTCTCTTCCACATCAGCAAATGTTAACCTCATTTTTTCTAAAACAAAGCATATTGATTTCTTAAATTTTAGTATATTACAATGTTGCAAACAGAACATAGTTTTACAAACTATTGTGCAATGTTTGTGTTCAGCTTCTAGAAAGATATTTGTATTGTTTGAAGGCCACATAAAACAAAAGTCCTGCAGGCCATTAGTACCAAAATACCTGTCCAATATCATCTCATATATACCAGTTAGGAGGACACCTTAGAAGGACAAGAAGCATTAAAGAGGTTAAAAACAAATCAGGTCACTGTATAAAGTATTAATTATACAATTCAATCCCTGTAATTGAATGTACGAAACTGCAATTGATAGTTTGTGTTTATTATAGAATACTGATCATAAGACTAAAATTTTCATGAGAATTGGTAAACAAAGGAAATAAAGAGATCCTTTAACACAAAATGATACATATGGTTTTTACTCTGGTCTGCCATTAGCTACTCACTGTTCAGAAAGTGGCATACTCAGAATGAGCAAGTTTTCTTACCCACAGGTTTGTATACAATTTTGTAGCCAAGAACAGGGGATGGTGAAGGATCCCAGGAAACTCTGAAACGTGTATACCATTCATCAGTTATATACATATTTTGGGGAGGAAGCAGGCCAACTAAAAAAAAAAGAAAAAAAACATTCTAATTAGGCTAGTAATGTTTTTCAATCTTTAGAAATGCAGATTGTTACTCTGCAAGGTAAATATCACATCAATGAGTTAATTAACTTAATGAAACCTTAAAAATGTTTAAGTGCTCAAGGAATATGTCTTAAATTTAAAAAAGAATAAACATTATGAATACTATAATTACCAGTTCTGCCATTTCCAGTCAGTTGTCCACCATCTCCATCCTCGTACACAGCAACAACAGTAATTTTATATGGAGTATCTGATTGTAGTGGTTGTAGTATCACATTATTCCTTATGCCAGGAACTGTTGTCTGGAACACCAAAGAAACAGAGGTAAATGCACTCACAGTCTTGTAACTGATGAGTAGTGACAGTAGCTAGAAACAAAAATTTGTTCTGACATTTGGCACACTGTGTTTCATGTTCACCATAAAAAAAGTCATTCAGGCTTAAGGCTTATAGCATATAAACAATTATCAGTAATTGTTATTTTGAATTACAAACCACTGTGGCTATCCCAAAAACATGAATCAAACTGACTCTTCAGTCCTAACCCTCACATCAGACTGAGATGCTGCAGTTATTCATCAAGATTTCAGTACTCTTCCCTCATAAAAATATAAAAGTCATCATGATGTGTTTGTTTTCTTCGCAGAAAAAAGTTATTCTGAGACAGAAGCTCTAAATATATTGACGTATAAAAATGTCCCTATATATGCATCCCTTAATCTCAGCTTCCTTACGCAGCCATGCAGATTGTTCCCTTCTAATGAAAATGTAAGTATAATCCCAAAAGTGATCCTGCTCCATAAGGAAGAGATAAAGCACTGAAACTAAGGGAAGTATCTTGAAGTATCTTTCTCAAAAGCACATGCCAATCAGCACTTGCTATGAATATTTGATTAAAATTTTCAAATTTTTGTTTTGTTCAAAAATTTTGTTTGAGACTTGCTGTTCTCAGGGATTGTCCAACTTTTTCTGCAAAGAAAAGATGTGTGTTGACAATATGTGTGTCCTGATTAACGAGTCCAGTAGGGAATTTTTAAACAGTGAATTTTCAGCATGTGCTATACAGTAATATAAAAACAATAATAATTTGTCATTTTGGCTGGTGGCAGTTTGCAGGAATTCTGCCATTGTCCTCTATAGGATCTGAGCTTAGCTTTGCTATAAATGATCTTTGAATTTTATAAGCTTCAGAATAACTTGTGCTATCATTAAGGTGTGGTAAACGAAACACACAATTCATAGTGAAACTTAGAACAGCAAGTTAAATGCTGAATCAAAGTTACTATTGTTGTCTTATTATTCTGTCAGCTCTCTTCAATTTATAAAATTCAGACTTATGTTTATTCTGTATCCTAGCACACTAACTTTATAATGAATACAGTATGAAAGGCTGTTCATGGCTATAGATGGCTATTCGGTGCCTCACATTTTAACAAAATGCCAGGAAGCATATTCTGTTCAGAATCTTCTGATTAATGTGTGACTCACATATTAAACATTATTTCACACACATATTTGTTCATGAAAACATATATTTTCTGAAGCTTCATCAGAAAAAAACTGTTTTATACAAACCACGGCTTCCTAACACTGACAACAATGACCAGAAAACCCACAGAGCCTGCACAGTGTCCTACATGTAGAACACGTCTTGTTTTTTCTGTAGCCTAAAGAATTGACTGAGAACACCTCAGTGCTTACTAAGGAATTACAGAACTTACGTATTCATCAATAGGGTCCCCCACAGTGGGTGAATAAATGATTCTGTACTGCTGGACTGGCCCATCAGCATGGTCCCATTGTACAGAAAGGCTATTTGTAGTCTCATCAAATACTCTCACATTCCTTGGACCACTTCGAGGCACTGAAGAATGAAAACACAGAAGGTTGTATGGGGCTTGATACCTCTAGATCAGTGTCACCCCCATCAATTCAAATGTTGCCCTGAAGCCAAAGTCAAGGGCCCTTCCTGAAACCCTGAATAAGTAAATATACGTGGGGAGATTAAGTCAATGGTCATGCAGCAGTGCCTGAAGGTCTTAAATAGAAAGAGGTCCCAGCTGGAGGAACTGGAGCAGTACAGAAGGGAGAGAACATCCAGATGTGCAAAGTGAGCATCTACACACATTCTGCTTCTCAAACTCCTGCAGTTTGGGAGTATAAGTATATACTATGGCCTGTCACAGGTTCAAGTTTTAGATGAATATGGGGATTTTACAGGGGAAACATAGAAGAAGCAAAATTATTGCTGTTGACAGGTTCTGTACTTGTTATTTCTAGTATGAATTTTAAAGAATCTAAGCATAAGCCAACCAAGATCCCATGAGATAAGTCGTAACAAGGAGATTTTGGTGTTTAGGTGTCCACATCAAAAAAACAAACAATTGGGGAGGCCAACACAATTACCATCTCAGACACTGAACATGAAGACCTTTTTTTCCTGTTGACAACTAATTCTACCCATCTTAATAGGCTTTTTTTTTAATACAAAAGATAAATTGTTATTCGCCTCTAATTGGATTTTGGGAACAGCCTTTGAACTCCTGCACATTCAAATTAAGCTTATTTCCCAATTGAAAATTACATTGCTAATTATTCAAGTACCACAACTGACAGGCAGCATAGCAAAAGTTCCCTGCCACAGAGCCCTATAATTGCTGCAGGCTTAATTCAAATACATTAATTCAGAGCTGCACTAAATAGCTTAAATTATTTGTAGTTGTAACCAATTTTATAAGTTCTTCACACACCAATTTTGACGTATATTTCACAACACAAGTACTGACTGTCTCTTACATGTTCTTCCCTGTGCTTGGCTTGGATTTCCCTCTCCATCTGCATACAGAGCTATAACATTTATTGAGTAAGCAGTGTCAGGAGTCAAGCGCTCCAGAATCACATCACGAGTGTTGCCTGGCACCACAATCTAAAACAGAAACAAAAAGGACGTATATAAATAAATTTTCAGCTTATACCATCTCTTTTCAGAAAACAATTTGAATGAAATACAGAAAAACTGGAAACATGACCATGCTGCACACTGTCCAAGAAAAATAACACAAGTTTAAAATAAACATGCAATATTGATAAAAATTCAATTGTTGGTGAAAAAGAGAACAAACAGTATAAAGAGCTCTCATTCTGAAAATACAATTGTTATTTTTTACATTTTACATTAAAATAGTTCAGAAAAAATAGGAGAAACAATCATAAATAGAAACTAAAAAAGTAAATTCTGCCACAGCTTACTACGTATAAAGGACATAAAAGCCCTTACAATTCTTTACATAAAAACATGTACATCTACGTGTACAATATGGGTGTACATTTTGCATGCGTACAATCATGGTTGAAGCTTTAAAACTGCACTTATTTCTACAGAAATCCAAGAGTTCTTACTTCGCACCTGGAGCGCATTTTTTCACCCACATCCAGACTTTGCTGCTTACCAACCCCCATTAAACAATAATGATGTGGGGTAAGCAGATGGTTTAATGGTAAAATCACATAAACCTGGCATCTAGTTTCATAATTACACAATTCCTAATAAATATTTGTTGTCTCTGACTCTCTTAAAAAATATAATTTAACTCATCTTTACCTGCAATATGATAAAGGATACTCAATCCTCAATGCAGAGTTTTAAATGGGAGAATCTTAATTCTTATTTCTTTCATTTTACCAAACTAAGCCTTTATTAACAATGGACTAGACTCCTATAAACACTGTGCTCTCAGCAGAGACTCTCGTGGGCAGACAGTTGGCCTGAGTTAACTATTATTTTTTACACTTATTGAAGGAAGCAATATTCTCTACACACATTTGACTAATAGTATAACAGCAAAATTACTTACAGATTCTGATGGCCTTGGGCCAGACAGTGGAGCATAATTAATTCTATATTGCTGTACTGGACCTGGAGCAGGTTCCCAACGGACATTCATGCTGTTTGGTGTGGGGTTGTAAACATGAATGTTTCTTGGTGTTCCTCTCTCCACTAGATCAAGGATAATTTAAATTAAGTTTTACAAAGTTGCTAGTGTAAGTTCTATTTCTACATGAATTTACAACAGTGCTCAACACTCAAAAGAAGCTGAAAAGCACCTCAGCCCCAGATAAACACATTACTTATGTTAGCCCAAAATTTACAAAGCTAAGAATCTTCATGTTCAGTCTTTCCAAACTTCCATACCAGGCAGCAAAGTACATGTTTGTACTGCAAGTTGAAGCTATGATCCTAACACTTTGTTATCCTATTGTTGATCAGATATGTATGACAATTACCACAAACGACACATTTTAGGTCAAGGTGACATTCATAGCTCAAACTTCCTGGAAAATTTTAAGTACACCATATGGACATCAGCATGGATTAACACAAATATTCACTGTTTGTTCATGAGTACTTCTACTAGCACTACAATTAAAATTCGACTATTCTGTGAAGTAAACACTAAGCGTGCTGTACAACTTTGGAGCTGAGCTTGCCCGAGTTAAGCGGACTGAAAGCCTCCACACAAATAAGCAAAAGAAACAGAATAAGTTACAAAGCTGCAAAAATAACCAAGCAGGTAAACTTTTAATATAAAATCAATTTCTAATGATCTGAGGCCATTGATTAAAAAATCCTAACATTTTCTTGAAAAGGATTATGTTCCTTACAAGTGCGTCCAGTGTCAGAGGTACGTCCACCATCTCCCTCTGGGAAAACTGGAACCACAGTTACAGTGTAAGGTGTGTTGGGTTCAAGAGTCCTCAGGATGACATAGTTTGTATTTCCTGGTACTGTGGTCTACAAATTTAAACAGAAACAAAGGGTCAAGAAACTTATAAAAACCCCACCAAAAACAAGCAAACAAAAAAAGTGTAAGTTTTTATTTCTCACTTACTACCCTACCATATCTCATTTCCAGACTGGATGTGATAAAAACTTTAGAAAAGGTGAAGCTTAAAAAAACATGGTTTGTGGTATCTTCTGGAACTGCCTTTCAAGAAGGTTCTGTCTCAGACTTAATACAAATGAATTCTATGTTCTCCTATGTAATCTCTTATAGCTCTCTCCACTTTTGGGTCCAGCTCCTGCTGTACTGAAATGAAGTGTAATGAAAATAGCAGAATCTGCAGTGACCTCTTTAATGACTACTATTTAGCAGCTCAGAGGCATTAAAACATCACTTTCTAAGTCAAGAAAAAAAGCCCATTACATAACTCTACGACATGCTAATAACAAGAAGTAATGAGCAGCTCATGTTAGGAAATAAAAGTCCACAGCGTTTAAGAATATTTGTCATCAGTAACACTTTGGTTGCTATTGAAACAATGGCATTCATGTACGACTCATTTCATGCACACATTAAATTGCACTGATGTAGAAAAAGAAACACAACTATGAAATAATATTTCTCAACCTGCAGCAAGGGTTTCCTATTTTCAGGATTCTTTTAGCTCTTTAGTAATTAAGTAATTTCAGGAGATTAGAAAGTGGATTTTTCTGCTTTCCCAAATACCATTGAAGCCTCCAGTCACATGACTTCTTAGCAGTAAAAATGGGTAGAAATGAAGTCTGCTAACTTGTTAACTTTTGTACACCCTGAAGTCAGCTTTACATTCACACACAGTGCCCTAGGGATAAAGAAAAAAAACTTGTGCATGGTATTAAATCCCATGCTAAGAGCTAAGCACTGATGGTCTACTATATGAAATCAAACATCTGTAATACATATGGGAGGAACTTTCTTGGAGGTGCTGTGCATTTTCTCCAGGGTGGCTATGAACAGAAAAAAAGCCGGTTCATATTCAAACAAGACATACTTCATTCAGCAGCATTTCTCTCATCAGCACCATGAGTTGTAATTTATCTGAGATGGTTAGTGAGATCCACATGAAGAATTTACCATTTCTTCTGCACCTCCAGCTGTAGGTCTATAAAACACTTTGTACTGGCGAGGACTTCCTTCTGCATGATCCCATCGAACATTCAGAGTACTGGTGGTTGGGTCATAAACCAGCAAGTTCTTCACAGTGGTGAGAGGTTCTGAAACAGATCATCAAGATGTCAGAAATGTGGAACCCTATTTTCTCCTTTTTGCTGTCAGATCACACCTCTGTAATGTACACTTAGAAAATTTTAAAAATAGGTTTAGTAGCTCATGTTAAATCTTATTTATCTTCATCAATCAGAACACATCAGACCTGTCCAACACCACAAACAAAGCTAGTTCGAAAAATTTATTTATGGACAGTATTTTGGAATTATGCAATGAGTTAATTAGGATTTTTTTCTTTATTTCTCACCAAACCCATTGCTGTGTCTGACTTTCCATTGCAAGCTCATAATTAAAATACAACTGAATTAATAATTTTATAGTTATATATTTAATTATATTGAAATGGGTTTTATACCTGGAGTGTCTCTCATAGCAAATCACTCAGTGATTTCTACTGCAGGATCAAAATAACGCATCAATAAAAAATTATGGAGTCCTAAAGAGCACAATATGAAGGTCAGCTTCTCAACTGAAGGTGCTTAAAAGCATGCATATATGAGAGTAACATGCCTTCAGATGCTTTAACGTGTTTGCTACCTTATGGTATAAAACAATTAAACAAATCAAAATGAGGAAGAAGTTCCATAGTAAGATCAGGGTTTCTCTCAGCTGTAAAAACTGGGCATCCAGCCAAAGGCAGTGGTCCAGGGTTTCTCTACAGCCAGCAGACTGACAGGTGCTCTTACTTCAGAGAGTTGAAAGCCACCATAGGACAAATGACGAAAATAGATGGCATGAATTCCACCACAAGGAAGTTTTCTCAGCTCTTCTGAAAAGCAATACATCAATATTGTTTTGTAGCTAATAAGAAGAACTGAAGAAATTACTTACTGGTTCTGCCTCGTCCTGTCATTCGTCCCCCCTCACCGTCTGCATACAGGGATGACACAGTAATAGCATATGGTGTGTCAGGCTGCAGCTTCTGTATCACCACACTGTTCTGTCGCCCTCCAACAGTAGTCTGCAGCAAAACAAAACGAAAATATTAAAATTCCTTTTACACTGTCTCTTTTGTGCTTACTGCTACAGTAAAGAACGAAAGCATTTCATGCAGAGTGGAATACACTGTGATGTATCAAATGCTGTAATTTTCTTGTGACTGACACTGACAGTAGACATTGAACAGGAGTAATATTTAGTACATATTGGTTTTAGCAAGTTTAGACACAAAGCCACTATTCTTTAAAATCTCCACATTTGCATATGACCACAATTGTATATAAACTCCCAGTTCTGTACCAGCACAAATTATATTTTAACTCCTATTATTCTTTGTACTTTTAAGACTATCTGCACATTTTCAAGGCCTATTCAGCTAACATGTTCAGCATAACACTTCAAATCATCCGCTGATGAAGAACTGACAATGAGCAAACATTTGCACATCTTCACATTTCATAGCCGTAGATTATTTTAATTTACAAGCCAACTATTTTAACTTACAATCAAAGGGGTGTTTTGTACTCAAGTGTACAAAGCTCCTTTCAAAGCACAAATTATTTTATCATCCCATCATGGCTGCCTTTACATTTTAGTACCTGATTGCCTTTCAAAACCTGACCCTAAATTATCATGATGGTCTCTGCAGTTCTGTGTGCAGTTTTTGCAGACCTTTTTTTCTGTCTTCAAATCACCTATGATTCCTCTTGGTGCTGAGGCCATTAAAAGTCAGGCAGGGCAATAAAAACTCTCCAGAAATTGTATTTTAAATACTTTGCTGGGGGCTGTTCTACTGCCTACCCAGCACCTACAGTTTAATAAAATATCAGAGAGTAACAAAAGAAAACAAGGAATTATGATCATGGGACTGCAAGTCATTTGCAAACAGACATTAAATGCCATGAACAGAGTATGAGAGATCTGTGTGCTCTCCTTAAACAGAGGTGTTTGCTCCATCACTGCTTGACTCTATCCAGTTGCAAGCAATTAAGTCTATTAACCATATTCTTTGCAGATTTCAAGAGAATAATCAGAATTCCCTTTTTACTCCACTGCCAGCAATGAATTACAGATATTAATTATATTAACTATTGCCATTCCTTATTCCTGTAGTGATTTCTCACTAAAATTGCGTTCAACTGCTCAACAGACATTTCAATTACCTCAACCCAAATGCATGTTGTTCAGAAGAAAGTTAAAATGGGTGTGTAAATATCCAACTGATTCTAAAGTAAATATTCCTAGATATACTTCTGAACATGTGTGATCTCTGATTACAGGAGCAAGCTAAATGAATGTGGTTGTCATCTGAGACTGTTCTCTGACTCATTTGACAGTAACCACAACAGCCTCCCACCACAGAATAGGGCATTTTTAAGTAGCACACACTTCTGATAAACAGCCTGACTGAATTACCATTCCCAGGCTATATTGCGTAAGCCGCCAGTAGCCAAAAGAGTTCCTGCTGACAACACAGGGAAAGCTGGCTGATCATAAAATAATGTCTCTCCATAGCATTACAGTTTCTCATCATAGTGAAAGAGTCTAAGATATCCTAAATACTTCATTAGCACATGTTTTGCATGGATTTCTCTTTGCAACTGCTATCTCTGTGTGCTTATTCTTACCCTACAGTGGTGGAAGACAGTCTCAACTGTTCCCAGCATGTTCCACAGCAAAGTCTTCTGACAGCATGGGAACCACACTATGAAAACTATGGAGAACTCTGGACTATGAAAGTAGTCATGGTAGTTCATATTACTGATTGTTCTGACACCTGTGATCTCTGTGATTTGTAGCCTTAGATGCTGACTTACTCTTCAACACACTTTATTTTAGTTTTATCCATGGATAAACAGTTGGAGCTTATGAACTCAAAGATCTTTTTCAACCTAAATGAGTCTATGATTATGCGATTTTTGAGAAAACAGGATACATCCAAAGTTATTGCTGCTCACTTAAGAGTATTCTAAGTTGGATTTGAAAGGGCCGGAAAAAAAGGTGGGAGTATATACTTATTCACTACAAATATAAATCTTCACATGAAAGGTGATTAATATATACAGTGTTGTGCTTTGAAAAGAAATTATTCTTATGGACTACTTTGCAGAAGGTTGCATTTAAGGTTGAATAACTTTAGCACTTCAAAATGAGTTACCGTCTGCTCAGGGCCATCCCCACTGATAGGCTGGTAAATGATCCTGTATCTCTGCACCCGACCACTGGCAGGATCCCATTTGACAGTCAAACTGTGTGAAGTAGCATTGTACACCTGAAGGTTTCGTGGGCCACTCTTTGGGGCTGAGAAGCATAATAAAAAAAATAATAAATATGTAGTTCATCAAAGAGCAGAGACAAACACTTCATTCTTACTTTTAGGGCTGCATGAATGCCTGATCAAGAGCAGAATGTATTAAGTACAGGGGGCCATAAACTGTAATGTTTGTAAAATAATAAACATGTGGTAATCTAGTGTTTAGTATTCTCCCAAATACACAATAATATTTATTAAATGATCTCAGCTTTTTAACGTCAACATTTGTCACAGTTTAGAAAAAGAGAGCTATGAGTTTCCTTCAATAAAATGGTACCTGGAAATTCAGATTCTTACCTTGTGTAGTGATAGGTACCAAGGGTACTAGGAAAAAAGTAGAAAGAATTTTCAGAATTCTTGTATGTGTATGCCTTCTATTTCAATAACTATGAATAACAACATGCAGAATCCCTTTATCTACTTACATGTTCGTTCACTGCCAATGAGCTCTTCACTTTCTGATTCATCAGGATAGATGGCAGTAACTGAGACATCATATAATGTATCTGGATTCAAATTTTCAAAAACCAAGCTATTCTCATCCCCATTTAAGATAGTCTTGTGAAGAAATTTACAAAAAAAAAAAAAAAGGAAAAGATAAATAAACAAAACCAAAAGACACAAATGAAACAGGCAAACAGAGAGTGGGATATAACTAACTTTTTACTCAGTAACATCACTGAACATGGCTGCAAGTATGTGTCCTGTGTACGTTCTCACTGAGTTTCCAGCTTATAGGGCATTTATCAGTTACATTTCTGAGTTTAAAAATACACCCTCTGAGAGGCTGCCTGCAAACGAATAAGGTGGCTGTCTACTCTTACCTCCTGTTTTTCTGCTCTTCCATAGGGGCCCCATGTTATTCTATACAGAGAGACATCTGGAGCTCCATGATCCCAAGTACCTCTGAAACTATTTGTGGTTATATCTGTGATTCTGAGATTGTCGGGTGCTGGCACAGACTCTATTATGAGAAAAGGAAAAATATTCCACAAAATGTAACTACAAAATAAATACAGTTAAACAAAGGAATTACTCAGACAAATCATTTAGAAGATTATGTAAAAGAGTCATGTCTCAGTTATGCTTCTAATGACTACAATCAAATGCTGTAGTATATAACCCAGTCCACTTACACTAGGCAAATCATCCTTCATAAAGTCACATCATTAGGTCATTATCTGATAAAACAGACCTCAGCAGAGGTCAAAACTCACATGCCTACCCAAAACAACTCAAGCCCTGGCTGTTACATTTTGGAGTTATATGGAGTGAATATGAACTCCCAAAGACACAGGTCAAGCTCCTGCATGAGTTTCTCGCAAATCTTAAAATTCTTTATATAAGCCAAATAAGTCACCACTTATTTAGAAAGAATTCACAGAGGTTAACTATAGGTTAAGGAGGGAAAATATTATAGCCATTGGGAAGAAATATGTAAATAGGTGGAACCAGAGAATTAAACTAGAAATAATTTCTTTGGCAGACCTTTCTTCTTCTTTCCTTACACACATATTCACACAAAACCACAAGTACAGAGCAAAGACTAGTACAACAGCAAGCAGAAAATCTCACAAACATTTTTAAATATATCACACTACCAAATGAAAAATTCAAAAAAAAAAATGAGAGAGAATATTAATGGGTCTTTTCTTCTTTTTCATACCAGATGGAGGGGCAGTGAAAAGATAAAATTATTCATTTTTATTGTAGCTTTTCTGATTAACTATATTCTTAGATTGTAAGCCTTGATCAGGATGAGAACTTCCTTGATAGCTGCTTTCTTCTTTCAGTCTGTCACATCTCTTGTATGGAGATCAGCTCTTACAGCTTGCGCAGCTCCATTTCCTTGCCTCTAATTGCTGAGGTTATTCAAATGTGCCTTTATGATTCTCTAAAAGTAAAGGCTGCTTTAGCATTCCATGATGCAAAAACTCTCTTGAATCAGAGACAGGATCATGTTTCTCTAATCTTTCAGTATATGGTCCAGCTTCTTATTCACTTGCCTAGATTCCTGGGAAGACTTGCTAAACCTTTCCTCTGTCCTCATACTTTCTTACCAATTCTACACCTACACTTCTCCTTCAATCTTTAAATAGAAATTGTTTTGCTTCAGCGGCTCTTCACCTCTCTGCAGACCTCAATATCAGTGTTCACTGCAGTAAGACACAACTCATCTAAGATTCCTGTGGTTTATTATATTGCAAATAATGCTACAAGTCCAAATTAAGTATTTCTCAGATTAAATTAGAGCTCCACCTAAGTTTGATAACATATTGCAGCACACACCACTTAAATCCAACATAAGACAAAAATCTCACAAGAATAATTATTAGGAAAACTTACGAGTGACAGCTTCTGCATTTGTTGGTATGGATTCCCCTTCATCATATACGGCAACAACTTTTACATTGTACAGTGTTCGTGAGGAAAGGTCAGAGAGAGTAATGCTGGTTTTGAGTCTGTCAAGTTCCACCTAAGAATAAAAACAGTGACTTAAAGGATTGTAAATTGCTCTGTTTCTTATGCTGCATTTGGTCTAATGGCAGAAATTCCTGCACTGAAAAACAAAGAAGAATTCTGCGCTAAGTTTTGCCATTTGCCCTTAAATTTACACCTGAATATTGAGTTTACTCTACTAATTCCTTTGTAAAACATATTTTATCACATACACGTAGTACTTGTGGATCGTTCACTGCTTCATTCCTTTGGAAACAAGGATGCAGACTGAACCTTTGAAAAATTCTGGTTCCCTTAAAAAACAAATTTAATTCTCCAAGAGGTTTATGCCTAGCAGGACATTCAAGGAAAGATTGTACCTAACTAAAAGACATCTCTAACAATACTCACACATGTTTTGTCAATAGGCAAAGGGGCTAACATACCTTTATTCCACTATCCTGTACTCTTAATTGTGAGCTGTTCTTAGACCATGGCAGTATGATATTTAAGCAGAGCATAGAAATGGCTATTTACCAAAACACATGAAAACTCTCCAGTCAGTTTAAGGATTTCTCCTCTCTGGAGAAGGAGGAAGAAGGGAGTACCCAATAAATCTATCTTGTGCTCAATCAGTTTCCAAGAAATCAATACCCTTTCCTGACTGCAATCACTATGAACTGATGTTCTTTACTCTCTCTGGTGGGTTATAATACTAACTTTACTATTATTTTAGTAATCTAGCTTCTCAAAATAAAACTTTCCTAGTACTTTAAAAATTTTACCTCCTTTACATCAGCCTCATCAGCTATTTTGTATCTGAGGATGTATTTTCGAACTTTTCCTGGGGCAGGATCCCAAACGACATTCATGGTGCTGTGAGTAACATCCTGAATTTTTAAACCTCTGGGTCCAGGCAAAGGTACTGTAAAAATAGTGACAGTAGTAAGTGAATGCTATTCATAGCAGAGGTATAGGCCTCTCACAGATGGAAGTGAATTCTCTTCGTGTCTTTCAGTGAAAGTCTTTTTAGTGAATGAAGGCAATCACTTTCTGACAAGTTCATTGTCCTGGGCATTAGATGAGAGAGTTCAGAAGATTAATTTCCCAGCAATGAGCAAAATAGCTATAAACTGTCGTAGTTTCACCTTTTAACAATATTTCCAGAAGTATCAGGGATTAAGACCATAACTTTTGGTGACAATAGCCACTTTTCATCTATGGATAATGGTTTAAAATTTTTAAGGACATAAAAGTAGCTATGCTGCAGGCATCTAGACCAGAAGCCTGCCTCTGCCAATAGGAAATGTTTAAGGAAAGGTATAAAAAAGAAAGCCTTTTTAGATCTATTTTCTTCTTGATATAGCATGTTTCTTTAGGGTTTTCTATGCTTAAGAGGATGTCTGAATTCGGGAACAAGGTTTCTAAATTAATATGAGCAAAATCAAAACCTTTTAAAAACACTGTGATCTCAAGATTTCCTTCATTATTCAAGTTAAAAATTATATTGTTCCCCTTTTAGTAGCTGGACTCCTGTCATTGAAATTGCCTTTGAGGTCTTTGGGAACTGTATGAGTGTTAGAAAATGCATAAAATATGATTAAGATGGTCTTCTAAATGAAACAGATGATAGAAAAACTGTTGCATGAAATATGATTAAAATTAGGTGTTGCTGAAGCAATAACAAAGCAAAAACCAAGATGTCCATACATGTTACTTCCTGTGTGGTGAGTGGGTCACTCTTCATATCACCAAACAATACGTAAGCTGTTAAAGTGTACTCGGTGTTGGGGATGAGATCTACCAGCTGCACCTCATTCACTGATGGTCCCACACGCATCTGCACATGAAAAATAACACACCATGTTTAAAAACTGAAGAAAGCAATGACAGAAAAGCAAGCAATGATTTAACTTCAAGGGAATTTTGTTTGTGAGATTCACAGTATATTTACAGTTTCCTGACTGATGTCATTGTATATAATATCCCAGTAAGTTCACTGCACTTCAAGAAGTACATGCCAGTCTTTTGACCATTATGATAGTCTAACAGTTTTTCTTAATTTATTTTTGGTAGAGCACAAGTAGCAAAGACAAATTCTCTTACCTCTTTCTCTGTGGCTGGGACTGTAGCATTCACAGGTTCGTATGTTAACAAATAACCAGTAGCTCCATTGAGAGGTTCCCATCTCACTCGCATATAAGTTGATCCAATGTCATAAACATTCAAGTTTCTAACTGAAGAGATTGGCACTGTCAAATAAAAAATATATATTAATTTCTTTCTTTCAGCTTCTTAATATTTTATATCACAGGTCATACCACTGAGAATATTGCACATGGGTATTAGGGCAGGTTATGGGTAGTAGAGAGGTGATCTGCAAACAGTGGTATTTAAATTCTTAGTTTACAAATGAGGTAATGGTCCTACCATTTTGAATGTGGCCACAAATTTTCTACGTACACAGCTAAAACTCTTATAAATCTTCACTGGAACATTTTAATCTTATAAAAACCAACATTAACTCACTTGAAAATTCTAATATAAAACAACATGACTGACTTGGGATCTGTACAAGGAGGATTTTTTTGCTTTCTTTCTGTTTTCTATATTTCCATTATTAAATAAATGAAGTTTCCATGAAACCATATCAAAAACTAACACAGACCATAAAAATTATACACACATTTTTGACAAGCCTAATACAAAATGAAGAAGTGAAATAAACAGCAAACATTCAATCTTATTAAAGAGGCAGGTCACCCTATGTTGCATACAGCATAAATATACCTGAAATCAATCATGTAGACAGCTCACAGGAGAAATATAGTGAGTTATAACTCACAGAAGTGGCATAATTATGCTGAATTAGCTTTTGCTAATTAGAAATAATTCCATCTGGTAATAGCACGAATTAATTACCTAGCATAAAAATGAAGGAGTACACATCTGTTTATGACCAGATTTCAGGAATTTATAAACTCTGTCTTGTAATTTGTGTCTGTTGTTCTAGTTTCGTACAGCCATTCTTTATGACCCTAGAAGGAAGCTGGGACAAATATTTTCTACCACATTGCAATTACACTTTGCTGAATTCTCCCAGACTACAAGGTCTGAACAACCAGAGTAACACAAAATAGTTTGGTAACTCAAATTAAATATTTTACTTTTGCTAAGCAGAAAATTCATAGTGCTGAAAGTTCTACTGGACAGTTCCCCAGGTGCCAAACTGGCTGTTGACATGTTATTCAAGACCCAATTCTAACTTACAAGTTGTTTCTCTGCCGATCAGAGGTTCACTGCTTTCATCTTCTACCACAGAGAACAGATTAACCACATATTCTGTTTCAGGTTGCAGATCTTTCAGAACTGTTGTTCTTTCCATCCTACTTACATAAAACTGCAAGAGAAGCAATGTTAATCACTATAAGACAAATATATTTGTAATCTTATCTCTAAGAAAAGCAATCATTCATTGTGAAACTGCAGAAACCAATGACAAGGAGATAAATCAGGTCCTAATTTTGTATACATTTTGTCTGAAAATATAGCATTATTTTTGCAAAGCAAGTTGTAGGGAAATCTCAGATAGACATTTGTTTTGATTGAGCTGGATCTGCTTAGCATCAATTTCAGTGCATTCTGATTTCATGCATGGTTTACACTTCTATATCACTAAAGAACATAAAGAAAGGACCAGGGAAAAAAGGGCCACATTGGGAAAAATTTCAAAATCCAGGATAATCGAGATGGTTACAGCACAAGGCATTAGCAACACCTTGCAGAACAGAAATGCCAGGAAGTAGTCAAATTGTAAAGTCAGTGTGCACTGGCATGACAGCTCAAGCTTTAATCAAAGGCCAAATTTTGAACTCTCCATGAGCCAAATATGAGTTAAGATTTAAAAGCCACAATCAGAGATGGGATATTCAGACCTAGGTATGCAGAGACACCTAACTACATTCTTCTAAACACTTAATTTTCCTAAATATTATTATTTTTGGTTAAAGAGAGTAATGAGCAATTCAGATTTCCTAGAACCAAGAGTTGCCAGCCACTGGCTCTCTCTGTAGAGAAGTAATAACCACAAGATAAGTTGATCCTATGTAATAAACAGTCTGGAGTCATACAGTGTTAATCTAAGCACTTCTTACAACCTCTATCCCCCAATGTCTTGTTTTCTACAAAGAAGAAAATGCATTAAAAGGACAGGAGGTGTACCCATTAGTATGGTCAGAAAATTTCTGGAACACACTAATATAAGTAATTCAACTAATATATGACAGTGAAATATGAAAATGAAGGAGTTACTAGAAACAGAAGACAACTTGTTATAAGAAATATATTTTACTTCTGGATTCATGATATTAAAACAACCAGAGTAATATACATGCTCCTATTTTTGTGTATCATTTACCAAAGTATGATACTCTTGACCTTAGAAGCATTTTTAAGTTGCTGTTATATCCTACTCAGCACAAATTCAGGATGACATTACCATGATGTGGAAGTCCAAGGTTATACTGGACAGTGTCAAAGATGAACATACAATACTAACCTGTTTAGGGCTACCTCCAGAGGTAGGATAATATTCAACTCTGTATCTATCAACACTCTCAGGAGGTGGGCTCCATCTCAGTCTGAAAGAACGAGGTGTCACTTCTGAAATAACTAAATTTGAAGGAGGCGGCAAATCACCTGCAAGAGGGAAGCAAATTAAAAAGATACTAATTTATCTTATCAGAAGGGGGAAGAAAACACTTCATGTACTTGCTTATATTTCTTTTTCCTCAGGAGTTCTTAAAACAACTGCATTAAGAGATAGCTCACCTTAACACACTCAAGACTAAACAAGTCCCCTGTAATTCCTATTCCACCTTCAACAGCAGTGTTTCACTGAAGAACCATCAGCTAACATTACTGTTTTTCCATGCTTAGCTTTGCTTTTGGGCTGTCAGACATTACTACTTGAAAAGAGCAGGGCTGCTAAAATTTTCCTTATTGGATGAGTATCATCGAAAAACATGCTGCAATGAATAAAAAGCTGACACACTAAGAAAGACACTTCACGATTCTGGGGAGAAAAAGAAGGCACATCCAGCAACGTCATGCTGCGTTAGTTACAACACAGTCACTGCTGGAAGGAAAGGAAGAACCCCTGCAGGGTAGTCCAGGTGGTCTGCACAACTTCCTCACACCAGCAGCTGAAAAAACAGCCCACGGCTAACACAGTGTTCCCAGTAAGCAATAAAAAGGAATTAGCAGCACAAGCATGTACATGGAAAAAGAATGAAATAGACTGAAAATGTGATGTACCTGGACCTTTCACACTGTTACACAGATTTGTGGTTACATTATCAACAATGGTTGCCAGCAAGGAGAAATCTCCAACATTGTAAGCATGGATGTCATCTGGATCCGTTGCGATCTGCTTCAATTCATTTTCATCTGCATTTTTAATACCTTACAAGACAGGAAGAAAGTAAAACCTGTTAGAAATTATGGCCATGAAGCACAATAACATACAATTAAGTCCCTAAACACATTCTTTGAATAACCTTTGATGTACTTATGTATGTGGCCACTTCTCTGCGTGTTTAGCAGATGAACAGGAGGGGGTTGCTGCAGGCCATCCCTTCACAGACTACTTACCAATTGCATAGAGTTCCACTCCCTCATCTCTGAGTTTTCTTGAAGGGGTGACTACATCATCTTGTGATTTGCCATCAGTGATGAGAACACCAATTTTGCGAGCTCTGGGCCTTAAGCCAGCAGCCGGTTTGAAGTTGTTTCTTAAGATGAAATCCAAGGCCATTCCTAGCATGACACAAAGAAAGTAACCATCACTATAAACTATTTTTATATAGTAGTCACAGTAAAAGAAATTAGTGCATCCTAGTGACTTCACTCTAACAACATACTTCCACAGTTTCTTTCCTTCTAGAAGAATTTTGAATCTAATTGCAGCCCAGCATCTAGACTTCCCAGCAACTGATACTATTCAGTGCTCTCTTACCTGTTGGCAGCACCCTCCTGACTTCCACTACCCTGCCTTCTGGTTCCTGGCTGTCTTCATCCCAACCCTGACATGGAACTGACCTTTCTTCTTCTCATAGGCTTAACAGCAACACAAGCTCTTCTTCACCCAAAATCTCTTCTAACACATTTCTTCTGAGTTTATAAGCCCATGCTGGGCCTGTTCTTTTCCAACCATACTGAGCTGAGCTGTTAAGTCCCTTTCATCACGGACACATTTGAGTTCACTGAACAATATCAGGGTCAGCTACTAGAATCCTTTTCACTGGAGCTTAAGTAAAATCCTGGCACTGTGACATACCTGTAAGAGTATTGCCTCCTTTGTATGGTAAATTGGCTACAGCCTCTAACAAAGACTGTTTGGTTCGGTAAGCATTGAGATTCCATTCTGTCCTGGGATCACCACTATACTGTGCAAGACCTGGGAAAAAAGTATTCATTTACTCAGTTATTATGTGTCTGCAGCAGGTATGCTCCATTTTCCCTCCAACATATGAGAACTTACCAATCTGTACTTTGTCAGGACCGATATCAAAAACTTCAACAATACGGGCAATGAAGTTCCTGATGGTTTTAAAATTTGGCCGCCCGATACTCCACGAGCCATCCACCAACAGCACAATATCAGCTTCTGCTCTGGTTCTACATTCTAAACCTGCCGTGTCAACCAAAAAAATATAGCGTTAGCATGATGGCTTTCTTTCCCCATCCTTTCAGATGACATATGTCATGAGTTAGCTTCCAAAATAGCTCTAGTTTTATTCACTGGCACTCTGTCAAGTATGACCTATTTGAGAGCATTATTCACACTAGTCAGTGGTTCCATGGCAAAAGCTGTCTAAATTCCTTCATGTATGTTTCCTTTTAAAAATAAGCCTTTGCAAATGTCAAGGCCAGTGTTCTCTATTGTCATGTCATCATCTGTTTTGGTCTTTAAAGATGGCTGATTACTTGATTTCAGAAGTTTTGTACAAGACTACTAAACAAACTACTGATATGGAAGTAAGCACTATTAGATTATACAATTTTATGGTATTTTAGTCTGTCACATATAGCTAAACTACTGATTAATTTTCAACCATGTAATAGTGGGATTAATAGCATATATTATAATCACTTTCAAATAAATAGCATTCCTCAATTTTCAGGGGAAAAAGACATAATAATATATATGGTATAAAAGTTTGCATGTACAGAAAAGAAAGAGCACAATCCAGAGAAGACACAAAAGCATAAATGCAGGTCAAGAAATACAGAGGGAACAAGAACAAACATTCATATAAAGCTGCAATGTTCTAAAATGGTAGGAAGTTATTTCAGATATCTTCAGTTTACAAATTACAAAATAAAATATGCATCATATTGTTTTCATCACAAGAAAAATTACAAAATATTTATACAAAACAGAAAGACACAATAATTTTATCCACAGCCATTTGAAAAAAAAAATTAAAAAAAAAAGCCAAAATCCTTTCTCTCTTTTTTCCTGTAGATTTTGTTACCAGCTGCAAATTTTCTGGCTTCCTGCCATCAGAGCTTCTGGTCTTTATATGGAAGAAATCCCATTGAGAAAAATCATCCACACTCATCACAGTTGAAAGATATTGTGATTTCATATATGTTCCACAGAATTGATCCAACACTGTAGACTCATGAATATAACTATTCCATGTACCTGGGGGTTAAAAGCATGATCCTCTTCTGCACAGAAAATATAGATCTAGTCTTTAGTCAGGACAATAGAATCAGTTGGGAGTACAGTTTAAGTCAAACCATGTTAGTTCAAAAAATTGCATGCAAAACTTTAACATGGAAGTTAAAGTTAACCTTATGTACAACATAAATGTTAATCTATTTTGACTTTTATGTTTCTTCCAACATACTGTAGTCCCCCACATGGAAAATTCTAGCAAATGTGCCAGATCTAGGGTGATTTTTTCCCGCCATTAATAAATAATTTACTATTACATTTACAGTCCAAGACATAAATTCATTTTTCACATTAGCCATGACTCAAATTCATGCATTAATAAAATTAATCAGCTTAAAGAGTATAACACCGAAGACAGAAATGAGAGCTGTTATAATGAAAAATAACAAACCACTCTTGGTGCAATTTTTTGTTGCCAGACTTATTAAAGCTTTAGTCTAATGTCACTGATGGCCTGTTTTAGGGTTTTTCTTCCAGTTTTACCCTCTACTATTAGACAGAGGGGGACACCAATTAATTAAAAAGTTTCTAAAAATGTTTCAATAAAGTTATATACAAGATGATTTTCTTTTACACAGCCCAGCGTGGGCTAAGCAAAAACAATACAGTCAGCTGTCAGAAACCTTTTTTCTTTATTTAACTCTGAAAGGACCTTGCAATTAGATTATTTCTCCTCACCAAATTCTCTCTGATGGTTATACAAGCATTGAAATGGCAGAGGAGAAAAGGCTTTCTTTATTCATGTATACTTGGCTATTCAGAAGGAGACCTGCTTTTATATGCTTTCCATGAAGGACTGAGCCCTGAAACCACACCAAAGGGAGATAAAATCATAGCATTCACGGAAACCTTGAAAGAAAGATTTACTAGCTACACAGAGACAAACTCTCAGATAGATACTGGAGAGCACTCTGCAATTGCCTTTGTGAAAAAGTCTCATCCTACCATAGGAAAAAAAAAATAGACTAAACAACGACTGTATTGAATATAAAGTTAAACAATATAGATTAACACTAGGACATTCCCAGCTACCAGATCCTTGTTCATGATATCATCTTAGTCTTAAGAGTCACCATATCAGGACAAACAAAGGGCCAGCAATATGCTTAAAATTCCTTGTTCCACTCCTGTGAAGACCCCTGTAGATGAGCCATGGTCTCTGTTCAAGAATTTGACCTTATGTGATTTAACACAGATGTGGACAGCTTGAAAATGCAATGCAGATGGCTTTGAACAATCAGCAAAACACAGGTTGCCTGTGTTATCATCTTTGTAAGATCATCTGAAGGGTGCAGAGGACTAGAACTGTGAATTTGGGGCATGCTTTGTGGTCATTTCAGACCAGGGTTTATGTCATCAGGGAAGGGAATATAATGAATCCTGTAAAAAAGTATGTATGTGCTTTAGAAAAACAAAAAGGAAATGTAGTAAACTTTTGGTTTTGGTTTTTGTTTTTTTATCCAAAATACAAGACTGCCTTTTCTTCAATTCATTCATGTTTACCTCTAGATAAAAATGGCTCTGTAGTAGTATCTGAAAGGGTGGTCATCTCTTGTCCAACCAGAGGGTTGCTCTCTCCTCCTTCAAACATCCCAAAAACATTTACCTTATAGGTAGTTCCTGCCCTGAAATAGTCAAAGAAGTGTATTTTAACTAAAGTCATTTGGCTAGTTAAATGCTAAACACTTCACTTATTAAATTCTCACAGGAAAAAAATACCTCATGGAAAAGAAGGTGCTAAAACATGAAGCCCAAATACTGGCTCTTTCACAAGATATTAATGTCTCAACAATTTAAAAGCTGATTTTACACTCTATACTTGAATTTATAGCCTTCCTCATTCAAGTTATTTAATTTTGTGAAGAGAAATTGTCCAGGCAGACAGAGACCAGGTTAGGAAAGCTGATAGAACTAAATGAGGCCAGGGACATCAAGGGCAACAAGAAAATTTTCTATGGTACATCAATGATAAAAGGAAAACTACAGAAAAAAAATGGGCCCCCTCCAGAAGAAAACAGACCTGGTTACCCAGGATATGGAGAAAATCTGTTTTCACTGGAAAGTGCTCCAGCTATACTGCTGGAAGGTCACAAAAAGGCAAATGCAGGGACTGGGAATGAGGCCGGGGCTGCATCACAAGAAGTGACCAGCAGGTCAAGGGAGGTGATTCTCACCCTCTATTCTGCTCATGTGTGACCCCACCTGAAGTACAGCATCCAGCTCTGGAGCCACCGATATAAGAAGAGGTTGGACCTCTTGTAATGAGTCCAGAGGAATATCAAAATGATGATCAGAGGGATGGAATACTGATCCTGTGAAGACAGGCTGAGGGTTGGGGTTGCTCAGTGTAGAGAAGAGAAGGGTCTGGGGAAACCTTATGGTAGGCTTCCAGCACCCAAAGGGAGCCAAAAGAAAGCTGGGGAGGCACTTCTGACAGGGGCATGTAGTGCTAGGACAGAGTAATGGCCTTAATCTGAGAGTAGATTTAGATCAGATATTAGGAAGAAGCTCTTTGCTGTGAGGGTGGTGTGATACTTGAACAGGGTGCCCAGAGAAGTTGTGGGTGTCCCATCCCAGGGCATCAAGGCCAGGTTGGATGGGGCTTTGAGCAACCTGATCTATTGGAAGGTGCCCATGGCAACAAAGTTGGATCTAGATGATCTTTAAGGTCCCTTTCAACCCAAACCATTCTATGACTGCATTATTCTTTGACTTAATGATCCTATTTTAATTATATTTAGTATACTTGCCTAACAGATTTTGACTTGGTGTGAAGCCTGCTTTAAAAATCCAAGCCTCTGACAAAATGAATCAAGAGCTAAACTTTTAATGTTTTGGGAAACATGAGACAAGAAACTTTTGAGAAGAAACTTGAAATCCCAAAT
This sequence comes from Rhabdornis inornatus, assembly GCA_013397075.1. NCBI lineage: Eukaryota > Metazoa > Chordata > Aves > Passeriformes > Rhabdornithidae > Rhabdornis > Rhabdornis inornatus. Next base: position 78,528 of record VWZS01005539.1, on the reverse strand, counting down.
ATCCTTCAGTATTCCATTATCTTTCTCATATGTGAAATACATAATACAGCTCCAGCCTATATCTTTCCTTCTTCAGTTCTTGTGAGAACACCACAAACGATGTAAATGGATAATCTTAGAAAGAAACGTTCCAGGAACCTTTCATAGATGGCATAATAAGATTTTCATTGCTAATGGACAAAATTACTTGCTTAACTTACAGTAGATTTTGCCAGGCATTTCAATACCAGATCACAATTAAACAAAACCCTAGGCTAAAGTTAATTAAAGGAAACAAAACAAAACAAAACAAAACATGAGGGAATAACCATACCTAAGCTCCTCCAATACCACTGTGCTGTCATACGGTCCCACTATTAATTCTCCAAGACTCCCATCATCTTCAGTAGGGTGGAAAGTTACTTTGTACCCCTTCACTCTTCCCGGGGCTGGCTCCCAGGTTACTCGAAAACTTGACATAGTTGAATCAGAAGTTCTCAGATTTCGAGGTGGCTTAAAGGGAGAGGCTGAAAGGGTGGGAACAAAAGAGTTTAGATCAGCTCCACGCAAGGAAAAAATCAAGTATGCTTGTAAGTGTATATATAAATACATATATGCACATCCAGTATTAGTGACAGTCCTAAACTCTTTGTTCCTTACTTTAGACACAGAGACAAGTATTAAGAGATGAAAGATGAGATTCCTGTCACTTAATTTTAGCTATCTAACCAATAGGTACATGGTCTAAGTCTATTGTTGAAGCTCCTTCTGCAGTCCATGGACTGAGGGATAAATTGCCTGGCAGCTAAAGCAACTTCACCAACCACAGGTGTGGCAGCGTGTCAAAAAACAATTCTTCTGAGGAGTGCCAGCCAAAAAGCTTGAGGTTTTTAGGTCAAGAGCAACTTCCTCAGAAGACTAACAGCTGCCCACTGCAGGGCAGTACTCACAGACAGAACAAGCTGCTGCTAGCTTCTGCATTTTGTGCAACTTTTGCTTGTGCGCCACTCTAAAGTGCAGTCATGGAAAATAATGCAGCAGTGTAACCTCAAAGTTCCAAAAAAATGGAATTAGAGTAAACAAAAAGTTACCAATATAGCTTTGGCAAGACAGACAGGAAAAAAAAAAGTTTGCCTGTCCCTGTGCCTATGCAATTGTCTAGCTATAGCTGAAAGATGACAAATGCCTTCAGTTTGTGAATTCTGCTGAGAAACAGTAGATACACTCCCATTGACAAGGAAAGCTACAGATTCTCTGTCTCATATCTCATCTTACTCCCTGAATTATCATGACAGCTTCAACTAAAAAGACGACTCCGGCCTCACTTGCTTCCAAAGAGTGTTTACCACCGCAGTTATTTAAACTGAAAGCAGAGGCATATCTGTATCCAGATGAAGAGTTCAAAAATCAAAAGCAGCTGGATGATCTAAAACTTATCTCAGTATAATTTTCAGCATTAAAAAACTAGGTATTGGTTAAGAGCTGATCAAATTTTTGTGACTCCTTTATATAAACCACATTTTAGGGTGAGAAGAAACCTTTCTTCAGTAACTGAGATGCTAATATCTCCACTGTTAGGATGCATTTTTCTTACTTCATTATAACATATATTGAACTTCATTCAATGTAACATATATTCGGAAAACAGAGAATGGCATGAACTATTTACAGAGTACCTCAGTAAATGTCACTAGTGTCACACAGGCAGAAACATCTTGAAAAAGATTCTCTTTTGTAATAGCTTTCCATCTATGGAAGCAAAAAACTGACACTAAATCTGATTGATCTGAACATCTAGAGGACATTTCCTTACAAAATGTAAGACCAGAATCATATTCATACTAAAGGTAGAGTAGAAAATGAGTTTTGCTTTTACCACAAAAATGCTTTCACTGAGACTTAAATGTTTTAGAGTTTCAGCTTCTGAGGGAGAAGACAGCCTGTCCAAAAGACCATGAAGTCAGACTTCTACAGATGAATCTTCAAAATCATCTACTCCCCGTTTTTAGTACCTTAGGTTTTCCACAGAAAATATGGTGACCAGAGAAGACAAACCTAAGTAATATGATGCTGGGTAGCTATTTAATCAACACCCACAAGGAAAAGGCAAATTACGCAACGGCTGACAACACTTGATGAAGTAGTCTATCTTTCTCACAAAACACCTTGTTTGAACTTCTGATGACAGCATTTCAAAACAATTCTAGTATTTTCAAACAGATTTTATACCATATTTATACCTTTTAATATCAACAGCAAAAAGCTGTGCTCAGGCTATGCCACGGTGAAATTTCGAACAAATCAAACTCTCTTCTCAACTTCTAACATTTTCTTCAATTTGCCTGTCAATTAATGATCTTGGCAGACTCCACCATGCTTTCCGTGTTTCCTGATTATTAATTTTAAGCACAAAACTTGCATTATGAAATCCTGTACAACCTTGTGTGGTACATACCTGTTGTTCCTTCTCCTTTTCTTGATTTCCCATGTCCAAAATCATAAATCGGAACAACAGTTATGTCATACGTAGTTCGGGGCTTAAGTCGCTTCAGCACTATGCTGGTAGCAGGACCATTTACTCTTCCAGACATTTGTCTTCCTCCACTGCGTGGTTTGTAGTTCACACGATAAGACAAGACTTTCCCAGGCGAAGGCTGCCATGTAACTCTCATTGTATTTTCTGTCTCGTTGTCTACTGTCACAGTCCTGGCATTTGGTGACACTTTTCAGTGTAAAAATATGGAAAAATTTTTACTTTATCATATACAGATATATTCAAATGCATGACTACAAAATTAGTTCTGCTATATTAAAAAATAAAATTGCCCTTTTAAAAATTCCAGTATTTGATTGTAGGGAAGACACAGGGGAATCTCACAGGCAATTGTTAATTGTTTTTTATTTGGAATGGACTAAACAAACAGAAGTGTGGATTTAACTACTGAGACAAAAAAGAGGGAAGTATAAATTACATGATGACACAGCATAATTGGGAGTTTCATTTAGTCATGTTTTTGGTAATCCATTAAATAATGGATTCAGCACTCTCAAATGAAAGTGATAAATTATAAAGTCGTTGACTTTCTTGAACACAATGTCCTATAGAGTTCTGATTTTCTAAGTTTTGACTTTACAGGTCTGATAAGGTATTGGTGAATACCTAAATAGCTGGCTGTTGAACCCCATGCAAACTGTCCTTCAAACAGAGGTGAGTGACTTTCCAAATGCTTGGAAAGTCACTCATCACACATAGCCAAATATTTTATTATAAATAATCCCAAGTGAACAGACAGGTATGCAATGCTGGCTACCAGCCAAAATAAGCCATCCAGGTTTTGGCAAAGCTGAACCTACTTGGCATGGTGGAATCGGTCAGTATTTCATCACACAGTAAGGTAGGCTTTGTAGGAACTGACAATTTCTAATTGCTTGTATACCAAAAAGATATCGTACTAGTTTCAGGCTATTAGCCCCAGGCCTGAGGCTATTGATAGGCCTAAGAGCAAGTTCTCTCAGTCAGCACACAGAGAGAGTCAGCACAAATGATATGGCTAGGCTGCCTACCTAACCTGGAACAGCTAGAACAGCCAGTGCTGCTGTGCTTGAATAAAGAAGGAAGCTTTATTTTATTTTTATTTTTATTTTATTTATTTTATTCGTGGGACTGCAGTCTGCTTGGACTCTGGGGAGTCAGCTCTTACTAACAGCAGCAGTCACTACTCTTGCAAAACCTTAAGAACACTTGCACTGGGTCAAGGACAAAGGTTAAAGTAGTTCAGCAGCCTGTCTCCAACAGTAGTCAAAACAGATGCTTAGGACAGAGCACAAGAACATATAAACACACATGATGCTTCCCCAGAGATCAGGCTTTATCTTCGCATGGCCCCTTTAGGCAAACAACAGAAATGTCAAGCCTCATCCAGGACATCCCTTCATTCATTCTGACCCCTTTAATTGCCAGTTCTTGCTATAAAGAAACAAGTCATCCCTGGTCTCTGTGTTTTTTCATTTTGCCTACACTGCAGGAGACGCTTGAGCCTGCTTTGACAAATACAACATAATGTTTGGCAAATAAGAAATAGAAAAGCCCCAGAAGGGTAAATAACAACATCAAAATCACCCCTCTGTGCTCAGTGTGAGGACTGTGAAGACTGGAAGGGCAATAATTTGGAAAACAAACTAAGTGATTCTGTGGGAATTTACCCCATATATCCTCCTTGCTCTATCCATATTTCCTGCACCTGACTTTTAGCAGTCATGCCAAACCTATAAAAAGGCTGAATTCAGAGTAATATGCAGACAAAATCATATTTTAACTTGGAAGTAATTCTTGCTGAATCGAAACCTATATGACATAGAAGAGATTTTGTGTGTTTTTTAATGGTCCAACAAAAATGTCAGAATTGGCTGAGCTGAGGTGGCATTTTGGTTTGGGGAAACTTTTCATTAAAAAAACAAAAAAAGAAAAAAAGAAAAAACAAACAAACAAACCAACCAACCAACCAAACAAACAAAAAGACCCCAGAATGTTACAAATGGTGGTAATGTACTACACTTACCATCAGTAAAAGCCTCTCCTTCTACTGGGTCTCCTTCTCCACTGCTGTAGGCTGCATATACCGAAACCCTGTATTTAGTCTCTGGCTCCAAGCCTTCTATCACAGCATCCACTGTATTTCCAGGGACTCTCTTCTCTCCCATGGTATCATCATAAAGTGATTTCCATACTATCCTGTAATAGTTAACTGTTCCTGGAGCTGGTGTCCATGATAACCCAACTGTAGTGTCAGTTATGTCTGTGGTAATCAAATTACGTGGTGAGCCACGTTCTGCAAGAAAGAAAACAGCATATTGTCTCTTAAATGCAGATAGCAAAAGTTAGCAAAGTACAAATGTAAAAGTCAAATGATCTTAAGAGCTAAACTGAACTTTTCCCTTCAGTATTATTTTCTGTAACATACAATGGTAGTCCCAAGAGAAAATAGATGAAGGTTTCAACAAAATGTTTAAAGCTAACTTTAGACTATGAATGATCCTATCCTTACCATGTAAGATACTTAGCAGTCATGCTTTAGAATATGCAGATTGAAAATGGCAGTATTCAAAGATCTGGAATGAAGCCAGTGCTTAAATGTGATGCAGCCCACTCAGGTAAATTTTCACTCTCAAAAAAATGATTTTATTTCATTCATTCATTTTTATTGTTATGTGTATAACTTTTTTCCTAGGTTTAAATAATGGAGACTTTTCACAGAATCACAGAAGCACAGAATCACCGTATCACAGAATCTGCTGAGTTGGAAGACACCCAGAAGGATCATCAACTACCGACCCTGCACAGCACCATCCCCAGGAGTCATGCTCCTGAGAGACTTGTCCACACACTTCTCAAACTCCATCAGGCTGATGCTGTGATCACTTCCCTGGGGAGCCTGTTCCAGTGCCCAACCACCCTTTGGATGAAGAACCTTTTTCTAACATCCAACCTAAACCTCCCCTGACACAACTTCAGGCCATTCCCTTGGTCCTGTCCCTGGTCACCACAGAAAAGAGATCAGTGTCTGCTCCTGTCTTCCCTCTCATATTCAACTTTCCATCAAACAGGACCCTCAGTGAGTCCCTTTCCATTGCACTGTTTTTCAGCATCTCATTCCCTGCTCTGTCCATAAATCCAGGGTAGCCCCATCCCAGGTGCAGAATCTAGCACTTTCCTTTATTGAACTTCGTAAGGTTGGTGATTACCCAGGCCTCTAACCAATCAGAGTCCTTTCTATGACAACTTTATTTTGTTATTTATTAGTACTAGTATCTTCCAGAGTCCCTGATTTACCTGATCATCTATTTCATTTTATGTTCACAACTAATTTGCATTGTGTTTACATCATCCCACACTTACTGTAGAAAACACTCTCCATCTTTCCATTCCTAAGATCTGTACCTCTTTCCTCCCTGTACTTTGTTTCAGCCAGCTTGGAACAAAGGAAGCAGCTCATTAGTCTGTGAAATCCAGTTGTCAGACGGATATGTGAGTCTCATCTAACACATCAGAGTAATTCCTCTGCTTAAAACAGAAGCTCATTGGTCTAAAGTGGTGCAGTGAAAGAAGGGCCTCTGTTTAATGTTTAATGTACATTTATAACATATGTTCAATTTTCCTGTTGCAATGGCTTGCTTTAGATGGCAGGAAAGGAGCACTGACTGGTAGATTTAGTGCAACAGCCTCACCATAGCAAAATCTGCAAAAGGGCTCTATGAAACCTAATCCACATAGACAAGGAAGTACTCAATTCTTTGGTGTGTATTCTCTGTGGGATTTCTCACTGTACAGGACATTCCTGAGAGACTCTTGCTTAGCAAGAGGACTTAAACACTTGAGGTGGCCTTGTGGCATCACAGTTAAGTTTTACCTTCACTGATAAAAATATAACCTTATACTAATCCATAGCAGCCCCAGGACCCGAATCAAAATTCTCTGAACACAGAGGAATTCAATACTTATCCAATTTCCAATATTTAGTCTCATTGCAAGAACAGACCTCAGTCCTTCCAGAAGCCTGAAGCATTTTCAGGCTGAGCAACAAGTTGCTCAAAGTCATATACTGAGTTTTCACTTTTCATTTTCTTCTTTTACTTCCACCACAATCTGCAACATTTCCAAACACAATCCCATTGGAGCAGAAAGGATTGTCTGTAGAAAGTTTTGTTTTAGAAACATCAATTAATCCCATTTAGCTTAATGGTGAACAGAAATTAATGTCAACCTATGAAAGATTCACCAGCTACACAGAATACAGAATCAGAGAGTACCATAACAATCACAAAGATGGCTCTCAAATACAGCTAACAGAACGTGTTGTGGGGGGGTTCTGATTTTAATTCACTCTGAGGGACATTCCATCATGTTTTTCTGGACACAGTTCTTTTTCCATTCTAACTCTGCATCAGTTCTTAAAATTGTACCCTTCAAACTGATTTTTAGCCTCACAATATAAATTACCACAATTTATGGCATCTTCTCTTCAAAAAAAGGTTAAGATACAGAGGGCTTGGTAAAGTTCACTTATAATTTCACAACAGTGATTGCTATACTTAAAAAGTTATAGTGAAAAGGCCCAATTCAGCTCATGCTTCATGAAGTCTCACCAAATTCAGTGACTGCATTAAATGAAAGCCAGGGCAGAATCTTAACTCCAAATAACAATTTTCCTGGAAGCCTGAAAAAAAGATTTGCCTTCAAAAGTAAATTACACCAATTTTTCTGTCTGCTCTTAAGCTCCTACTCTCAAATCTTGGCTTTTTCATACAATAAAAAAAATATTAAGGCAATCCAAATGGAAAAAATATGGAAAACCTAACTTGATAGAATGCACAGATGTCTCACAATAAAAACCTTTCTTTCCATATTTTAATGTAATATAAATATACAAGTTACTTTATTTTGGCTACTTTAAAACATGTCTCTGCCACAACATGATTTCAGTATTCAAGTATCTGCTACCACAGCACAATTTTTTGCAAGTCTACTCTTGGATACTACAGCTAATGATATATGTTGGAAATACTGCAAAAATAACTTCTTATTTCAAATCTGTATTGATTAAGTCATTATTGAGGTCATTAAATAACAGAGGAAAATAATTTGTTTGGAATGGATTATAATGAACAGCAGTTACTGTAATATGTTGGTTCTGAAAGAAATATTCTTTGGAACTAAATGTCTTTTTTATAAGGCAAGGTAAAAGAGGGAAAAGGAACTGGGATTTCTACCAAACCACTAGAACTAAATGGAAAATTTTTACTTCAAATAGTTGGAAACTGCTGACAAGACAACTTACCTACTAAGGGAAATTAGACTTTTATATGTTACACTGCAACTGAGAACATTTCTTTAACATAACACGCTAACTTGATTTGCACCTCACGTGTGAGGTGGAAGTTCACTCATAGCTTTTTTCTGCTCCACTTGATCTGCCGCAGTGGGGTTTTTTTTAATTTATTATTAGGAGAACAGCTATGTTTAAGATGAAGTCCAACTCTAAGTCTTAAACTGTTAGGATTCCATAAAATATTATCAAAGCTGATACACTCAGAGTCAAGAAACACATTTATGGTCCACAATAACACTGGTATAATGTGATCACTAACATACAACGAGACCTATGAAATATTCTTCCCTTGGATTAAAATAAAATACCTGGGTAACTTGGTTATATTTCATGTACACACAAAAATCTACAACTAACACCTGAACACTCACATTTTTTCTTTGGCCAATGTGTTCAGAAATGCTTGTTGAACATCTACTTCTTGCCTGCTTGTTTAAACAGGATGGTTAAGGAGCATGGAGAGACAATGTACATCATAAGAAAGAAAGAAAAGTGCTGGCTGGCTAGCAAAAGATTCCTGCTTTTCCTTGAATGGAAATGGAAACTAGTGTATGTTCATCACTTCATACAGCCCCCAAGACATCAGCAAACAAGGATGGAGTTGTTTTTTTAAATTATTCCCTAACAAGCATGAGGTCCTGTGATGCTCTGGAGCATCAAACCAGCTGGTGTAGGCACAGCTGTAAACCATGGTGAGTACGTACACAGGAAAACAAAGTGTTTGCATGGACAGGTCAAACCCTTGCCTGGGAGAGCAAGCTAGGCAGTAGCTTCAGGCTGTCAGATTCACTTTGGCAATTTTTAGCTCAGAGCACTTTTCACTGCCTACAGTACCCAGTACATCTCAGCCACTGCTTAGAGCAGACACACTTTCAAAAAATCTCCTGGTAACTTTCAGTCAGGTGCTTTTATACCCTGTTCTGGACTTCTGAAATGTCCAGTTTCCATATTAAGTTTTTCCACTGTAGTGTGCCAGAGACACAATGTGATATTAAAGCAGTTTCCTTCTGTCCACTTGGCTCACTTCCCGTAGCTCTCCAGCAATGACTGTTGTTATTGAACACAAGACTGAATCAGCTAAAATTAAAATGTTGACATTCATAAAAATCAAATGTCCTTATTCAAATGGCCTTTCCCCTCAGAGACATTTACACAACTCCAGCTGATCTCAGTGGGATTTTTACATGCAATTTGGGCCCAAATTTTAAACAGCTTTCTGTATGTGTTTTTTAAAACCAGGTTTCAAAATCAATCTACAGTGGTAAATTTTGTGCAGAGCCATGTTTCATTCAAGTTAAACATAAGACTTCTGTAAGCCAGTGTCCTGAAATGTCAGAATCAACTAAATAAGCCTTCACTTGCAGAGGCATAGACCAAAATGTTCTGGCCTGAGTCCTGCCTTGTTTACAATGGGCAAAAGTCAGGAGTATCCCATTGTGTCATCAGGCTAGATTGCCACAGCCAAGGATCCAAGTGCATGCATCAGATGAGTGGATAGAAGGATCACTTCAGTGTTACTCTAATGGTCAAACTCTTCTCAGCACTGGAGGAAACAGTCACTTGAGTGTGCTGATATCCCTCCCTCCAAGACACAAAGTGGTTAGCAACCAGACCTCAGGCAAGTGGAGAGGAGATGTGGCTATGGTGCAGGGGAAAGCCAAAGACTTGCTACACAGAGGCATCTTCACATGACCTCATTAGAGCAGATTTCTTCTCTTCTGCAGAAAGGCAAGAAGATGCCAACCAGGAGAGTTCTAACCCAAAACAGAGGAAGTTTAGCCAGAGCACTCCTGAGTCCCTGATCAAGGATAATGCCAACAGGTGTTCACATTCAGTGCCTTTAACAGTCTGTCTTTTCCAAAAGTTATTCAGTTAACACTGTGTAGAAATATCTTCTCATTATTCACTTAACCGTCCCCCATTGGTTTTTTTTTTCTGGTATATTTAATTTCCTTGATAAAACTAAGATAATTTTCCTCAGATTATCAAGTCAATTTCAGAGGTCACACTCAAAAATCTTGGAATGCATAATTTTAAAAATGCATGATACAGCATTAAATCTCCTGAGACACTGAGTCCTTGTTTCTGTCAGGACAGAGGCAGTGCTACGGCGTCTGACCATTACGTAAAGTCCCTGCGATATGCTAAAAACCTCATTGTAAGGAAATGTCACTTGAATTTGTACTATTCTGCCTGTAGGAGGTCATTCATTTCTAAAGCATTCTTATGTTACTACAGAAAAAGCAAAAGAAGAATCATTTATTTACCAAAGTATTGCTATCAGTTTTCTGACCAATAAAGAGCCCGCTTCCAAAATCCCCAAACCTAAACTACAAGAAACATATACAACAGAAAATCACTTTAAACCAAAAATCATCCAGTCATGACAACTATTTTTCATGTATTGTTTTAGTACAGCCTAATTCTCACAACACAAATAGCTACTCCTCAAACAGGATGGAAGGTTTGGGCCCTATATCACTGAAACAAAAATTCTCTTTCTAAAGCAGAAGACACAATGACATAATTATCTCTCAAATTCATTTATACTTTCCCAAATATAATACAATATGCCTCTTTTTGCTTATTCTAAAAAGGACAAAGATAAGAAACAAAATGGGCTGACACCTCTGCTAATGGAGACCAGCAACATCATGTATGCCTTGTCCTTTTTTACCAACAGTGTGTCTAGCCTAGTATCTTCACTAAGTGGAAATACTTGAAAATTTCTCAGTGCAAGCAAGATGGAAATCTGATCACTGAATATTTTTCTGGAAAAAAAAAATGAACCAGCCTTTTTTCTAAATTTCTCTGAAATTTGTATTTAAAAGTGTAATGACTTCCCTGATTACAGTCAGTTACTCAAATATTCTTAAACTTTTCTGAAAATTATACAGCTGCCAGCAAAAGGATGCATAAACCAGATCTTCAGTTTCCAAGCTTTTCAGACATTTATTAGGATTAAGCATTTCTGTATTGATTGCTTAATCTAGCAATGAATTTGTTACTCTTTAAAACAACTGCAAATTATGAAAGTTAATCTGTTTAGCAGCTAATGTACAGTATGTTCTTTTCATCTGACAGCATGCATTTGAGCAGAAAATCAAATTCTTGCCAGACTTAAAACCACTTCTCTTATTAAAAAACAGATTAGAAAAACAGTAGCTTTCACAAACTGCTCACTGTCTGCTGCATTTAGACTCACCGCCTTCACCATGTTTCTCATTGTATTTTATTTCTGCTGTATAAAGACCTGGGTAAAGATCATATGATCCCAAGAAATACTGAAAGCCAAATGGTTTGTTTGGAGTGTTTGGAGATAAGAGAAAGACTTTTCCCTAAGACATTCCATGGGTGTTTCTTGCTTGTTCTTCAATCTGTATTACAGATCAAATATAACCATCAGTGCAAATCTGTTTAGTTCCCTCAGCTGTCACAAGTCCTGTTCCACCCCAAGGCAAATGGCAGCCTTCACTGATTTAATTTACTTTAGCAGTTTCAACAACTATGTGTGAGCTGAGGGGAATCATAGCCAAAAAAGTATGTCTGAGGAAAATTTTTCCATGGCACCTTTATAGAAGTGCTCCAACCAAAGCTGCCCAGTGATGGATTGCCATGCACTTTTGAAAGTGAGAGAAAAGAAGTGGAGAGTTTTCTACAGTGCATTTTTTTGCACATGCAGTTATGTTTAAAGCAGTATGAAATAGAAAACTCCAGAATTTTCACCTCTGGATGGTACTTCATAACTGTAGACGAAATTAACCAATGACTGAAAGAGGTCATATAAAAGATGAGAATGCTCTAAGTTTCCTAAAATCTGGATTACTGAAGAAGGAAAGCATACTCCTTCAACAAAGGGGCAAATACGTTGTTTCCCTTTTCCTGCTCCAAAAACACCAAAAAAAAAAAAAAAAAGAGGAATTAATCCATTCTCTCTGAATAACAATTACCTGGTAATGGAACAGCACTCTCAGAAATGAGTCATTTTCTGGCTACTCATTTGCTAAACTCTCTACACTGTGTTGTCTGTGAACAGTTCATAAAATGCTGATCCTCTGGCATGTGTTTATCTTCGGGCTGGACCAAAATGCTATGCAAACAGTTTATAAAAGAGATTATCTACAGTTACTTGAGGGAATATTTGCCCTCTCTGTTTTATGCAGAAAAGCAATAAGGGCAAGCATATGCTTAGCAAAAAGAAAAACACAAGGAGAAACTGAGATTACCCAGATGGTAAATGAAATCAAGTACACAGAATGGTTTCTGGGTTTCTGTGGATTGATTCTCCTGTGAATCCTGAAACAAACAAACCACTTCAAAACACTGCAAAACTACCATGCAGAGCAAAGCAGAGGAACAGGGGGCAACTTGTGACTGCTCCAAAATATTTTGGAGATAACAAACATAACTGAAGGGCCTTCAATGAATGCCTGGGCAGAGAAGTCCATGCAGATCAGGTTAGAACAGCCTAAAAATTTCTCAGTTTTTTTCCTCTCTGCTGAAGGATACTGTGTCTGACAGTAACTGCCCATTTGAGTTCTACTACTACATGCAGAACAAAATAAATCATTACTGAAAGCAGGAAGAATGTTTGTCTATATCCTTAATCACAGGAGACCATTTAGTAATTCAGTAAAATTCCATAAACATCTGATAGTTTGGATTTTTCATTTCCTGCCACTTGACTATAAGATAGTTGGCGAAGGTACTGTATCCAACTCCTCTTTTCTCACCTTCCTATTAGTGCTGAAATGTTCTCTACACCCAAATTGATTCCTCTTAGGCTACATATCAATTCCATGAACTAGCAATCATCCCAGTTTGAAAGGCAATCTCAAGCCTAGCTCCTGATATGACAAGCAACTATGGCACCACTGACTGAATAGGTTTGGTGAGAATTCATATGGTGAAGACATCAAGTAAGCCTCATAGGGATTCCTGATACAGAAAAATACTTTAGTGCTCAGTCTTTCTGGGTTGTTGGCAATGAAAAACACACACCACACTATTTTGTTTCTCAGACACCATGGCTCATGGAAAAACTAACTGAAATACTAAACACTTTTTTATGCTTCCTTTCACAGCTTTTTTGTCATTACTGTTGATAAGTTTATTTCTCCAGAAGTTAAGACCTGTCCTATTTCCAGCCTCACTCAGACAAGTTATTTCAGCTACTCATTAGTCAAGTATTCACTTCACTGACCTGTTTAACTTTTCATCCTGGTCCAACTATATTTATTTTAGCTTCACAGCCAGCATGACATGTCTTTTCATGTAAATTTCTATACAGAGCTTTGAAATTTGAATGTTACCTTCAGTTCCTAAATTGCAGCCCTTTTATTCATAATTGTCTGGGTTTCTTTAAAGGTTTTGTTATTTTGTCCTTCACTGTGGTAAGATAGGGCCATACACTGAAATACTGTCTTATATGCTGCAACAAATATTCTGAAAACCTTTCATACTGTTAGTCAGCGAGTCTTTTAAAATACCTACAACTATGTTCAAAGAGTCCTGGCCTAATTCAAGTACTTTTATTGCCCCATGAAACTGCAGATATGCTGATTACTGAAATACATGATAGATATTCCATGAGGAAATATCATTAATTAGGTCTTTGCTGTCACGCAAAAAGAAATTTGTATAAAAAAAAAGAGGTTTGATCACCCAGTAAGGACTGATATCTCTACAGTGCTCTTAATAACATTTTATCTTACCAAGAAAATTTAAGAGACAGTTTTAATATGAAGAGTAATGTTTTCTGAACAGCATTTTGATAGGATTTTCAAATCCAGCTGAATCTTCAAAGAATTTACACTTGAGTCATAAAGCTATACATGTCAAAATGTTAAGTAATTTTTTTGTTTCCTCCCAGCTGAAGAACTGAATAAAAAGTCATTCAGTTGAGTGATAGGATGCTCCTCTGTTCATATTTATCCCAAGACAAAATCTGTCACTGATATTTTTATGTAATGTTATAATTCAGTTGCTTAGAGAAAAATTTCTTATAGAAATAAGCCCATTCCTAAGATAGAGGCAAATATTCTTTTAAATTATTTGGCTCTTTAACCTATGTTGAGAATGTTTTTCTTCTTATTAACAATTTAGCAATGCAGAAAGTCCAAATAAGAATCAGACCCCTGGAGGAGGACACAGGGCAGGGAGCACTGAAAGGACAAGAGAGTCTGTATCTGAGACTGAATTCTGTTTTTCTGATGATTTTGTCTTTTTGATTCTAGTGTATTTCATTCACTGCTCTCTCTAGGATGTGTTTTAACTGGAGCTCTAGGCAGTACCCTAAAAGATTTTTCTTTTGCTCAAGTTTTATGATAGGATAAAAAGCTAAGCTTACTTCATGTATTTGAAACACATTTGATGTATCCACGGTTCCATGTTAATAAAGGAGCTCTCCTAAGTTTACTGAAAATATCCTCAATGAAAATGTTTCCACCAAATGTAAACAGCTAACTTGGTCAAATCTTTACTAAAATTTGAGCTATGTCCCTAAGGAAGTGAACCATTCAGTCTGTTTAACAGTGAGACAGAGACCTCTCAAGATTTGCAAAGGAAGACTGAGGCATTCCTCTGTGCACTGATAGCACAGAGGAGAATGCAGGGCTGTCAGCTTCCCATGTCTACTTGGGATCCAGCCTGGTTTTCTTCTGAGGGTGAAATTTGTCTTCCTGGATGGTCAATGGTTCATGTCCTGGATGTCAGTGGAAAGAATAAAGGTGGCTCTTGCCCAATTTATTCTGCAGTACTGTGAACCTGCTGGGGTGTGGAGGTGAATTCTAACTCTCCCACACAGCACAAAATCTACATTTTCAGCCTCCCTCTTCCCTCCAAAAAATGTTAGACCTAGGAAGTGGCAGCACCACCCCCAAGAGGGAAGTTCATTACATCCCTATTATCTCTGGCTTTTCTGGAGGGTATGAGTAGAATATTGACACTTGATCTCATTTACTTGGATCTCAGCAATGTTCTGGGAAGGAGACAAGCTCCTTTCTCCTACAAAAGGAGCCTTTTGGACCTTGCATGGGTAATGAAAGTAAGGGAGCTAGGAAACTTTCAGCATTAATTGCAAGGTGCCTGGTTCTCTGACAGCTGCATCCATCAGAGTAATCAGGTCTCAGGCAGTGGGACAGACAGGCAGCTGGTGTCTAGAGTGCTCACTTACTCCTTGTATAGTCAGTGGACAGAGAAATGCTCATTTGAAGTAAAAATGAGATTTCAGATGGGGTATCTGCCTACTGGAAGTATTTGCCTTTCTTCATCAGTCACAGAGGAATCTTTGAGAGCCCATGCTGCAAACGGCAGTGTTCAAATGCCTAAATTTTTGTAGGAAGAATTCAGATTCAGGTGGATTGTTGAAACTGATTTTTAAATTATTTTACTTTACATTTTCTTAACCTATGTCATAAGCAAAAAGTTAAAGTGGCGGAGAAACTGAGAATCAAGTATATTCCTACTGCAACTTGATTAGCATCAACGGACAAGCCTGAATTCCATATAATTCATCCATAAGATGTTTTCAAGTGTGGTGCCTACACAGCTGCAGTGCAGTTTCAGCAGTGCATCCCTGGCCAGCACAGAGCACAGTCACACTTCCTTTCAAGGCCTACGAGGCAGCTTTCCCTATCCTCTGACAATCTACAGATCACATTGAGAATGCTCACAGAGAATTAGTCAGGGATATTATCTGCTCAATTTCAGAGAAAGAACAGTCTTTCCTCCTTAGAAGAAAGCCTTTGGGTCTGATTTATGCATGCAGCATTCTGTTTATGCTCAGCTCCAGGTTCTTTGTTAGAAGCAGGATTTGACTTCATATGCCTAAGACTACTTGTTGTTTCTCTGATGCAAAAAGTGCCCCTGAACATCTTTCCGTCTCAGTACTGTAGAAATGCTGCAGATTTTAAAATGGATGAGATACTTTAACCCCATTAATTAATTGTTACATTAAGAACAATATGACGCTGAAACTGCTTGGAAGATGATAGTTATAAGACAAAATATTTAATGGAGGCTGATGTGGAAATACAGTCAGTTGTAGTTGGTGCTTCTGGCAACAGCTTTTTCAAGAGACACAGTCACCTCCACAACCAGTGATTTAACCCACTGTTTTTTCTTTGAGAACAGAGGTTTGGAAAGTCCATGTAAAGAAGGAGAGTGTCTTTATGCCTATTTTTCATTTAGATATTTACTTCTACAGAAAACTTGGGAAGATACTTTAAGACACCATAAACACCGGTCAGATATTGAATAAATAATAACAGAAACAATAAATAATTACCTTCAAGTGTTTCTCCCTCTCCAGAAAGGGCATCTCCTGCTCCAGAGGCATATAAGGCAGACACAGTCAGTGCATACCTAGTGGCTTGGTCCAAGCCTTTCAGCACTTTAGAGGTAGTGTCACCTTTCACAGTCACTTCCTTAGTTTCACCTCCTGCAACTGGAGTGTACGTTATAAAGTACTGCAGCACTTTCCCAGGAGCAGCATCCCAAGACAGCTTCATTGTTGATGTTGTAGCATCAGAAACTCTCAGATTCCTTGGATTTCCTCGGACTGCACATGTTAAAAGATGTTGAAAAAAAGTTGGAGCAAGCTTATTTTCTTGTTTTATGTTTTAGGTTACCACTACAGAGGATTTTATGCTAAAAAATAATTCCTGAATAGGCTGTACCAACAGTTTACCTGTACTATAATCAGGACTGTACAATCCCATCCCCACCCTCCTAGACAAAAATGCACAATAAAGTCTACTTTTTTTTTCATTTCCTGTTAAAGTAGGCTCCATCCTGGAGCGCTTACACATACTAGCACCTCTAGATATGCTGAGATTCAACAAAGAGCTGTGTTGAAGTCACTGTCTTCAGAATCAAGTCAAAGATGACAAATGAAATGTGAAAATAATATGTTTTGGTTTCCTAAAGAGGTCTTTTTGTTGATAACTTCCATGGGTCAGTGAAACTTCAACAATGATCAGGACAGTCATACTGTCTGTACTCTCTGGATTTTGTTTAATAAGACATGATGCATGTTAAAGGATCATGCATTTTCACATACATTAAATTTTTAGTGATAACTTGAAAAAATTAAATGTTTCATTAATTTCTTGCTAAACATTCAGCACAAAGTGCAAATAGAGTCTGAATTTGCTCAAAAGGTATATAAGGTATATAATTTATATCACTGACAATATGAAGAATCAAGGCGAACAGTTAATTAAACATAAAAGTAGATTCTTCACCCAAGTTACCTTGCCATATCAGGTTCAAGATACTGTATTTAAAAATTAAATATTACAATTCTGATAAATTCTATACTCTTAAGTTATTTCTCAGCTAGGCTTGGGCAAGGTTATAACTCTCTGTTCGTCTTGGATAATACATACGGACTATATGGTTTATTCTCCTTTCAGTATGCATATGTCAACATGCAGTGACTTTTTCTCATGCTTACTATGTGCACAGCATTGAGCACGTACTTTCATCAGTTTTTGCATATCCATTCAATGAATTCCCAGGCCCAGACTGATACTCAGGAACAACAGACACTTCATATCTTGTATCTTGGATCAAATTCTGCAAAGTAGTTGACCTATCATTTGCTGAGACAGTCACTTGTCTCCTTTCTCCTCCAGTAAGTGGTCTATAAACAAGCCTGTACCGTAGGACATTTCCTGGAGCTGGAGTCCAGCCAACTACAAAACTATCAGTAGTTTCATCTGTTATCCTTAAGTTTCGAGGAGCACCTTTAACTACAAAAAATAGACACATATAAGTTGTAAATATTTGCCTTTAGTGAAGAAGTATCTGAAGCAAAACCATGCCAACCATTCTGTTAGCTCATCCAGTTTACCAAAACTGCTTACCAAAATTGCCCTCCCATCGCTTTAGAGTATACACATTTTCAGTAATTTCTGAAAATTTAGAGTCATAGTTACATTCAGCAGTGAAACAAAGTTGTCCCCAAAAGCATATTCATCCCAGTTTATACAACTGCTTCTGAAACTTAAGACAGTCTGACCGTGTTTAGTGGTAACAGTAGGACTGAACTGTGTGGGACATTTGGGCATAGTGAGGAAACTTCTTAACACAACAAATGGTCTAAGTTTCCTTGCTCTGGCCATTTGCTGCTGCACCCCTTCCATTTACAGGTGGAAAATTGTCAGATACAGGTCAGTTGTCAGATACACCTGGCAGCTATCCTGTTTGCAAGAACAAATGAGGAACAATCAGCAAAAAACCCCCACCAAACCAATTCCATTTCTTTGAATTTTTCAAACAAAAAATATAATCATTGCAATATGAATAGCATCTAATGTTTAAAAAAGGTTTCTGAATTTAATCTCTAACTCAAAGAAACAGTTTATCATCCTAGAAACTAAAGAAAATCTGTGGTGAATTCTTTAACCTAGCCTGCTCCTTGACAAAAGATACAGCAGTTCAGATGAACTCAGTGGACACACCGAACAAGACTTGAGTCTTCCAACAGACATAAAGATCTACTGTACTGCACGCTGCCTAGCAGTACAGAGCATTGTCACTTAGGGAAAAAAAGTTCTGATTTTTTGTTGTTTGCTATCTATATTCCATAAGTATTGTTCTTCAGAGTTAAGAGTGGAGTAATTAATAATCCCAGTTTAATAATAGAAACTTGTTTTCTATTAATGAGGAACACAATACTCAACTTCAAATCCTTTAAAAGCCTGAAACCAAAGTTAATTCCCAAGAAAGCCATCTGGCTCAAACTGTTAACTAGATCTGCATGGAGAGCTGCTGATGTTTATGTGGCTGCAGAAGAACTCTGAGATGTGCTGGGATATCATGAGATCACAATGTTAGTAATTATTTAAGATAGTATCAGTTACAAATGGGAAGACAGATTATTTTTGCTAAGGCTTTTCCTTCTCCTGTCTCTTATGCACACAAGCCACATGTTCTATCAGCCAAGAATTTGTCTGTTTTCCTAAGGGAAAATTATGTATGGCCAAAATATTCTGACTGGTACAGTCATGGAAATGTGCACACTGACAGTGAAACCTGTATCTTCCAAACTTAACATCCAAACTAAGCTATTTTATAAGTGTTTATTTCTATCAGTCTTAAGAGGAAAGAGCAATTAACAAATCTTCATGCTGTTTCTTTTGCTCCCTTGGAACCATTTATGTCACCAAAGGTCACAAATGACAGCATGGAATAAAGAAAAAGAGTAGATCAATATTTTTAAAAGCATGATTTAGAGTAGACTGAGTGTTCTTCTACTGGAATAGAAAATCAAATCTACTGTCATGCTGCTCTTTTCAATCAGGAGAAATGCATCATGGCAACTCTACCAAGAAAAAATAAAGCTACCATGTTTAAATTTATGGCCATTTATCACATAAAACACATACTGACATCAATGGAAATTTTGAATCACTTATTGGATCAGACCAATGAATTTCTGATAAAAAACCGGTTAACCAAAACTCAAGCCCTTTAAAGCCTATTGTATATAAAACAAGATTTCTACTAGTGTTATATTAGATGACATAGCAAATTGCATAGGCGCACATTTGTCTTTAAATGTATTGAAGTCAACATGAATTCCTGCATCAGAGTCATAATTATTAAATAGAGTAGAATAGAACCAAATAGTTCAGTTAGAAAGGATCTACCATTTTCATCTAGTCCAACTTGAGTCTATATTGACAATAATTCATGCCACAGAATTTAATACTGAGAACACACTACTTCATCTGAATGTAGGCCACTGCAGAGGAACACAGCATCCATCCAACCTTCAGGAAAATTAAAGTCCAATCTTAGCAACTTAATATTATTGGAATTTTAAATCTTTACTGAATGCATTGAGATACAATAATGTTTATCCTCATCCTGCATGGCAGTACAGATTCTCAGCCTTAGTTGGCTGTTCCTCATTTACCCGTTCTCCAGCTAAGCAAACTCTAATTTGAACATATGTCTCTCTTGTGTCTGAGAATAATGAGAATCCTACCTTCTAAGGTGGTTTCCTCTCCATCCAAGGGAGGGCCATCACCATCTTCATATTCAGAAATCACACTGACTGTGTAAGTAGTTTCAGGTAGTAAGTTGGTGAGAACTGAGCTAGTACTTGAAGCTGGTACTGAAACAATGAATTCTTCTCCACCGACTGCTACTTTATATTTAATGAGATAGGACAAAACCTCAGGTCCAGCTGGAGACCAGCTCACTTTGAAACTCTCTGACGTTATGTCAGAAAATACCATGTTCTTTGCAGGTACATAAGCTGTATGGAAATAAAAATGAGCATATGAAGCATACTTGCCAGAATATGTTAAACACAAAATTTCTAAAATAAATAAAAAATGTTCCTCAATAATTTGATTTATTCTAATTCAACAGATATTTTGCTGCATGTGCACAATATCTGTTTCTATACTTGCTTATATCTATCAAATTTCAAGAAGACCATATCTAGGCTGCCTAAAATCATTCCACAGTAAGTAAAAGCACCAACTCAGTGATTTCTAGATCAAATGAAAACAGTCCATCTAAAAAAATATATTTATGAAAACTAAATTTAGAATCTGATTATCAGATTGGGTTCCCTATTTCATATGTCCAACAAACAGCAATAACATTATGTCCTCAATGGAAACTAAAAATTGTTGGGGTTTTTTTCAGATCTAGATTAGAAATAAGACAAAATAAAAAGTATTTTTTCAGGAATGAAGTCAAAGGGGGAACAAGGAATTTGACACGAGGCACAAACATAAATCTGACATCCCGGGCTTGTTTTGCTTGGCCTAGTCAGCCTAACAGTGGGATCTCAAAACTGTTCAAGCCCTCTAAAACAAAGGCTGCTTTGCTGGTTTGTTCCTCAAAACCATTCTGAAACAAAAGGCTTATTTTTAAAGAGAGTGGGGCTTTCAACACTGGGGACTCTTCAATGATAGTGTCCTACTAAGCATAGGTAGGGACACTGTGGGTGCACAACTAATCATAAGTAACTTTATCTGATCAAACGTTGGCCATTTAGAAATCTTTTGAATGTTAAATATTATCCATGCTGGCCTAATTTTGAAGCATGTGAAGACTTTCATGTGCTAGTTCATTTCAGTCTTTACAGTTAGATTGCAATCACTATCACCCAGCATCTGCAGTCTCAAGATTTCTTGTCTAAGCGCATTTCAGAGAGCCATTAATTTTACCCTAAAAGTTAATCAGATTGCCCTCTAGAGTTGTTGGCATTTCTGCATTGCTTTGAACATCTAAAAGACAAGCTTAGACTTGCCACCTCATTTTGTAGAGCTAAAAAAAGAAAGCCCTGGTAACTGTTTTACTCAAGACATTGAGTGCAAAAGCAGAGTGTATCCACTAAGGTCATTCCAATAGACACACATTTTATTAGCTTTTTAGATACCTACCAGGGGTGGGGGGGAAATATTTCTCCAATATTTTTTCATTTCCATTTATCCATTAATTTCACTTGTTGCTTTTAATATGTTTGAAAATGAGAAGCAAATCCCAAGTTATTAAAATTATCATTTGTATATGGACAATCTCATCAATATAAATTCTTTAGGCAACTATAAGCACAGAACATTGGTTCAGATCCTTTTTTCATTGCATTTTCTACATTCCTCAAAGCAATAGTAGTTACTTACATTTTCTCCTTATAGCAGCCAGTTCCTGCTCAATTCGTAGGCAGACAGACTGTGTAAGTTCAAATGATATTCTTTGAAAAGCATCAAAATCTTCCACTGTGTAAACATGGGTGTCCGCAGGAGGTGATGCTATTGCTTCCAACTCTGTACGCACTGCATCCTTCACACCAACTGCAAAAATTTCTACATCTGCATCCCTCAGCTTAATTGCAGGTTCTTTAAAAGCATCTGAAGATTTTCCATCAGTGATAAGAATCATGACTCTTGGCACATTTGGTCTTGATCCCTTGCTGGTAACAAATACTTTCTCCCTCACATATGTCATTGCTTTGCCTGTGTTGGTAGATCCACCTCTGTAGGGGAATGTGTTAATAGCCTGAATTATGTCTTCCACTCTGTTGTATCTGTTCAAAGAAAACTCCATATGGGGATCTCTGCTGTACTGGACAAGACTTATCTGTACTTTTCGAGGTGATATCTCAAAGCTTTTAACTAACACTTCCAAAAAGGCTCTTACTTTTACAAAATTGGCGATACCAATGCTGTAGGAACCATCCACTAAAAACACAACATCAGCTTTTACATCCACACCACGTGAGCATTCTGTGAAGAAAAAGAATAACTACTACTGTAATCAGATTTTCAATAGCCACATAGCATTACAATCATATCTGTACTTCATGTGTCACACACAATTGCTTATAAAGAAAGTAAACTATGCTAAGCAAATAAAGGTATGATATTAAAACAAGCATCAGAGGTTTCATCAATGAAGAGCTAAAATTTGAAAATAAGGTGGCTCCAAACTCACCCACTTGAACTTTTACTGGTTGTGTTTTTTCCATTATTGTTATTGGCTCACTGGGGGTCAGTCCTTTCATTGCATAAACATTAATTTGATACTCTGTGTCTGGAGACAGATCTTTAACATTCAGAGCAGTAGTCTGAGGACCCACACTCAGTACATGTTGTTTTCCCCCAGCTATCATTGGAATGAACTGCAGACGATAGCCAGTTATTTGACTTGTGGATGGATCCCAAGTGATTCTAACAGACTTTGAGGAGACCTGAGTGGCCACCAGATTTGAAGGAGGCTCCACCACTGAAAGAAAACAAAAGCAAATTCAAAATATTAGTTACAATTATAAACATATTTTCCTAACAGTTTCCATTTCAGGAATAAGTTCGGTTATCTTTGCTGATCTTTAGTAAAAATCATTTTTGAGGTTTTTTTTAGCATAAATAGACAGAAATTAATTACAGGACAGTCCAAATGAGACATCAGTGGGAGGGAAAAAATATGAACAATGCATTTGTGGTCCCCCAAGTATAGCATAAGTTCCAGAAGTGCTGCCCAGCTCTAAAACTGTTTCAACCAAAAGTGAAAGCTACACTCACAGGAACACAGTGGAAAGCGTGAACAAATGTAGACTTGAGCAGAGTACTACAACAGCAGTCATCTCTACTGCCATTTTTGTCAAAGAATAACTAGTCACTTAAAACCTTACAGGGCAAGAAAGCTGCAGTGATACAGCTTCATGTCTGTTTTCTCAGTTTTCCACAGTTTTCATGCTTTCATTCTTAATCTATTACATATTCTGACCCTTCACCAAGCAGTTTTCTTCCCTTTAATATATTTTTCCAAGGAAGTGATGCCTCTGTCCAAACTGACTCTGATAACTGCACATCACTGTGTTGCCTTTGAAACTACGGAATAACGGAGCTATTCCAAATCTGCTACATCACATGTTTTGTTATCCTGCATTTAAAGACACAAAACTGAGACCAGTTTTCCACACTTGCTAAGTGAGGCAACAGATGAAACTCTAGAAATAAAGCAAAGGAAGTAGGGATAGCCTCTTCAATAGGCATTGGAATGAACTGAAGCTATAAATATTTTTTTATAGTGTCTCACCTTCTTCCCCACTAACCAGTTCACCTAGTTGTTCATCAACACCGGAGCACACTTGCAAGATAATTTCATTCTGTATATCCACAATTCCATCAAAATTAGCCACATTGAACACATGCTTCAGTGACGGCTGAGATGCAATTAGCTTGAGTTCCTTTGCATCTGCTGCTTTGATACCTAGAAGTTGTGACAGACAAGGCTGTGTTAAGTAGCCATAAAATACAGACACCTGTGAATGTATTCGTGAAGTATCAAAACATCCTTGAGTGAAGCTGAGTTTCAATTAGTTCTGTCTTCTGTCATGATCAATAATCAAAGTACAAAATAGCAATTAATGAAATGAGGTGGCAGACTCAATTTTCAACCAGGGAAAATAATGTGGTGTAAGTCAAAAATGAGGCCAAGGTTGAAACTATGCTTTTCAGTCATATTAATCTCCATGCAGGAGATTACCATCAAATTAACACAACTGGTGTATTCCGCTCTGGAGGGCACAAATTACCTATTTCAAGGCATAAACATGAAGAGAGGAGCATAACAAAATTCTTCAACCACACAGTCTGCAAAACTTATAAATCAACTTTTTATGAAAGTTAATCTCCCAATCATTAAAAACGTCAACGTACCCAAGGAAAAAACTTCAACTCCTATGTCGCGAAGCTGTCTTGCAGGAATTTCTACATCATCTTGAGCTTTTCCGTCAGTAATGACAATTGCTACTTTGGGAAAGCCTTTTCTTGCTCCAGCAGACTCAGTGAAGGTGTTTTGAACAAGGTAATCAATAGCTTCACCTAAAACCAACATCACAAGTTGTGTCATTTCAGACTTGTATGAACTAGGATTTAAATCAAATTTGAACTATGAAATGAAATGCTGAATAAACATGTATGTGGGAAATATGTACCTGTCATTGTGTTGCCACCTTTGTAAGGTATCCTTTTAATTGCATCAATAAGATCACTTCTTCTGAAATACTGATTTAAATTGAATTCTGTTCTTGTATCTGAACTGTACTGAACAACTCCAACTCTCGTCTTTTCTTCCCCAATATCAAAAGCTGATACAAGGGCAACCATGAAGTCCAGAATATATCCGAAGTTATTTCTTCCTACACTCCATGAACCATCTACCAGGAAAACTAAATCTGTCATTGCACTTATGGAGCATCCTGGAACACAACAGGGAAAAAAGGAAAATCAACTCTATTAGCAAATGAGCAATTGCATTCTTACAAATCAGTGAGAAATGTCAAATGGAAACTTAGTAGGTAAAAGCCAAAGCAAACAGTTATTTAAAAGATTGATCTTATCTGGGATATCTTGCTTGGGGAAACGTTACTCACATAAGTGAACATCCATATGAGTTTTCTAACAGTCATTATCAAAAGGGAACTGCTTTGAGACACCTCTCATGCTAATCCATAAAATCTGTTATGCCACAACTAGTGAAAACACACATACGAAACTTTTTGCAGTGATTTGATGTTACAAAAAAAATTTATTTTGTTACCACTCGTGCCTTGCATCTTTTTTTCCCCATTGTACTGCACAGGTTCTTCTGAAAAGCCTTTTATCCACAGCACAACACCTTTTGTTAATAGGACCAACACACTCATGGACTCGCTCAGGTTAGATGCACGAAATCCCCAGTTTCAGTATCAACTTTGCACTTTAATCTTTCAATGCAGCTTATAAATTCCTTTTATCCCAGTACCTTCACAAGTTTTCTTAACTCTGCCCAAATTTACAAGTTAACTTCTTTGGTAGGTAACACAGAAGCACAGTTCAAATTTGTGAGCTAGACCACAGATAAGATAAATGTCAGATAAGTCGAAAAGCAAAGCACCTTACTTTGTAATTGAGCCTCAATCATCTTCTCCTCTGGTATCCCTGGGCCACCTGTCTGAACTACACGAAGCACAACATAGACAGAATGAATGGGGGAAATAGGGTTAAATTTTTAAACATCAAAGAAAAGCACATAAGAAATTAGAAATGCATCTGACAAGCCTCAGAATACAAAAACATAAATGCAGGTTCTGGATATACCACCTATACTTACAGGTTTGACAACATAGTATTCAGGGTGACACAAAATATAGAAAATATAAATAACTAAGAATCCTCTGTATTTGTGCATCTTGTACAGTCATTTCCTGAAAATCAACTGCAACACGCCTTGAAGAAATACCAGTACTACCCCTCTGTAACACCTAGTGGAATTGACAATTAGTAATTTTCCCATGGTTCTTTGTGAAATCTGAGACATGATACAAAATGTGTCATAGAAAAGAGTCTGCTGTGCATGTTTTTTTAGTTAAATTTATTTTATGCTTCTTAAATTATTAATATAAATTATTAAAGCCTGAATTCCATATTTTAGTATGCAGTTAGGCATATTGTGTCACATTTTATTATTATTGGATTAATATAGTTTGCTTTCTCATGCAGGGTGCCAGTCCAATTCATTTGTTACTAAGGTCAATGATTCTCTTCCCCTTGAATTCAGAAGATGCAATTTATAGGAAGTAGGTAAAGCTCAAAAAATGTAGTGGCCTCCTGCCAAGAACTCTGCAACGGTTGGCAGACACTATATCCATGTTAGTATCCTTTGATTTCTTGCAAATTTCTCTGCTTCTAGTAGGACTAATGGAAAAAGGCTGTTCAGACAGCTCCATCGAAGGAAAGGTTAGGTATGTGGCAATTTTTTTGGAGAAGGGATCAAAGCCAAGTTTTGTGAATGATCTCTCAGTTATCTTAATTTGCTTTCTAATTGTACTGCAGCTACTTACTTGTCAGCTGGCCAAAAACAGGTAGACTCTCCTCTCTGTCATCATATGAAGCTATTGATACAACATACTCTACATCAGGTATAAGATCTGATATGACAGTTTGGGTAGTGCTAGGTGAAAGAGTAAATTCTTTAGTAGGTCCATCTGCAATAAATATATAAAACACTCAATGCAGCCTTAAAATACAATAATATTGATAAGCTGATCGTCAAACAAAATGCAACAGGCAACAATCTATCTCAAACCCAATGATAATTTTAGAATTATACACTTTCTGTTTTCATGAAGTAGAAATATTGAAACATGAAACTTTAGGCTAATGTGCTTTTTTTTTTATAGCGAATAAAATTGCTGAAGTGTTTAATAAATTCCAGGAAATTTGAAACTTGAAATATGCATACAAAATGTACTGTCATCTAAAAAATCATGTCCTGTTCTGATTCAATATCACTTTTACATTGATTATTTCCCAAAGTGAAATAGAATAATGGCTGTCTTACACAGCATAACACAATTCTTGAACTTTAAGGTGAAAGTATAGAAGAGGTGGAGTGATGATTCTACCTTCTTTTTGTGCCTTGCAAAGCAAAGGCATCCAAAACTTGTTACTTGCAGTCCCAAAATGGTAAAACACTATGGCAAGAATAGCTCTAACTTGGAAGAATCACTGTTTTTCCTGTACGCTCTTTGCTGCTACCCAGGCTTGATCACAAACTTCCAAAAGATTTTAATGGCTACTCTCATACCTAAGTTAGATACAGGCGAAAATAAACTCAACGTTTCAAAACATGTAATCACATTAAAAATTTTGACAGAACTCACCATTTGTTGGAACCACAGTTATTCTGTAACCCACTATTGCATCTGGTGGTCTTTTCCATGACATTTGAACATTATGTTCATCTATAATTGTAAAATTCAAGTCTGATGGTGGGTTAACTGCAAAAGATTTATACCAGGTAGATGTTTAAAAGCTTGAACAAGTTTTGGCAAATGAATAAATAAAAGAGTGTTGAGCAAAGCTTACTAAAATTGTCTTTGCATAAATTTGTTTCCAACAAATATAAAAGTATATTGTTGGAAAAAGAGTAAAATAAAAGCTGACAAAATATGACAAAACATCAAAGAGTATATGCATTACAGAGGACAGCAGAGAACATATGTTTCTTGAGTTGCCAAGACATTCAAGAATGGCCAGCAAAATCAAGCACAATAGAAAACACATTTGGATACATGTACAATGAGTTCACAGATAATCACCACATATGCAAACAGTTCACATAACAATTAAAGGAAATTTTTTTACATGCTGGGTGCAATCCGTACAAGCATGCCAAATCACAACCTGCTTACAATATCATGAGATCATTTAGAATGTGGAGAACACAGTACTCTTCTTAATTAGACATCAAAGGATTGATCAGCTTTTTTAATATAGTCTCTGCATATGATATTTCTTATCAATTTCACTGAATCTAGAAACTTGGCAGAGAAAAGAAACAATTTAAAGAATACAGGAAAATATTGGGCATTCAATGTTCAGTAAAACAATTTCTGTTAGGGTCTAGATATGAATATACATGCAAACTGTATATCAGCAGTAATGATACACTGATGTATCATTATATTGCAAAATATGGAGAACTCCACCCCTTTGTTCCTAGAAGCCACTAAAGTGGCATACTTTGCATATAGCAACAAAGGATTCAGGAACTAAGGGGATAATAGATGGCATTAGTAATTGTTGCAATTTGCCAAAATATTTGAGCTGATGAGAAGTTCTCAAAAATAAAATTCTACCTGTTTACACCAGATTTCTGTTGAATTTCAAAGGTGTAAACTATTGCTTTCATGTTCCCTTTGCAGCAGGTGTACCCATACTAATAGTGGCATTTTAACATAAAATGCCAGTATGGTTCCAAACAACACAATGGTTAATTATGAAAAGACAACATCAAAATATATTTAAGGACATTTATTTTACAGAATTTATAGAAAACAGCAAAGAGGGCACCAGTGAACTAAACGAATGACTGCAAATAAAAACTTGTAGGAGCTGATGACAGAAGTAACTGAATAGTACAGAAAGAAATAGTTTACATACGCTAATTTGCAGCATCATGCATACGTAAATTAAATGTTGATTATTGTTTTTTTAGCTTCCCACAATGGACAAAGCCTCCATGTACAAGGTTCATTACACAAAGACGTTTCATAAATATTTTATAATGATATTCTCTTTGTAAAATTGTCATGCTTATTCATGCAGTATTTTACTGACTCACTGTCAGTGCATGGTAGGTGTATTATATATTATTGTTTAAATAGGTCTACAAAGTAAGATTAGATCCAGCCATACTTTCCTTAACTACTAGTGAGAGAGTTTTGCAGGCATTTTTAAAAGACAGATCTTCTGTTTCACAGAAGATCTCCATTACATGTCAGATTTCATACCAGATTTGAATATCATTTTAAAAGCAGATAAAGTAGTAAATGCTAGAATGTTTAATTATGAAAAGACACTGTCCAATTACAAAAAGTAAAACTGAGCTTAAAAAATATGGCTTTTTTTTTTCCTTTTAATTTTCTGTAATTTCCAACCATAGGATAATATGGCTTTGTAATATTGATACAATAGATAACACTAGTGCTGAAGTAAATGTTATTTTTCCTGTTGTCCATACACAGGCAGTGAGATTAGACCATTAACCTGCATGCACAGTTTATTCTTCATTCAGTTGATGAGTATCACAATGCTAGAGATGGCAGGGTAGTTACTTAGTATCAAAATCATGCAACACGTGTTAATAGTAAAATACATTTAGATTATAAGAATATCATTATAAAATATTGTTTCAGTAGCAATGGCTCAGGACAAATTTAATGCAAAGGCAGAGGCAACTGACCTGAGCATGCTTTTAAAAAAATTCAGTACATGGAAAAAGTAGCACCACCAACCTTGCAAGTAAATTGGCATGTTGCAGCAGAGACTTTAGGCTTTAACTGCTGAAGGACAGCAGCAGCCCAACTTGTTGATATCCAAATGACCGGATTCCAGATAAACTGAAAAAGCTGACTGTGAGGAAAAGTCTTGAGCATTTTGAAGGATTTTATTCCATTTTATGAAAATTCAGATGTGGATCTTGGCAGGTAACAAGATTAGTATATTGACACATGAGTGATGTATCCATTCATCCAGGTGATCATAGAACAATGGCATTGCAGGGGAACTTGAAAGTCCCCTTGTCCATCCCACGATCAAGACAAGATTGGCCACCCTGTGTCACTCCTGACATGTTTTCTCAGATCATTCTTAAAGAACTCCACTATTGTCAAGACTGACAGCTTCCCACAGAAATTACTCCAAAACCTACTGCCTTTATCATCATAGTTATTTCTGAGACCTAATCCCCATCTTCATTGCTTTACTTTAAATCCATTCATTCTCAGCCTATGGCTGGCTTATCAAACTCAAGCACTGAATACTTCTCCCACAGATATCCAAAAAGGAATGTTGCTTGAGTGAAAGAAAAAGCCGTTTGGATCCAATGTCATCAAAATGTCTTCCAGATGGCCTGTGAGCTTTTGATACTCAAACAGAATCTCCAAAACATCCATGGACCTTCACAGGGGTCAGATTTCACCCAAGTGAAACCAGCTGTGGGGTGAAGACCAAACCATGGTCATATGACTGAGAGTAGTAAGCTGATCTGAAGTACAGAAAAATGTTTAGATGATAAAAACCTTATTGTGATAATAAAATAGGGCAACTGTTACTCCATCTCATTAAAATTCTTCTTCCAGAAGGGAATTCACCAGTGGAAAAAGAATACATTTGCAATACTGAATCAAAGCAGAGTTCTAGGGAAAAAATGCATCTTGTTGTAGTAGGAGTTTGCCCCTTTACAGGGGCAAACCTTGAAACTTCACTCAACAAAATCTTACGTGTGAATGCAGCTTAACTCCAACAAGCAGTCTTGATGTTAGGCTACTTGCAGCAGTGAAGTTGCACCTATTCTTAGTGTAGTGACACTGCTGATCCTGCATCCATCAAAATCCATGCCAAACCTCTCACTGACTTGTCAAGGTACAGGATCATGACCATAACATGCCTTGGTGTTGTAGTATTGCCTTCATACAGTGATACAACTGTTGATGCACAGAAATGCATGGTTCCCCTACGGGTTTCCAGAGCAGAAAAAAGATATCCTGCTGTACAACAATCATGTTTCCACAGCATTAACTTTGACCACTCTTAGAACAGTGTTAAGATAATTTCATTAACTGGATCTTCTATATTATGCACCACGAAAGAAAAACAAAAGAAAAAAAATCAGACATAATATACTTAAAACATTGCCAGTTCTTGTGTTATATGCACATGTAATAAGAGTATTGTTTCTGAAACAAAATCAAAACAAAACAAACAAACAAACAAACAAAAAAAGAGAGCAAAGCATCTTTCTCATGCTATGCAGGTCTTATATGTCTTATATTAGCTTGTATTACTTCACAGGTAATATAAAAATTTTAGAGCGTTTTGCAGATAACACAATGTGACTGCTAGAGGAACCCAATTAATACCTTAACAAGACAGAAATAAAATATAACTGGAATATCAAGTAATTTATATCTAGAACCAGATGTAAAAGTGATCTAAGTCGGAAGTAGCTGCCATCCACAATTCCTAAGTGAAACATACTTTGTGATTCCATCACTGGAAAGTCACACTATAATTAGCAGGTAAAATAATGTGTTAGCCCATGTTAAAAAAACATACAGTCTGCAAAAGCTGAAGAGTAAGCTAAGCCTTACCATCCCAGCAATAAGGCCTGCTGAGGCTGGAAGGTGCCAAAATTCTTAATTTACTATTTTTTCAGAAATGGCATGAATTTTGTACAACTAAATCATGACCCCAGTTACTCTCCTCTGAAGTCTGCATTGTCAATGTGACTGGGAGAAAGAATGACCTACAACCTAGAAATGTAGTAAAGAGCAGTTTCTCAAAAGAGCAGCTTCTCAGACTTGTTAAATATTCACTGTCAATCACAACACAGAAACACTGCCATCTGTATCTTTGCATTTTTTAAATTTTATATATGTATATGACATTTCTTCAAAATAGAAGATGCATAGCTCATAAATGTACTTTGAAAAAATTGATTTAAATCCGTATACAAATAAAGACATATGTATCTCAACATAACGCATACATATGCACACATTGTATGTATGACTATTTACAAAATTTTTACCAAACATTACATGTTTGTGCATATATATGTATGTGCATGTATATATACACTTACACATGCATTGTATATTTTGCTTCTAATTAGCAGCAGGAAAAACAGGGATGTATAGCCACCCTCACACATATACAAATTTCAATTTCACATGTCAATCTATATGGCTCTCTATTTAGGAACTTTGAAATCAGTATCTCCTTTCTCAAAAGATATTGCCATCAAAAGATAATAAAATAATGGTCTACCAACCAGTTTCAAAATTTCAAAAGTTTCAGCTATCTCAGATCACCTCTAAATAATTCAGTCAATGAAAATTAATGTACTCAACACAGCTTTATTACAAGCCAAAAATTCTAATCCTCTGCAACTGCTGTGCTGCAATTATTTGTCACTTACTATACTGGGCGTCCTGTTTTTCAGATTTTTCACCAGACAAACCTTTTTGTGCACAACACAAAGGTTTCACACTTGACCAGTGATGCCCTCCTTGCTTACCTCCAGCCTAGAAAACAGACTTTTCTACTTCTGAACCAATTCCTGAAAAATGGAAAAGTCAACACCTTCAGAAGCTCAGGTAGGTTATACAAAACCAATGATTTCCTCATTTCTTTCCTGTGCCTTTGAAAATCCCTCTGTATTAAGAAACATGACATGCTACAGAAGCCATGACAACATCACAGCAGTAACTTGAGGCTATAATTAATAGATTCTTCACATGCCAATATACTTGACTTAACTATGACTAAAATAAGAGCCCTTGGCTCTTTGTGATCACAGATCAAAAAAATACTGTATCAGAAAGAAATTCTGACATGTGGACAGACATGGAATGCACTGGAGTATTGCTGTGCTGGACTAAAAAGGCACAAAACAAAGTATAAAATATAGAATCACACACAAGGAGTTTAAGCTGGGAGAGAGATATCAGAAGGATTGCAAAATAAAACAAGAAGAGTTACACTGTAACAGAAAAGAGCAAAAATGCCGAGCATGAAAACAGATTTGCTTCCTTGACCACAGTAAACAAATAACTTCCCCAGTGAAATGGCATTAATATATTTAGACTCTATGTGGGTTTTACCCCTTCTACTCCTACAGTAACTGCCCAACTAAAAACTCCTGTTCTGTACCTCTGTAAAAAAGCTCTAACACCATTACTGTAGGTCACTGCCTTGCCAAGAGCAGCAGAGGACAGCCACAGCTCTCACGAAGGACTACAGAGCAGCTGTGATGCTGATGAAGAATCAGTTTCGTACTGGAAAATTCAGGAATCTATGGACAGCAGCATCAGATAAACAGACTACTCCCAGAGGAGACTGAAAAGTGAAAGCTGAAGGATGGCAGAAAACAAAACTAAGCTTTTTCTTTCCTCTGCTCTCACCCCATCTTCCCACCTCATACCAAGAATCTTCATCACATTAAATAGCTCTCTCCCTCATTCTTCTCTCACTTTTTAATCTCATGAAGTGTCTACCCACACCTTTGGGCTGAAACAAAATTCAAAATGCATGTCCTGTGAATGTTACACAGAGAGTCAAAAAGAACCAAGAAAAGAGACACAGGACTGACTGACTGGTGGGTGAGGATAGCTTTGCCACAAAGAGAACTGGAATTTGGAAAAATAAGACCAAATGTTCACAGGAGAAAGTCAGTTCAGCAGACAGAACTTAAGTTGCAATGACACCAGAAAAAAGTAAATAAGTAAGTAAATAATTTGCTAAAGTAAATAAGATACAATTTACAAAATTATGCAAACTTGCAGCACAAAATTAAAACAGTGCAAAAGAACGACCCATATAGTGCAAACAAAAACCCCACTGTAAAAATCTCTACAAAAGCAGTTCCCACCACAGCAAGTCCGAAGGTATTCCTAGTTTTGAACTTTCATTTTCAGCACCACTATTTCTCACTCCATTTTCAGCACCACAATTTTTCACCCCACACTTCCCTGCCCTTACTTCAAAACTCTGGAGCTAGGAGAATTTTCTCATAGAAACATAGTCACTGTAAATTAGGGTTTTTTATTTATCAAACATTTTTGCATGCTAAGTGATATAAGTTCTGTCCAAGAGCCCTCTACAACTCTCAAGATCAGGCTTTATTCACTCTTTTGCTTGGCAATAATGCATCCTCCAACATCTAATCAAGGTCATCCAGTTATGTGTCAAGATTTGCTGTTATAACTGTGCTGCTCCAAATACATTTTTGTAGCTTTCTTTAACAGCACTGAAGCTATGACTGTTTTTGTCTACACTATAGCTAAATAAAACACCTTCACTTGTGTTCTGAAACAACATACTCCATACATGTAATTCGTAGGGCAGGACAACAGCAATATTACTCCAGCTCCAAGTGAGCACCCTTCTAAGGTGGTGAAGAATGCACAAACACATCCACTCCCTTCCTCCATCAAAACTGTACACTTTGCTTTCTCTGGCACAGCACTCCCGAGTTTCAAATGCAACTCTGAAATGACTTCAAATGACCTTGGTTCCTTTGCCAACAGCAACGCAGCACAAGAGGAAAGCAGTGGACTGATTCTCTCCTACGGTGACCAGATGTTGCACTACTGGCAAAAATGCCATATTTTTCCAGAAAGCCAGTGTACTTTACATCTACACACCCCAAACAGGCACTACTGCTTGGGGGGCAGACACTGCAGAAGCATCTCTAACACCCCATGCTTTTAGAAGAGATCAGCCAAGGTGACCAGGTCCAGACAAGGGAGCTTGTGGCAGGCCATTATCAGGGAATTTGTTTCAGTTCAGGAAAGAAGGAGAAGGAAGGCAAAAAAAAAAAGACTTTTCTGTTGCTGGCTTCTGTTTTTTTCCAGTAAATCCAGGGGAGTTCACACCTATGATGGAGTCAGGTCCCGGAGGTCAGATCAAGTCATTTCAGTGCAGGATGTACAGCCTTTTTATTTCCCCCAGAAATGCCATGACTGTCACCAAAAAGCCAAACAGCTCACACTGAGGGCACAGGACACAGCTGCTGTTAATCCACTGGGGAGCAAATGCTGGGCCATTTTGAGCCATGAAGATGGGTCTCCCCACATCTTCAGCTGGAGGCAGGATGCTGCCAGGGCTGACAGAGGCCTCAGCCTCCAGAGAAAATGTGCCGAGGGCTGAGGAGAAGGAAATGGAAAGCCTTTTTGGACGTGACGGTACCACATGCATGCCAGGGCCTCAGAGCCCTGGCTGCCACAGCAAGGCCTGGCCCAGCCTTCCCTTCAGTGGTGCCCATGCCAAGTGTCACGGCACTGGCAGCATCTCCCCAGGCATGTTCCCCAGGTCAGACCCGCCACAGAAGTTGGGGTGTCCATGAGGGAGGGTCCGGCCACCCCGAGGCTCAGCCGGGGGTCGCCCCGCCGAGCAGGGGAGGCCGATGCACCGGCAGGCCGGGGGGGCAGTGATGAGGGTCCGGGTGGACAAAACACAAGCGCGCAGAGAGCCAGACTCTGTTGGAGCATTTTATTTCAAAGTTGCGGGTTGCTGAGTAGCAGGTTTTCCGTTTCCTCTCTCAACATTACCAGAAGAGGCCAGAGACCAGCCCTTCTTGGTCCACCCTGGGGGCAGAGCCACGGCCCCAGCAGCAATGGGCTCCTCGGGGCACTGCGCCCGGTGGCCACAGCAGCTGACCCACGTCCTGTCTGTGGGGTGGTGTGGACAGCACACCAGAGGGACAGAGACAGGGAGCTACGGTCCGGCTTACTAGCCAGGAGAAACAGAACACAGAAGGAGCTGGGCAAGGAAGGAGAGGCATTTCTCTGAAGGAGAGAAAGAAAGAAGGTGAAGTATTCACACTCAAAAACAGAGAGGGAGAGAGCCAGTAGCTCAAGGCTGATTGGGAGATTTGCTGGACAGCGGGGCACCGGGGCAAGAGGGCAGGGAGGAGAAGGTTACCTTCAGCCTCGATGGAGGAGAGGAGGGTGGCTGCACACAGAGCAGCGACTGCCGAGCACAGCGCTGTCTTCATTTCTGCCCTTTCAGATCACAACAACATGAATGAATCTGCAATGATGGGGAAGGGAGGAAGGGGGAGAAACGAGAAGGAAATGATACATGTGGATTAAAGGATTGCGTGGGTGTATTCATGAAACATAAAAAAGACAAACCATGGATTTCACTTTGTTCCCTTATCCCCCAGCCCCCACCCACGGGACCAGGTTGAAACCTCTAGACTTGAAAGCTGTCCAAGACAACGAAAGATCTGTATGACTAACTGGAGAGTCTCGTCTCACAATAATGTGCCTTTTGTTGCTGAACCCTTTCCAATCATAGTAAGCACATAAAGGTTTAACCTGGTTAGGGTTAATTTGATCAGGGAAGCGCAGTGAAGATCTGTGCCTCCGCAAAGGCAGGAGCCAGAAGGGAGCTCCATGACTTCATCGCTGAATGTGATGATAGCTAATTCAGAGGTCATTCCTGCCTTGGATCAACTAAATGTCTCTTTCAGCTGGGGATTTTAATCGGCTCCTTTTTCATAACTGTTGAACCACTTAGTTAGCTTTGTTTTACTGGTCTCAAGGCGGTTTGGAAACTGTAATAAAACTTTTTTGAGGGGTTCTGCCTACAAATGTGCTATTCTTCATTTCTTGAAAGTCTGAAATAGGTTATACAGAAGTGTGTGTAACACACATCTGAAATTTGACACGTCTGTCTAGCCATGGTGTTTCAACATCTGATAATTCATTTACATGTCCTGAGAGAAAATATATTTAAAACACACTATATAAAGCTGATAGGCATAAGAGTCTCACAACCACTGCAGGTTGTCTAGCAAAATAAGTGAGATTAGGCCAAGTTAGTGGTTCTTAATTGCAAGCAGCTATACCTTCATAACTCTATGCTCTAGGTCATGTAAAATTACTGCCCATTACTCCAGCAAAACTTCCAAATTATTTCCTTGTCCAAGTAAAGTCTAATATGAACCTACACATGCATGTAAATGTTTCTGTAGTTTTGGATTTTCTATCTCAAGAAGTAGGGGATAAAGTCATAAATGCATCATATATCATCATTAGGCTCAGGGAAAGCAAATTCCAAAAGCAATTAGGCAATAGATTTTATCAGGAAGGTGCCAAGAGCAAAACAAAAGAAAAATACATAAATCATTAGTCCGCAGAAACATCTGAAAGAGAAAACAATATTCTTCTACTATCTAAAGAACTACCCAGCAAGGCACATTTGGTGGGAAGACGCTATGGAGATTCAGGAATTTCCCAGTTACTGACACTGAGCTTAACAGGATTCATTTGATCAGCTGTATATACTTGCCTTAGCCAAATGCCTTTACTGTACATGAAAATACCAAAAGCTCGGCAAAAATCTAAGCAAAGGTTTCAGTCTAATGGCAGTTCTGTGGCTAAACAGAAGAGTAATATTGACCATAATGACATTAACACAAGGAAGGCCAAGATTGGTATTAAAATGCTCTGAAAGCTCCAAAATCCTACCACTGCTCTGCGTGGGAAACGGCTGCCCCTGGGCAGATCTACAGCATCCTGCAGTGAGTTAAAGGATCGCCTAAATTCAACGCAAAAGGACATTCTGTCCTGGTAATCTCGTGCAAGCTTTGACTGCCATCTTTCGATCGTTTTGAAAGCAATGGAAACTAATCATCTCACAAAGGCATCTAGGAATTCTCCACTGCTGCTGGTCTACCACTCCTGACACACGTTTTTGTTTCATGAAATACACCACCTCAGCCAAAGCATTAATTTGCTAACCTAGAAATACTGTTTCCTTCTCGAGAATTTAGGTGTGTGAAATAAAGCCTGGAGGTAGCAGAGGACATCTCCCGGCTCAGCGGGGACACAACAGATTTCGTGTAAGGACTAAAGGTTTTCTCATTAATCTTTAGACACCACTTTAAAAAAAGTCAAACCCGAGCTTTCACAGTGCCAGTCCTATCTCATGCTAATTCAACCTACAAAAGCTAAGCCAAAGCATTTCTAAACCACATAGTGCACGACATTTACCACTTTCAAGAAGAAAAAAATAACGTAAACGGAATATGAAAAAAACCGCAAGAAAAGCCCACTACCCATCAAAGATATAAAAAACTGGAAGCAGGAGAAAGCATCACCGGCAGCTGCACACACAAGGGAGGGAAGCGAGAGCTCCTGCCAAAGCCGCAGCGGTAGCGCGCCTGCAGGCGCCCTGGGCGCTGACAGCGGGCTCCGCCTGGAGCCTCCTGCCGCCGGCAGCCTCGTCTCCGCGACACCACCGCCCCTGCCCGCATTTCTGCCCAGGCACCCGTCCGCGGGCAGCGCTCGGGGCCGGCATCCCGCCGAGTTGCCCCGTGCCTTCGCCCGGGCTGACAGCCAGCAGCCCCGGGGCGCTCTGCCCCGCACCTCTCCGCCCGCCCGGCCGCACGCCTGCAGCCGGCTCCGACATGCCTGACGCGCGCACACACGCTCCTGCCTAATCCCGTGTCAGCTTCCAGCCCGGCGCTGCTTCCCCAGCCTAAGTGCACTGCGAGGGGCTGCGTGTGTGGTGAGGACAGAGCGGGACACGGGGGTCGGCGCGGGGCGGGCAGGGGACCCCGCTCCTGCCGGGCACACGCACACAGACCTTCCGGGGTGGCCGCAGGGTGCTGGGGTCGGTGACGGGACAGCCCCTCCGGCGATGACTTCGGCGGTGCCCGCAGCCGTCTGACCTGGATAAAGGGAGGAGGGTAAAAGATGAAGCTCCGGGGGCACCTTGTGGAGGAAGCAACAAGTAGCAGCAGCGGCGAAGGAGGAGCAGCAGCAGCGGCAACAGTGAGCGCAGAGGAGGCGTCTCGATTACTGTAGCTCCCGATGCGAGGGGTCTGTCTGGGAAGACTTGCCTTCTCCAAGTGGGAAGAGCCTCTTCTCAATCTGCTACTTAATAGAGGGCTGTTCCCAACTCTCAATTTACCCTCGTAAGCGGTTACGAAACTTCAGGGAAGGTGGACTGCTGCCACCGGGTGATATATGCGCTGCTGTGCTCCAGCAAGGAAGGGGATCCACTTCTGGAAACTGGCGCATACCTCCGCGCATTCCTGCGGCATGAGACGGGAGCCGCGGCGGCAGCGCGCCCAGAGGCAGGGGCCCGGCCCGCCGCCCCCTCCCTCCCTCCCTCCCTCCCTCTCCTAGGCTTCCCAAACGGGGAGGACACGGGAGGGCAGTGGAAAAACTGAGTCTCCGGGCAGGCTTCGAGGGACGGCGGCGAGGAGGGTGTCCCCGAGCGAGGGTTTCCACCGCAGCCCCCATCGCCCCCGCGGAGGACCCGAGGCTGGGCTGATCCTCAGCACAGTCTTGCAGAGAAGCGCGGGCTCGGCCGGGAGCCTTGAGGGTAAGGGTGATATAATCATTGTGGCACAGTTCAGGTGTGTCTGGCCTCAACGCTATGCAGCCGTACATACATTAAACATACATTAAATACACACGGCCCCCGACAGCCCTCGACCACACGGGTGTTCTACTTGGAGCACAAAGCGCCGCGGGCGCCGGGAGCAGCCTGCGGCGGGGCGGGCACGGCTGCCCGGGCCGAGGGACGGGGCGCACCGCCGCACCAACCCTCCCTAGGACCCTGCGGATAATCCGCGCCCGTAAATAATGTCTGAAATTCTGTGTCTTCCTAAGGAACTTCACCTTCCACAATGGGATAATCCGCGAGGGTCTCCCATCACTCGCTCTCGGGAGCCTGTCCTTGTCACCCGACGTGTCCCGACCTCTGCAGCGCGCCGTGCCAGAGAGTGACACGGCGGAATGCCCGGGCCCTTCTCTGCCCGAGGGCCTAGACAGAGCATCCCAAGGGGCCCCGCGCCAGCAGCGGGGATGCTCCCAAGCCCGTAAGGAACGGCATCCCCGGTATCGCTCGCGGATGAGACTCCTCCGGGACGCCTCCGGGCTAAAACAGGGGTTGTTACCGTCCCCTCGGAGCGGATGCGCAAACTCGGGACACGGAACAGAGACGGGCGAGGAGCAGGGGTAAACAGGGAGGAGGGGAAAGCTGCGGGTTTTTCCCGGCCGCAGCCCCGCTCGTCCTGGAGCCCCAGCGCCATCAGGGCCATCCGTGGTGCCGGAGCGCCCCCCTGTGGCGGCGCCGGGCAGGAGCAGGACCGACAGACCCACCGTCCGTCTGTCTGCCTGCCGACGCTCCCGCTGGGCCCCCGGGGACACCGCGGTGGGGACGAGATGGGAACCAGGGCCCGGAAGGGCGGAGGGAGAGATGGGGCTATGCCTCAGCGCAGAGCTTGGGACCCCCGCTCGGAGCGGCCGGGGCGGCACTGGGTCCCTTCCGGCTCCGTGCACGACGTGAGTGGCAGAGTCATCGGGGGGTTCCAGCCGGGGTGGAAGTGACCGATAGCAGAGATTAATATTTTATCAGAGAACCGCTCCCGGGCACTTTTCCGCAGGACTAGGAGATCAAGGACCTGTCGGCAGGAGGACTTGTGTCTCCTGAACTTCATTTCTGCAACAGACCTGTCATCTACACAAGAACCCAAATGTTGAAAAGAAAGTGATAAGCAGAAGACATGCACTGACATTTCCAGACACTTTGGAAGTGAGTCAGCTTCTCTTTGGGACGCAGCACAGTTTCAGCTGTCTGGTATTGATAGAATGCACTTCTCAAAAGCAACATCTCCTCTGCTGATAAAACTCTTGACCTATTAAACCCCCTTGGCCAGCTGTTGAGTTAGATTTTCTCTTTTGGCCTCATTTTGGCATGGGGAACTGGATTTCTTCTTATGCAGATCTGATATGGAAAAGTAATATCTATAAAATATAATTTTTAAAAATTTAGTTCCATGAATGAACACACCAAGGACACAGGTATAAACGTAGTGTGAAAAATAGTTTCAGAAGAATGGACATCAGGGATTACAATGAAATATCCTTCCACAGGAAGGGAATTAATGCAAATGAGGTATTTTTATCACTTGTGAACTACAACAGTATTTTTTTACAATATACTGTGGATTTCTTTCATCATAAGATAACCAAGATTTCATGTTAACAGTTAAAAGCAATTAATGCAAAAAATGAGGCTGGAAGAAAATATGCATTATTCTGTGCAAAAGTTAAATCACTCAGAAATACTGTTTTTAAATGTTTAAATAATTTGGTGTAAAGCTACAAGTGGATTTACATTAGTGGAGACTTTGAAAGCAAGGGGTCTCTCAGGTCTGCAAGAACCTCATACACCCTCCCTCACAGACCTAGATGCTGTCGAGGAGAGTATCTCCCCTTCCTCTCAGCTAACCAGCTTTGCTTAATTCCTTTGTGCAAAATAAGATTCAGAGCCAGTAAGAGCAAACAATGAATTGACTCCAAAGGCAGCAGGATTTTGTTCTTATCCTTAACTCCTTATTCTAACTTTTCTAACCATGACTCTCCTAAGATCATTTACGTGCAAAATACACCAACAAATTGCATTAAGAATGTGTGCTTCCATATATCACAGTAATTAAATGGGTTGCTTTTAATCAGCACTGTTGCTATGTACATTCATAGTCTTGAGTACACAGTATGTGATGCAGAAGGCATTTCTGAAATGCATAAACATTTACTAACACTCTCCTGTCTGCTTGTTTCTTAGACAAGTGTTAAACACATTAAGACCATTGCACTCCATCTCCACAATTTTCTTTGCTATCTAATCTGAACACACTGAAACAGTGACAGATTTAAATATAAAAATCAACACTTAAATTCATATTTATACTTTTAATAATATTGTCCGTTTCTGGTATAGGTATGTAATAGTAATATTGCAGGTAACCAGGAATTTCTTAGAAATTTTGAAATGGTTTTGGATCTAGAGTAATTCAGGCAAATTTGTCTTTCTGACACCTCTTTTTTATTTGTTACCTCAAACTGCATTGCCAGGGCAGAATAAAACAGGACATTCTGTATTTCAGCACTGTAAACCTTGAATATCATTTCCATGTGGCTATCAGACTAGATTTGGCCTCTCTGTTGTCCTGACAGTTGGTTGCATCTGCTTTACGTGTGAATATGGTAAATGTGTTATTCATATGTATATATGGATTATATGCATTTGAGTATATGTTTTGCAGAGAGGAAGAATAAAACAAAAAAAATGTCAGCTCTTTGAACATCAAACAATATATAGATTAAACATTAAGTGTTGTTATACAAGCAAAATTGTGCTGCTGCCAGTGACTTGCAGTCAGTACAGTACATGTGCCCAGGAAGTACTTTGCTGGTCAGTCTATCACGGCATCTATCACTACACTGCATCTAAATTAAACACTGTCTTTGTACAGTCATTTAAGAGGCCCATTCGGACAGACTTGCCAGTATATTTTTTATTCCCCATTAAATCAGTCATTAGACTAATATTGCACAGGATTATATCTGCACTCATAAAATGCAGAAGGACAAAACATACTAAACCGCTTCCACCAGGCTCTTCCTTCTATGAGAGATTTCCAGTCACTGGCAGGAGAAAAACTTAGTCTGGTGTTTGTTTATTTGGATAAGTTCATTTCAGATTTGGTATTCAGAGAGCAGAACTAGTTTGACCTCTCATAATGAAGATTGGCTTCTTATATTAGCAGTGTTCAGACAGGACTGCTGCTATCTGAAATCTGCTCATTCAGTGGAACAACTACAGAAGCAGCATCCCTGGAAAGTGTGACAGCCATGAAATAATTATCTGCCTTACCAGGTATGTTTTCTTTAGCAACAAACACACTTTAATTTATATTGTAACATTTCTAAATAAAATTGCTTTCTTTCAAAGAAGCTGTTATTTCATGATAGAGTCCTGATCTATTCAGGAAGCATTACTCTATGAAACCAGTAGAAATCTTGCTTGATTAAAGAAGACAATAAAATAAATTAACTGAGGACAGTGACTCTGTATATTTTTAAGGTATCACTGTATGTTTTAATGTAATTGTTCCTGTCACAGCAATGGCCTAGCCACAAAGAACTGTGAATGCAGATCTCTTCATGTAGCTGAGGGTTCCTTAGTGAAAGAATTATGACTTACTGAGAAAACCCATAATTATGAAAAATTAAAATATTTTTAGAAATCACTAGCCACTAGCTGCTACTTGCAGAATATTATAGTACAGTGCTCACTGAGTACCTAATTGGATTCAACATCTGCTGAAGGGTTAATAGCCATGGGTTTCCCTATATTTGGTATACTTCAACTATTGCGAAGTAATTTCTTTCTATGAAGAAGCTCTCCAATTTTACTGGCAAAAAATTCTGAAAAGGCACAGTGCCAAGCTCTGAATAGGACCATTTTACTAATTCTTCTTAGTACTTCTATATATTAAAAAAAAATCAGTATATATTGGGACAGCAGGGTCTGTGTAGGTGGTAAGCAGAAGATAAGCATCTTCTCGTATGGAGAAGATAAGCTTGTGTCTGAATGAGCAAAGTATTCAAAGCTGTTGAAGGTTCAGGTTGTATTAGCTCATGAGTGACCTGATCCTTTTGTTGCAGACAATGTAATAATTAATGATGGGGGGAATTTTAAGACCCTTGTCGTTAGGCCAACTGCTGATGCTGGCTTTCTCTCCCCTACAAACACAAAAGGCATTCAGGATATGGTGATTCCTCTGACTGAAAAAGGTTGGAGGAAAACTGTCAAGGGGGAATAATCAGCTGCTGCTGCCCTCTATCCCAATACGTATCTTTCCAAGAAGGTTTAGAGGACGTAAAGGTCAGCCCCAAATCCTCAGTTCAGCAGGAAAAACATTCAAAACTCTAAGCATTCTGACAAGTGAATCTGATGCAAATGCACAGAACCATAGTAAATGAGGCTGGAAAAGATCCCTAGAGGCCAATTAGTTCATGACCTGTTATTTCAAGTACCCCAGGACTTCAAAGAGAAATTCTCCATACCATAGTTAGTACTAACATCATACTTTGGGGAGCTGTTTTGTAGCAGCTGACAAGAGATAATAACTTGTTTTAGGTGACTTGCAAGTTGTCCAGAATATGACTATGAGCACAGCTGTCAGAAATAAAAAATACAACTACACCAGAGGAGCATGTATCTTTGGATCAGAGAATCATAAAATGGTATGGGTTGGAAGGGACCTTCAGAATCATCAAGTTTCAACCCTTTTGACTCCACAAAAATAACCTTGGTTTATTGTGAAAAATTGCTTGCTTAACTGGCATGTCTGCAAACTCTCAGACAGAGAGCAAAGAAGCCAGTCTGGGAGAATCCTTCTTGTATGTGACTGTCAGAGGTGCAGATCCCACCAGTCTTGCTAAAACCCCTTTTGCTGTTACAGTATGTCTGCATATGATAGTCACATAATTTTTTTGACCATTTCCAAACTTCATGGGAAACGGACTCCATGGTTACCACCATCCCCGCTCCCCACTCCCTCCCGCTTCTCAATCTCAGTGCCTTCATATTCAAACTGGCAGGCTGTGGTATTCATAACAGCTTTTTTCTCTGCAAAAGAAGGAGCACCAGAGGCAAAACTTGGGCTGCAACAGGTTAAGGAGCTGGATAGCCTAAATTATATATACTTTCCTAGGTCCTATCATCTGGGGCTCTCATCTTCATGTTACCTATGACAGATATTGATGGACGTTTGGAAACTGAGGGTTTGTTAAAAAAGAGTCAGGCAAGAGTTTAACTCACAGGCATGAAAAGCACAGCCTAGGTGTCACCTGTCATAACATTTATGAACTCCTCATGAGCCAGCTTTGAAAAAGTAACCTGTTTCTTTTGCAAAAGTCATCACTGGCAAGTGATTAAGGAGGAAAATGCATGAACCAAAACAATGCAGATCTAAATCAGTATTACTTAATGCAGCCTTGTGGCTGCTGCTTCCCAATGTGTTGAATACAGACAGTTCCAAATACCAGAACACAAGATTTATTTGGATTATAAATAGATGTTGCCCTGTGCTTCAGTATCAGAAGCACTCTGTTGTGTAAATAGAAAACTGTTGGCTTTTGTTTCTACTTTTAAAGGTTACTTGAAAGCTTCCATGTACTCTTTGCTGACAGCCTTTTTCACCTGTTAGAGTTGAGTCTCTCTCCTGGCTATCAACACCTCTACAGCCTGCTGAGAGGCTTCACTTGAAGCTGTTAAAATGTCTCCTCTCATGTGCCCTTTCCTCCGATCTCTTGGATGGTCTCCAGCTGGCCTTGCTACTCTGTTAGCTTTTAGTCAGCCCAGTTTAGTGAACGTCTTGGGTTTGGCATTGTCTTGATTTCTGCGTGTATTTTTTATCTGAAGAAATGCGTTTGCTACTAGCTCCAATTTGTTTATCAAAAATTTAAAAAAAATAAACTAATTAATTTGTCTGCTTAGGATTTTTAAGCAAATAGGCTTTTGGTAAATCTGACCTGTTGCTCCTTTACCCTCTGCCCAGTGCCCTTTGAAATGTAATTAGGGGATTTCCTGTTTAAGGCACATCACAACATGTGGCTTTAC
The DNA here is from genome assembly GCA_013397075.1 of Rhabdornis inornatus. Lineage (NCBI taxonomy): Eukaryota > Metazoa > Chordata > Aves > Passeriformes > Rhabdornithidae > Rhabdornis > Rhabdornis inornatus. The sequence goes on along the minus strand of VWZS01005539.1, from coordinate 33,644 downwards.
TACATCATGATCTTCTTCCACAGTTAAGAACAGCTGCTGCAAGATGAGGTCCCTTTACGCCAGGAGTAGCTGTTGGGACCTTATTTTCTAATAAAAACTCCAGCATCTGCTTCTCTAACCTCCAGAGTGGTTGAGAGGGCAGAGAGGGGACGTGCACTCCTTGACAGATGCCCCACCTCTGTAGCTTTGCTCTTTTGGAACATTGGCTGTGCCCACTGCTCTTTCCTGCCTGGTCACCTCAGGTGGCATTTGGCTCTGGGTTATGGCACATTAGGTGCCTGCATATGAGCCCAGCATCTAAACTTCTGCAGTGGATGATGAAGACCTGAGTTACTGAACTCAGCAGTGCCTGAGCAGTTTGGCCACCCACCATCCATGGGGTTTAGATCTGTTGTTATCACAGTGGGCTCTGGAGCCATCTGAGTGCTCTGTAGCATCAGAGCTCTCTTGTGGAGCTGCCAGCTACAGACAAGGACCCACATGTGCTGACACATCTCAAACTGTTCTGGACCACCCAGGAGGCAGAGGCATGCCCTCTGTGCTGTTTTGGGTATCACAGGCCTCCTGATAGTTCCCCTTTGCTGTAATGCAAGTGTGAGTCTCCTGCAGGTCCTCTGTCATATTTGCCAGCCCCAATCAAAAGCCTCAAATATAATCTGAAATGGTGTTGCGTACCCCAGTTGAGGCACTGGATCAAGCACTTTTCATGTCTGGTACTTTAGCCAGTGAAGTCTTCTGCTGGTGCAAAGCTCTGTAATCTGGTCATGTAAATATCTATTTACCAGGAACCAGAATAAGATCAGTAAATGGGCCTGGAGCTAATCAAAAGATGTGGTTTTCAGGTCCTACTCATCTGTTTTTCTGCTTTTGCATCTCAGACCCAAATAGAGAGGTACGGATTGAGACAGAGATTCCTGCCTAACTCCGTAAAACACAGCATATACAGAACAGCCATAGTGTTGAGGTCTATCCTGCACTACACCCATTTTGCTACTTTCTTTCAGAAACTGTATTAACATCCCACAATTAATTAAGCTGTGGAAACCAAAAGTTGTGCTTCCCCTCTTCTTTTCCCAGAAATTTGCTCATAAATTTGAGCACTATTTCCAGAAATAATAACATCTTTTCTTGTTGTTGTAAGACATTTTTCTATTTTATTATTTTAATAGAAGAGAATTTCTTGGTATTGCTTTTCTGAACAATCAAGCTATTTATGTAAATGTCAGAGTATGGATTTAGCAGTCTAAGTCTAAGCACTTCTTTCTGAAAATCTCAGCCAAAGGGAGGTGGGCTAACATCCTGTGCACTGCACTGCAGCTCTGTGGCACAGTGATCCCCGTGCAATGCTCCACACGGAGCACTTATTAGCACACTATGCTATACTTAGCAAAATGTGCCCACTGCTCCTAAGAGATGACTGAATAAACCTTGATAACACAGTTGGCCTGACTCCTGTGGGACTTATAACTGCCCACTGAGCAATAGAGATCATTATAATGTTTTAATTATGTAATTCCCTTTTGCATAGTGCTATGATAGATAAGACTGTGTGTCAGCCTTTCCATTATAAACTTCAGGGCCCAGAGCATTAGTCATCCAGAGTAAGTGCTCATGTTGAGATGAAACTATGTAGAACCATTTTTATATTACATAAATATATATAACTCAATTATTATTATGAATACATTAGTAACTTAAAGGTCCTAATAGAATCACAAGCTTTTCTTTGGAACTCTGTAGGAACAGAAGCCGCTCAGTTATTTGGAGCAAACTGTCTCAATACCGGCAATAAAGTCTAACAGCACTGAATCTCCCTCTCTCTCTTTTATTCCCAAAAGCATCTACAAATATCTATGAATCATGTACAGTCACATTTATGAGGATGATACCATAAGATTTGCATAGAAACTCTTACAAAAATCTTAATCTGTAATAAGGAACATTTTGGAAAGATATGTACTTCGGATCCTGCACAGCCCAGATTTCTTGGCTAAAAGGGAAAACTTCCATGGAAAAAAATAAGACAGCCATCTAAAAGTATTCAATTTTTTTCTGCTGTTTCAGATATTGTTAAAACTGGACTATGTCTCTTTGGGCCTGAAAAGTCCTCTACAAAATGTTTAACTCAATTAGTACATTTTAAGTATCTCCACTGAACATCTTACTATTCCTTTCAAGGAAAACATTCTACTGCTGCTCCTGGTGAAATCCTCGAGGTGAACTTCACAGGCAACCTCAAGAGAGTTATTCCACAATATATCACTAAGGTAAAGGATACCATTTTATTAGATTGACATATCACAAGACACTCTACTTCCCTCTTATTTTACAACTCTGTTAGCAGTCAAACATGTAGTATACAGAGGAGAGTGCTTATGCTGAAATATGCTTTTAAAGCAATACTGTGATCCTGTTCATTTTATACTTAGTTTGCAACAATTCTCTTTAGGAAACCTTAACTTAGATAACTTTAAAACTCCAAGCCTTCTGTGGTCTTTCTTATTGTAACTCTTTCCGTGTTCTGACATGCATAAAACTTAAATATTACTGAATCTTACGTCATCATCACTTTCCAGCTTATTTCCATGCCCACCAGACAGCATCCTGCCTTTTCTTGCAGACAACAGAGACCCAACAAGGCAAGGGACAGACATTTTCATGAATGAAAATACTAAAGTAGGTTAATATAATAATAAAAGAATAAAATACCATAGAGGCAGAAGGAAGATTACAAGATTGCACCTTATAAACCAGACAGAAGAGACCAGAGATCCTTATGTTTCAGAAAGTTCAGACTTGTGGATTGGGAACTCAAAGAAAGAAACACATAAACAAAGGACAAATTCATCTCTCTTTGGCAGTTTTCTCTAGGAATCAGCAGACTATATGCTATGGGAGTGAATGTTTTGAGAACTTAGTGAGCTGTATACAGACACTGGTTTTCTCTGAGGATGTAAGCTCAGAACTGACTGACTAGGGATGCAGTGGGATAACCCCTTTCTTCCCTCAAGTACCTCCCCAACCCCCTGAGAATGAATTTGGCTTGTCACAACATTAATAAACAGGAATCCCAGCCAATGAGTACCTTTGATGAGGATACATATTTCTGAGGAAATAGGTACAAGTGTGCTTTTAGCTTTAGATCTGTTCTGGGGGAGGCTGTGATCAGTTAGTCTAATAGAAAACCTGTGGACAAAAACAACTCTTCAAGAATACTGAGGCAAGACCAAAACATGTATTATAGACTGTATGTGTTGCCCTCTGAGTTAGAAGACTTGGATATAGGCCGGACTTAATGATCTCAAAAGTCTTTTCCAGCCTAGTTAATTCTGTGATTCTGTAAATACCTACATTCAGAGAAACTACAGTCCAGCCAAGAGATTCTCCTCAGGTGGTGTTTCTGGATAAGCCTTTATTTTTACAGCAGAATTGACTGAGTACTGACAAAATAAGAGGAAAGGTTCAGGCAGGTTAGATTAGAGAAGGTGGTGTTACTGCTAAAAGGAACTTCTTAAAAAAATAATCGTACAAGCATGCACATGAAGAGATAAATTAGTTCTGACTTACTCATCCCCTAAATACCTTATTTAAGGTCAAGTCAGGTTGATCAGATTGATTTTGCCTCTGAAAGTCTGATTCACCCTAGCAACTGTGAAGGTTAACCTCCAGCTCTGATATTTAAAAGAATTGAGAAAGAATGGGAGAGTAAGGAGCAACAGCGTAGTATGAAAAAAAAGCCAAAAATACCCCAACATTCATCATGCTTTCTCATAGTTTAGAGCAGTGATAGCTAAGGTGAGCAACATTAGAAAAGTGGTATTTTTACTCTGGGATCTGGAAAAAGAAAAAAAAGTACAATGCAGATCATACACTTAGAGATATTCCTGGGTTTGTTTTTTTTTTACTTCTGAGAGTTTCTGAACTTTTTCATGGTGTCTTTTAGGAAGTCAATGCTGTGTTATTGTGGTATCATTAGTACTCAGACTTTTACTGGGGAAATTTTTGTGTGTGTCAAGCTAATTGGATTTATACATGTATTTAGCAACCAAGAAAATGTAGCCCAGGGCACCATTCTAGGAGTTGATATTCTGAGCTACCTTCCAAATGGAGAAAGTAAAACATGGTCTGTACATCTGGAGTCTCAGAAAGGATTGTGGGACCTGGAACTTCAGTACTGAGGATTTAATTTTATGTTTAGTCTGATTATTATTTGAATATTAATTTCTCTTACAGTAGCAGGAAGAATTTTTTGTTTTACATTTTGACAAAGCTGGCACACTTCTAAGCTGAGGCTGTTAACTGCTAGAAGCCCATGACTTCATATCAGTAACCATTTTATTCCTTAATAGTTACAACTTTTTTCACATTAGCAAGGAGTAATAGAAGTTACTTATTTTATTTTCTGCTACTCATATAATACCCATAGGGAGGTTGAAGTTAAGATCTTCAGATATTTCAGCAATAGAGAAGATACATAGCTTTCTTTTTGTATTTTGTAGAGATAGTACAGGCAATACAGACACCCAGTTTACCTCTCGCAGTTTGTGATGTGGTTGAGCCTGAAATGAAATACATGTATAGACTGCACAGCAGATGGGAAGTTCCCTGCTAGTGCTGTAAAACAGTCCCATAAAATGGTGCTGAGCAGCTGACCATGGGTTTTGTTCGGTTTCCTCCTGCTCCTGCAGCAGCAGAGCTCCCGGAGTGCTGGCAGCCCTGCGGATCACGGACGCCTCCCTGTGAGCGCTGGCAATGCCGCTGCTCTCCCTCCTGCTCCAGCTGCACGCTCCAGGGACCTGTCTCGGGGTTACTGGACCCAACTCTGCCAGAACAAGTTTTTGCCCTTTGATATTCATTTAAATAACATTTCAAGGCTCTGACTATAAACAGTGATTGCTCTGTAGGATGAAGCCTTTTCCTAGCTTGCATTTTACCCCCTGTGCTCTTCCACCAGGGCTGCTACCGGCCCCACAGCTCACAGCCTGCTGCGGATCCCGGGATATTGGACTCTGAGACACAGCTCAGTGCAAAAACAAGAACAGCGGCATATTCTGCTTTGGTTGCACACACAAACATGCATTTACTGCCTACCTCATCACAGGATTTTTATAATTTAAGAGTATTTGAACAATTACTCCTTTCAGAATTCTTCATAATCCCTGTGGGCAGGAAAAGATGTGGGCTTTTAAAACATGCTGATCTTTCCTTATGCTGCCTTCCAGATGCCCATCACTTGGTCCACATGTTGAGGGTAACCCTGTCATGTGATGGCAGCAGAAGCCTTATCAGCATTGCACAGAGCAGACTGATTGCTTCAGATTCTGTGTAGTATAGTTCACTGTGCCATGAGGTTCCTCTTCTTTGTAGGCATCAATGTTCTTCCCCACTTCCCAAACTTTTTTCCAACAAATCCATCCAGGTATTTCTTATTCTTTTAGTCATGCAGTTGGCCAAAGCCACCTGTGCAGAGAAGCTACCACTGAGGGGTATTCCCCCAATCGCCTTAAGATTTTTAGTTCTAACTAGAGTGAGTCCTGAGTACACTTGCTGTTCTCTTCCAGTTGCCTCAAGTTTAACAAGCATACTCTGGTTCTCAAGGATAGCAACAAAAAATTGGAAACAAACTTAATCCACAAGAGGCTTAAAATAGCACTATAGTGGGAGGCCAGATTTTTGAGCTTCTTTTCACATTTTGAAAATTCCAGTTTCCTTGAGAAGGGAAACAAAAGGATTACTTTGATGGAATTGTTCGGGGTTTTTTAGAAACCCTGTTCGTTACAGAGTCAATACCAGACTTTGGGCATAATAACCCACAAGAAGCAACCTGACAGGAAAATTTAAAAGGCACAAATTCTGTTAAGAACATAAAAATGAACTAGGGATGCACAGTACGTGTTTCCATTATGATTTTCCCCAGTAATTACAATAATCAAGCTAGTAAGAGCCATCACTGTACCTTAAAAGTGATGCTTATGCCCTGTGTTGTCTTTCCAACAGAGACTAGGGTGAAGTCCCCCATGAGGCCCAGTGCTGGTGAATGTGAGGCTGCTCCTGTCTGTCTATAGACTCATCCACTCAGTCTTCCTGGTTGGGTGGCCGGCAACAGACCCCTACCACAATGTCACCTGTCCCTGCCCCCCCTTTAATCCTGACCCAAAAGCTCCCCATCAACTCCTCCATGCACCCTGGCCGGTCATTGACACAGAGAGTAACAGCTCCTCTTCCCTTGCCAGTCCTTCCATCCCAGCACTCCAGCTGTAGGAGCCACCATCCATCACTTCTCTGTGATGCCACTGAGTTCACAGCCCTGCAGGTACGAGCACATCTCTAACTCCTCCTGTTCATTCCCTAGGCTGTGTGCATTCCCAGAGGCACTGGTGTGTCCCTGACGAGACAGACTTTCTCACTGAAATGTCTGTGAGTCCTTTGTGCTGCTCTGCAGGTGCTCCTGCTGACCTGTGACCGCTTTCCTGGCTCTGGGCATCTACGGCCGGCACTGGCATCAAACTGAGATGAGTGGGATGGACTGAGGCTCTTCTCTGCCAGCAACCTCAGTAAAGCCCCTTGGCAACCCTATGACCAAAAATGCTCACACACATAAACAGATGATACAGCCCAGACACTCACTACACCACATAAAAACTGCTTTATTGATTGCAGTTTACATGTTACAATCAATGGATGATTCCAATCATTAGGCCAGCTGCTTATAATAAGCTGCCACCACAGTCACATGGGAACTGGACAAAGAGATGTTAGTTGCTGAGGCATCCTCAAATGGAATCAGTTCGGCTTCTTAGGCATTGAAGAGACAAGAAGATAATAAACAGCATACATTGTTCCTGAATTAAGAGACAGAAAATATATTTTCAGATTAGCACACAGAATTCCTTTCAAGTCAGCTTTCCAGTTTGTTCCAGAAGAAATACTGACAATAAGCATCTGCAATTCACACAAAATACATTCCCACAGCCACGTCTCAATTTTCTTTGGTAATTCATATTTTAGAGGAAAAAAAATACATTTCCATAGGATGCGCAAAAAGAAAGACATAGAAGAAAAGTGGGGAGAGGCGTGTCTGTGGAACCTACACAATCAAGAAGTAAATGTTACTCATTCTTAAAGCAGCTGAACTGAAAATCCGTTTGATCAATACATTTAAATTAGAGGCTATTGCAAAATTAGGTAACAAGCAACATAAAGGTTAAATATATCCAATATTATGAACCTTGGTTATAATTCTGCTAGTTTTCACAGTACATGAAAACTCAGTACACTGAGTATCACCTATCACTAAGAGGAGTCAGGCTAGTATGAAAACTGGTTCATATATGTGCTATAATTACATTTAACTCCTTTGCAGAATAGATGAAGTAGTTCTGTTTTTCTCTAATACCATACATGAAAGCTGAAGGAGTATTCAGACCACAGTACTTAGTCTGGGAAAAAGCCATATGAAAATCTAAACCTGGAAAAAGCACAAATGAACACACAGTATGTCCAAATGTGGTTTCTTCTCTACATAAACTCTGCATGTTATGAAGAACAGACTGAAGACATTGTGTAATTATTTTACAGAGAAAACACCATCTGTGTTGGAGACTGTACCAAAGAAAAAATGTTTTAATACTAGTGCATCGGAAATTGTACCAAAGCACAAATACTTCAGTATTAGCCTTACCAAGCATTGTGAGACCCGCAGTGGTTCTGTACAACAGAGAATCTTTTGCCCCGCCTTTAAGATGCACTGGGAGGCCATTATCCTCCTAATGGAAACAAGTGACAAAAATAAAATATTTATATGCAGTTCTGCAATATTGTGTTAATATAATTACAACTACCCAGCGCAAGAATTACTACCCCACATTATCTTTCTGACTCCCAAAAGACACTGAACCTTATTTAGACCCCACTCTGTCTTGAAAGCTTTCATTCTGATATCAGGTGATGACTCACTAGAGGAGTACAGTAAATCATGGGCACAGTTCATAACTAAAGCAGTGACTGGAAGATGCCTGAACACTTCTAATACCAGCCAGACCCCTTGGATGCACGGGATGTGATTACCATCCCTAGAAACCGCCCATCCATCTCCAGTATAGTCAATCCCTGCTACAGGGAGCAACAGGGGTAGGAGTCTGTATTGTCATTTGGTGGCATACAGGAAATTGTTTTGCTCCACCCAAAGTAAAACTAAGCACCAGATCCACATGATCTTTACCCCTGTCAGTAAGATCACACTACCCTGGACTTCCAGCCTCCAGTGCTGGTGACCTGCAACCTACTCCAGCTTAACTTTCTGTCCCACAAGAAAGGAATGAAAGGAGGAAGAGATATGCCTATAGATCTCTGCCAGCAGAAACTGAACTTCTGACCCCCTCCCATCACCTACATCACCCTCCCATTTCCTTCCCTTGGCTCACAATGAACACAATGCTCCTTAGTCAAGTGTCTCAATAAGACTGGCTTTCTCTTTCAGGGGAAAGGAAAGCAGTAAGACACTAAAACTATTTAAGTGGGGCTTCTAAAGTGGGTCCCTTTCACAGATCTGAAGCCCAGTTTATCCTCAGTACGAAGCTACAGCTCCAGGTTGTGATTCACAGCTGGGATTACTCTCTTGAGTGTTCTCTGCTTTTACTACTTTGCTCAGTGGTCCTATCTATCAGAAAAAGAGTAATTCAGAAATTATTTTTAAAGATCCAATAATTTTCAAGGAATGAATCCAATCACTTAAGACCTTTATAGTTTTCATAACAGAGAAATATGGTAATACCACATCCTAATTAAAAATTATGGTGCTCATCTATGAGCTGCAGAAAGAGATATAAGATTTCAGGTTTACTTTTTCACTGTATTTCTGTCTCCTCATTCTTTTTCTCTGTTTGTTCTTTGGACATACTGCCCCACATCAACTCATTTCAGAGTACCTAATACTTACGAGAAACTCTGGTACAAATCATTTCATGAGGTAGAAAAACCCCTAAAGAGTCAGCAAGTCAAGTATGCATGTAAAAATACTCAACCTCTGCAGAAAATAACTGCTAACTGCAAATGCCCTAGTCATACAACTGATTTTGAGAGCTCTCTTTGGATGTAAAGGGGAGCCTGACCAGTTCTTTAGAAAAAAATCATGCAGTTATGATCTAAAACCTTGTTGATCTACTAACATTATTCAACTCACTCATTACCTGAAAAAGCTTCTGACTCTCAGAAACCTTATTTTCAAACTGCCTGCGTGAAGCAGTGCTTATGGTTCTCTGGGAAACCTGGCGAAGAGCCTGAAATAAAAGATAAACAGTGTTTTAATAACAGTGACATTTTACAGCTCTGTCCACACTGGGCAGAAATTGCTTCTTTGAAAAGAAAGAAGTGAGACAGCAAAAAAAAAGGGCTTTTAAAAACAAACAAACACACAAAACTTCACCAAAACACGCTAGTTTTTAATTCAGTAAATTTTTCAGCAAACTTTGTAAAGGACTGCTTGACTAGCTACCTGAAAAGGAAAAGCTCGGGAAAATTTCTTTCAGTAAGACACAACGGTTTTACTGATCTGCAGCATAACCTTCAGGTTCCCTTTCAGGGGAAATCTTGGCCTCTGCCCCTTAGACCTCAGTTTTAGGCACCACTTTCTGTGTCAGGGACAATAAAAATATTATTGTACCTAGCAAAAGGGACGATAATATTTTTAACAAACGTGTTTGTGTCCTGTCACTGCTGCAGTTCACCTCCGTGCCACCAGCACAGGACACAACCTTCACAGCGCTAAGGAGGCACATCCTGCCACATACACAGCTTAAATCACCCTGCTGTGTCCTGAGCTGGAATTTGTTCCCACAGGCTGATCATAAAGGGTAGCCTACCAAAATCAATGATCTATATGAACAATTATTTAACCTGCCTTCGCTAAAATGCAAAGGCTCAAAGCGCAGTAGCTCTAAGCTGCCAGCGGCCTCGGCCTCCTTCAAGCAACACTGACAACACATCGTTCCCACACAATTAACACCACTAAAAACACAGCCACGGGGCGAGCAAACATACAGGTGATGCTGGTTCCACGGAACGGGACAAGGCATCTCCTGTCCTTACCCACCCCAAATAAACATGCTATAAAATATATCACCTGAAAGACGAGCTAAGCATACCCGAGCCCCCTGACTCAACCTTATCCTCTCAAGTCCCTGAAGCTCAGCACTACGTGCAGCGAGCGGCCCCCCTAAGACCTTGCGCCGACCCCCGCAGGTCGCTCCGTAGCGCCCGGCAGGGACGGCGGCCAGCGCGGCTGAGCGCCGCAGCCGGGCGAGCACCCTGAGCGAGCCCCACACACCGCCAGCGACATCCGGCCGCTCTCCCCGGGCCTCACCAGCACGTTCCGCCACATCGCGGTTCTTGGTCCTGTCACCTCCCGCCGGCAACAAGGGCAGCGGAAGAGGAAGCGAGTCTCCCGCCCACGGCGGACACACCACAGAGGGAGCGGCCCGGAGCGCCGCCGCAGAGCCCACAGCGCCCCCCGCCAGTCCGCCCGGCCCGGCCCAACTGCGGCAGCGCGGCGGGACTGGGGATGGGCCGGGGCCCGGGAGCCCGGGCTGGGACCCCAACACCGGGAAGGAGGAGCGGTGACCTCTCAGAGCACGCAGGGCCGGCAGCGGCTGGCGTGCACTGGGAACGTTTGTCTCCTCGTGCCACACAGCCCCGGCGGGGAACATGCTGCCACGGCATTCTGTGGTTGCCGGCTGCCTCCCTGCGCCTTCAGAGGGCGCTTTGGGAAATCCATGAAACGTCTCCTCGAGCTCCTACGTAGAGAATTTTAAATCTCCTTTCGTTGAAAAGTTTAATATCTGCAGAGGGCGGGATGCGTGTCCTGGCAAAGCAGCGCGCTGGGCTGCGCCTGTTCGTACGGACTCGCTGGCGATCTCCAGGGCCGCCACTTCAGGCCAGGACGCCGAGCGAGGCAGAGCCTGGCTCCGACTCAGGCCAGGGGGTCTGGCGCCCCTGGGGGGATGTGGCATCCCTTGTTGAGCCACCACCCTCAGAAAATCCCAAACTACCCTTGGTAGCACCTGCCCACTGCCTCTGCCTGTGAGAAAAAATAAAAAAAAACAAGCCCAACTTCAGCTTCGTGTTTCACGATGTACAATTACATAGAATGAAGCAATGCTGGAACTGCATGAAATACAAAGACCTGTTGATTCTCAAAGAAGAATCATTTGCCCTTCAAGAAACTACTCTGAGAAGTCTGTGTTTTTTCTGCATTGCAGATCTGACCCCGTAATTGCATCTTCTCATGCTTCAACCTTATGCTGAAATACAATGCTGTCGGGAATGCTCTTTCCTGGCTTTGCTGCAGTTTAAGTGCACTTGGTTTTTGGCATTACAATGCTTTTGCACTAGTGCCAAACCTCATGATGAACAACGTGTGTCAAACAGGGCAAATCAGTGCTCAATTCAGTATGGAAATAACAAGGATCATACCTTAAGGCACTACACTTCTCAATCTGATGAGCTGTCCCAGAAAGAAACTAAAAATGCAATGATGAAGTATTTATAGGTATAACCTTAGCTATGCAGAGTATTAAAAACAGAATTTAAAAAGCACAGTCATGGACAAATAGGTGCTTTAACAAAGGAGGAAACTGGATGCATTATTTAACAAATGGTTTTCAAACATTCAAGCAGTGCTATCACAGAATAACACTTAAAAATACATTACTACCACTCCAAGACAGATTTCCATTCATTCCTCTTGCAATCCTACGAGTGTATACAATATTTTATTCTGATATTCATATACTCAGTTGTATTGAGATACTGGTAAAAGGATCATAATTCACAGAGAAAATATTTTTCCTAATTTCTGCTGTGTGGGCTACTTTCTGGTATGTCTGAATCTAAACTTCAGGGATAATTTCTGCAAAAATACACTTTACAACAGAAAGGCCATACTTAAGGATTGGCATATGAGTTACTGACCCATCAAAGCTACATGATAACTGCTCAGAGCAAGCACAGCTGGTCTCTTCAGTGTTGACCAATTCATGAAGAAATTAAAACTTGAGGGAATGAGAAACGGCAACTTGCTGCTTTAGGATGAAGATATTTCATGAGAAAAACACTGCTTCTTCCTAACTGAACAGAGCAACTCTTGAATGTGTTGCATTTTATAACAAAACTGTTTATCAAAAGTCATTGTTGAACAGTTCTGTTCAAGTCAGAAAGAGAGCAGGGCTGTTAATGTAGCATTTAAAAGCATCCGTCACAGAAGTGTTCTACCTCTTCAGCCAGTAATACAAGGGTATGTAAATCCTGCTAAAGAGATGACACATAAAATTAGGCCTCAGTAGGCAACCCTAGAGACAATCATATTTTCCTTTCTTCCCAGAATATCACCGTCCAGTCCTTCCATTTTGATAATAGAACTAATGATATTATTAATTACATTCTTGCACCTCTAACACTAAGCAACTCACCATTGTATTTTGCAAAATTTGGGCATGGTACTCAGGTAAAAATTCGATTAAATTTGCACATAACTCTGGTATTCCATTTGCTCAAATTGTTTATTTTACATGATCTTTATCCAGGGTCCAGTGAGAAAGATCTCCACATACTTCAATTATACTTTTTTAAAAACTTCTTGAGCTTTCTTAATGGTTGACTTACACTTTTATTCCTCTTTGTTTCATCCCTATCGTAAAATGAGAATCTTCCAACTTCAGACTTTGTAGCAGCAGTTGATATAACTCAAGTGGACAGTATCACTTTCAAGCAGAGTCTGAGAATGTTCAGAATGGGTGGCTTATGGGGAGGTACTTATTTGAGACTCAGGTCATGTAAAGACCTGCTAATTTTTATCAGGCCATTTCGTAATGGTCTTCAGTCTTAACTGAAACTGTCAAATAAGATTAGACTTCACATGTAGGCACAGAAGGCAATATTGAACATTCTGTGAGCTAGAACGGAGGGAATTTTTACATGAAAATACTCTTGGTGCTCTGAGGAAAATTTAATACTACTATTAAATAAAGAAACAAAATCCCAAAACTTCACAATTAGGCTTTCTGAAAATAAACCTCAGAGTCTATTTTTACACTGCCAGATGCAGTCTCTTCCATATACTGGCCACATTGCTAAGAATAAAGCAAGAATAAAATTCCCTTAGATTTTTATCGTTTTTTCTTCTCCTTTGAAAGACAGCATTTTGGGCAGATTGTTCAATACAGACAAGCCTTTTATATGTGGAACATTTTGGGGTATTGGAGAGGTTTTATGTTAAGTTATTGGATTAAAAAAAACACCAACAACTTATGTAATAACAAGCGTAGACGTAGATCACATTTTCAGGAAAGATCAGAAAAGACTCGTCTTGTCACAGCAACTTTGATGATCAGATTATTCTGTGTTTATGCAATATTCTTTGTCTCCAGCAGTTGCATTCCAGTAACTTACTTCTTTTTTTCATTTATTGTAGGTGCCTGATTTAGACTTGTGTAACTTTCTTCACTAAGCAATCTCTTCAACTCAGTCTAACTGTTCTTTTCCCACTGCAAGTAAGGCATGTGAGAGAAGGGTGCAGTAATATTTCCTGTGAATCCAATCCAACCAGCCTTTCTCCTTGCTCCATTTGCAGATGGTTACTTGACCTACATGTCGTGGCCTTTCCTCCCTCAGAAATTTCTATTAAAAAAAGACAACACTTGCATCCTTCAAGGTTTGATATTCATAATTAATCCTTGAAAGATTCCAAGGATCCCCCAAGGGTCTCCATTGTTATCAAAAAGACATCCAGACAAATGAGCAAATGAGTGAAGCAAGAGTTTACAAATTTGACCAGTATTTTAAGCTCTTATAAGCATTTTAAGCTCCATGGGCACACTATCCCATGTATTATTTACTGCTAAAGGCTCTCAGAGAACCCACTTAACTGCAACAAAAACCAGATGGCAATTCTCACCCTGGTGCACTTCACTGAGATTAAAGATAGATTGGCAGCTATAGTCAGTAAAAAAGAAAGTAAGGCATTGAAAAATATTACAAGGTGAAGACAGAAAAATACTTCTTCTTTAATTTTAAGCACAGCCCAAAAAGCAGCCTTTCCCACTTGGAAAAAATAGGAATTATGAATGACACAGAATATATTTGCATTTCAAGTGACAAAGTTTAAAAATCAAAACATTTTAACAGCCACTAATTGTGAGACATCTCCTTGCTCATTTACTTTATCCTGGACTAGCTGAAAGCCAGTTTAACATGTTCTGCAAGTTTCTGAGGGTACATTACCCTTATTCTGTAACTCCAGCAACATGAATACAACACTGTAAATAAAATCTTAAAAGGTACTATTTGAAAGCCGTGGCTGTACTATGCAAATAAATTATTATATGGAGGTACACAGAGCTAGCACACTAGAAATGCTGCCTTCATTCCAGTTTATCCAGACTTACACATTTCAACTCTTAGGCTACACAAGTATTAAGTAAAACCAGTCATGTGATTATGTGATAAATTAATAATTTTCTTTAAAGTTGCCTGTAGATTAAGCTACTGGACCATGCATTTTTCTAATAAATATGCAATCCCAGAAATACAACTCATTTAAAACTGCATTTACGCTTAATGATGCCTTTTCATCCAGATAAAAATAAATATATGTTCAAGAACAAAACCAAATCTCTTACTAAATGGTTTGCAGAATTTATTCGGTCTCTTTTAATATACTCCATACCTTATCAAGCTAGTTGCATATAAAGTGATCTCCACCATATACATTACAGTTTCTGTGCATCCTCTAAAAAAAAGGTCACCAAAAACTAGTATTTTACAGGTTGCAGTTAACTTTTAATTAACCTAAAGGTGAATCCTTCTGTAATTTAAGACACTAACCTGCACATTGCATCTAACTGCAGTATTTAAATTATGTTTCACAGCAAGCTAAACCTGCATTTCAGGGAAAAATGTCACTGCCATCTCAACTTCTGAACTTCTATAGTTTACTTCCTTAACACCGCAAGAAATTAATGTGGTGTTCACTCCAAATGAGGAAAAAGTATACAATTCCCTTAAAACAAAGCCTGCTCAGAATACATATGCTTTAAAAAAATTAGGAAACTCCTCCAAGTAAAAGGAATTCACCCCTATGTATGACTGGAAAAAAACCTTTTAAGTTCTTCTTGATTAATGCTTGGTGCTGCTCATAAAAAGCAAAACCAGCAAAAAGTGAATTAGTATTGGATATGACTTAAAGCAAAGAAAATTAGAAAAATATACCTGCAACAAGCATGTCCCAGTTTAGATCAGTCTGTTAAAGGGTCTCACGCAGATAATTAACAAATAGGTTTTCTGGTATTTTCATAGGATACTCATTTACTGGCCAGGCACATATATTGTAAATATACAAAGAATCCAGAGTGCTGAAGTTTACAGAGCACTTAAAGGATTTAATATAACAGAGGTGGGTAGGACACAGGAAAAATATTTAACAACTTGTATAAATATATTAAAATCTCAGCAAGAAATGTAAGAGCCCATGCACACAAGACAGTAAATCGAAAAAACATTTAAGACTTGACTTCTTCCAACAGCACTGACACCTGAATTCTGGAAAGTCAACAATTTACAGCATCTTATAACCATCTTTCTCCACACAATCTAAATGTACTGAATCATACCGACATTACATAGCACATGAACAAGCAGCAGATGCATCAAGGGAGCAGGAGCTATATGCATCATGTGGCCTGTCCAGTTAAGAGACAAACATCAGAAAAATTGTTTCTGACATAGGCTGAGATACAATCAATAGAGCTAATTGTATACCCGTCATTTTCAAGAGTTAATCCACAGTATGGGAAAGGGGAGCCTTAGGTAAAAATTATGCACCCAGTCTCAGAAATGACAGAAGCAGAGATCTGTCTTTCAAAAACTGGGTCCATTCTGGACTGGCCTTGATGCACATGCAGTACAGTTATTTTCAGAATGCAAGATTAATTGGGAATGTCTGCACTGGTGTTTCGATTGCCATATTTGTGATGAATGAACAGCAACACCACTCCTAAGAAGAAGCATATGGACCCAACAGTGATATAAGCAATTCCCAGGAAGGGATTTTTGCCTCCCATCCACGAGATGGTGCTCAGGATCATCCTTTTTCGTCCATCAAAACTGTGTACAGGGTAATCTGAAAAACATTTAGGAAAACAAGAAGCAAGTGTCCAAACCCAGCTTGAAGTGGGGACATGAAAATTTTGGGTCATTTCACTCAGGTTTCAAATACTAGCTGCTGCCTTTGGAACTGGAATTGCAAATACGAAACATTCAGCTGTTCTTTTTGGCTAAAACTAATCTGGGCATTGTCAGCTATATCAAAACAAAAGCCATGTTAGGAGACGCTAACCCTGAAGAGTACAACACATGATTTTGTGGGTTTATGAAAGTAGCTTCAATAAAGTGAGGGAAATAAAAATTTTGTCCTTGTGTCTATTTTACTACAGAATTTTTCTTTATGTTCATTCAGTTTTGCATGCACTCCCCACAGTTTTACAGCAAAGCGAGACACTGCAATAGCTATATAAAAAGTATCATTAAGTGCTTTTGAATTTTAAGAATTCAGTAACTATGACAACTGTCCTTCTCTAGTCTCTTGCATTTCTACCTAATATTTAGTCTCCCCAAAAAAGAATGACAGACTTTCACCTGATCCACAGCTCTGCCATTTTTGTGACCTTCAGAGTCAGTCTGCCTTTCATTGCATAGTGTCATTTCACCTTGAAGTTACAGTTCTTAAATTCCTTGGCTACCAGCTACCTCTCTTCTTTCCCTTTTTCCTATGCTTTTCTCAATTCCTTCGCAGCACCCAACCAATCTGATTTCCCTGTCTCTATGAAGTTATTAATGCTATAAAACTAGCACAGAAGTAGATGGTAACAGTCTATCTAGTTCTCAGAGCCAGCTTTCAACCACAACTCAATACAATCTTTTTTAGAGATGGTAAGAGAAAAGGCTAGTTCAATCTGGTAACTTGCCAATATATGCTTCTAAGATCAGCTAAGGTCTGCTTTCAAAGGATACTGTATGCAATATCCAAAGAATATTTTCCAGCCTGTAAGGTAGGCTGAAAGTTATTCTTCCTTTCGATGAGACGATAGAGCTTGCGAAACGTTGGCAGAGCAGCTGTGCGCATCCACACGATGAAGTCCTCATTGATAAAGCCATTGTTATCAGGCTCTATGTCCAGCATATACACTGGCTTGGGCCAGTTCACAGGTTTTGTTGTGCCTAGGATTAAATAAAAATAATAAAGTATTTCAAATACAGGACTGAGTAACACACCGGCTCATCAAAATCCATTCTATTATCACAAAAAGCCACATTAACTTCTAAACAGTATGAACAGACAGGCTGACTGACTACTATTGCAATACACTAGGCTGCTTAAGAACTTTTTATTTTGCAGTTTAAACTGTTTGAATTCTATAAATAAATAACATAATTCATGACAGCACTGTCTATTTGTTTAAACAATTCATATGGGTAGGAAGTCATGTCTCAAAGCACTGCTTTGTGGGTAATTCTCCATTATGATGATAGATCCTCTGCTCACTTGCTAGAATTTGAGAACCATTTCCTGAACCATGAGCAAGTAATATTGTAAACACCATTTCAGATTATGTCCAAATGCTTTTGCTACTGCTATTGGAAATACAATTCCACATTGTATTAGCGTAAGGTATCTACTTTTCCAAAGGTAGCCATCACACTGACAACACATAATTTGGCTGTGACTAAGCAAGAAACCCACGTCAGGTTAAGCCTGAAGTTATTATATACCTTGTATAAACACATATGCTCTTACAACCCTAAGAAGACTTTTCAGACACAGTACCCAAAGGAAACTTTTATTTGCTGAACTGTATATAACCTAAAATATGAGACACATCAGTCGCTTCTAAAAACAAAAAAATCATTTTTTTTAGAGAACAGCACAACCTAGTCATAGAAACATTTAAATGAAAACTCCATATGCAGAGTTTCATTTAACAACTGCAGAATTTCTTTGTGAGTTAAATCCAAACATGACAGAACTTGTACTGGTCTTGACTAGAAAAAAAAATTAAATTTTTTTTACAGTGGCCAGTAAGGGACAATGTTTTGGATTTGTGCTGGACACAGTGTTGATAAAGAGGGATGTTTCTGTTATTGCTAAGCAGTATTTTCCAGCCTCTGCAGTTCCTCACCTCACCCCACCTGTGATGAGATTGGGGGTCCAGGAGAGATTGGGAGGGGACACAGATGACCAGAGAGATATTCCATACCACAGAAAAGGGCAGGCAGAGGTAGGCAGAGCCTACTTTGGCTCAGGGACTTGGATGGCAGTGAGCAATTCTTTTCTTTTGCATTACTTGGTTTGCTTGGGTTTTTCCTCTCTCCTTGCTGTGTTTTTGGTTTTGGTTGTTTGTTTTTAATTACTAAACAGTCTTTATCTCAACCTACGTGCCTTCTCACTTTCAGCCTCACAGTTTTTCCATCCACTGGGCAAGGGCATGGTTAGTGAGACACTGTGTGATGCTTAATTGCCAAGTGGGGTTAAACCCCAGCAGCACACATTACACATTTTTTAGTGTTCAGGGTACAAAAAAAGTAAGAAATTTAAAACTACCAGATTAATTATTAAAGTAAAGGTAAAAAACAAACACTTTCATCAGAAATTTGCAGCTTTTATTACTTCAAGACAACCTTTCAAATAGCAGAGTACTCCTTAGCTTGGATTTCTTCAGAGAACATTTATTTAGAACATTCAGTAAAACGTCAATGAGGCAAAACTCTGAAATCAAAATGTGTTTGAAGCATTTTGCCATTCTTAAAATGTCGCTTTTTTCCTTTTTTTACCTTGGAAAAGTGCAGTTAAGTTGTTTCCATCTCCTGTGGGATTCCTGAACTTTACATTTTTGTCTGTCCACCATGCAATGCCTTTTTTGATCAAAGGAATCAGAGTCCTTGTGTCATTATCAATGCGGTATAACTCCAATGTATCTAAAGACAAAATCAAATTAGAAGACCAGCTGCAGAAACTTTCACTAGACAGATGATCTTGATAAGCACTGAAACAATTACCTCCAGGAGAAAACAGAACAAAAATAACCGGGCAAGGCATTTACTATCTGCCTAACACAATCACAAGCTGTTCTGTAAGAATCAGTGTATATGAGACAGAGGTTTATTATCCATATATGATAACTATATTTCTACATCACAGCAGTAGCAGATTCTCACAACAGGTATTTCCATCCTTTGTGTGCTATGAGTTTAAATTAATTCTCCTAGCAATTCTGAAACACATACAAGCAGTACACAGTATTTATTTTATTCTGAACAATGAAAATGTGTTAATTCAAAACAAAATAGCTCACAGCATCGTAATTCAGAATAATGTGCAATACAAGACAAAACATACACTAGATCACAGACCCCTATAAATGATAACTTTAAATTGTTACCATACCATTAAACATACTGTTGGCAATAGCTCCACAAGGAGCAATGGGTTTGTCCTCATTTGTGCGGTAAGGCTCACATTCCTTACTTGGATTCTGATAGTTAGAAAGAAAAAAGGCAAATGAGTCTGTGCTGGTTTATACAACTAACCTGCTTTTTATATGATCAATACGAATTATAATACTTTACAGTTATTTTCAGTAAACAAAATATAGATTCCTCATGGTTGCCTACTGTTATGCAAAAATTCTAGTACCTCATTATCATGAAACTAAATACTCTATATGGTGATTCATGCAACAGTCACAAATTAGTTTCTCAATCACATCCAAGCATGAATACCTACAAGTAGTGAACTGTTGTCTCCATTTAGCTGGCTGTCATCCCGAGATTTCACGTAACGACGGTGGTTTTGATAGAAGTTGGAGAGTCCGTAATACATGAATACATTGCTCTACAAAAAGCAAGATAGGGAAAGAGGGATTTTTATTCACACAAACCTGCAATTTTAAGCTCTTAAAACTCTAAGGTTTATGGCAACATTCATAAAGTAAGAACCTCAATCCTCTCTTCATATTGCATGCATGAAAGTACTATCCTAACAAGGCTGAAGTCAAACAATATAAACGTGCCACTGACTATCAAAATGATATTCACCATATCTAATCCCAATACCTGTCTTGTCTAATGCAGAACTCATAAGCCTCATTTGCCTCCAATCTGCCAGAAAGCACTTATCTGGCATTTCCAATTCCTGCTGAACTGAGATTTTTTAAAATCATGCAGGAATAGCTCATCTACTCTCCAGCTATGTAACACAGGATAACTCTGACTGTGTAAAACACAAGCATTCCACTTAATGTTGTTCGTTTCCAGATAAACAGAGGCATTAAGAAACATCTCATCCCTGCTGATGAAAAAGGAAACACAAAAATCAGATCCAAGTTCAAAGGAAAACTAAAAATAATGCTCTAAAATAGAGGAAAAAACCCTTAAGTGACAAAACTTTAATTTTCAATATGAAATAGATCATATGAACCATTCTGACTTCATCCTGCATACAGGGCAGCATACCTCAAATGAATGTTCCAGTGTGAAATTGATGGTGCATGTACAAGGGCTGTCCCAGGACACATTTAAGCATTTGTTGCAGGGACTTGATGGTTCTGTTCCCGTGTAGTCAATCTGTAATAGGAAAAACAGTCATTAATTTACAATGGGAGAGTTAAGAAAAAATATTATTAAGCCAAAGAGTTGTTGTGGCATTTATTTTGCAATCATATTTCAACACCAAGAGCACATTCAGGCCTATCTGACAATCTCAAGAATTCTCTTCCAACCTTCATCATTCTATGATTCTGTAAACCAGTTTTTTATTCTGACTATATGCTTGACTTCAGATGCAAGCAAATTTAACACTGAGGTGAAATTACTCCCAAAGTAAAACCAAACAAAACCAACAAGAACCACCCCCAGCCCCAACCCAACACCACCCCAAACCAACCAACCAAAAAAAACACACCAAAACAAAACCAGCAGACACTCCAGACAACATGATGTTTCACGCTATGAAAAGCAGATTTCAGCTTTTGTATGTCTTCCAGAGAGATTAAGCTTTTAAAAGTCTAGGTATTAAAATATAAAGACTTGCATTAGAAATCTTACTTTGTTGACCATTTTTATCCACTTAATTAGACGAAAAAAAAATAAAATCACTTAATGCCCAAAAATTGTCCTAAAACAGTAAAGATTAATACACCAATACTA
Source organism: Rhabdornis inornatus (assembly GCA_013397075.1). Classification (NCBI taxonomy): domain Eukaryota; kingdom Metazoa; phylum Chordata; class Aves; order Passeriformes; family Rhabdornithidae; genus Rhabdornis; species Rhabdornis inornatus. The sequence continues at coordinate 12,392 of VWZS01005539.1, read as the reverse complement.
CTTTGTCAGGAATGGTAAAATAATCAGTAGATGGATAAGAAAGATGATCAGTATGAATCTGGCTCATACAGCATGTTCTGTCTTGAATATGGTAGCCCATAAAAAGCATTTTTTTTTAAATCTGTACATTCAGCCTTAGCAGGCACAAGCTCACCCTACAGTCCAAGCCACACCATCAGCTCTCTCTCATATGTAGCTCCAGCAAGTGTGGCAGGAGAAAGCTTACATCTGCCTATAAAAGATGTATTTCTACACTTACCATGAATCACCTGTTCTAGAATTTAGACTCAGACTGGTGAAATATATACCTCACTGCAAAAAAAAATGTGCAGCAGCAGTAGCATTTAAACTACAACATCTATACAGTTATTTGAAACGCTGCTGCAAGTGGTTTGTCCTGATTTATGTTTGTAGTAAAAGGCATAAGTAAGAACTAGTGATTTATGATTGGTCCTAATACCTATGTTAAGGTTAGCTAAAACAAACACACAAGGTGTGTGCAGGAAAGAACTGAAGCCTATTTTCCTCAGCATCTTCTTCAGTTTTTTTTCTATGATTTCTCCATTATCTATTAAGCTGCAACCAGTTCCATCAGCAAGCACTTTTATTGACTGGCATTTGCTCTGCTACCAGATTTCTGACAGACAAAACCTACATGCTAATGAGCCTAGCTGAAACTAGAGAGCTTCAGAAGCTATTATCTGGCAGAGAAGGAGATTGAGAGAGGATCACCATCTTTGTTCCTCAGCTGAGCAAGATATTAAGTTTATGCAGATCTAGAAATAGCACTGCTGCAGCAGACATGATGAGCTCTGTTTAGCTACAGCAGACAGACCCCACCGCTGCTCTCAATGAACAATGCACCTCATAAATTGAAGGCTAACTCGGGTGGTGTGTTCTGCTAAAGTAAGCTGAAGCAAGCATTTCTTTTAGAAAGAACTTGCCAGTGTGAGAAGTTTTTGATCAAGAGCACACACTAAAGACTAACGCTGCAAAAGACCTAAAGACTTCACTTTTAAAAACGTAATTGACTAAGTTCTGTGGAGCATGAAATTGATGTATATTGAAGCAGAACCATGCTTTAATGTACTGTTATCAGCCTGCATGCTATCAAAGAGCTTTCCTGTACAGTACCTGCTAACACAAGTGGTTTTTTTCTGCATCCATATCTACAGATTACATTAATTAGCGAGCTTATTTAAAAGGATGAAGGCATCCATCTTCAACTCTTGACAAAGTAACACTTTGACTGTGAGAGCTAAGGACTGACCATAGAGTCAATAGCAAGAATCTGCCAGACTGTTCTGTTCACCTGGGATTGGCCAACATCTGACAACCTGACACAGTAAGCCCTTCCAAAAAACTGCAGATTTAAGGACATTAGATATATCCAAGTTATTCCACACCAATGGCCTTTCAGGCTGTTGATGTCTGTCAGCTGACATACACCTACAGAAATAACCTAACTACTGCATACACATATTCTCCAAACTATCTGTGATTTTGAAGACTTCATACTTTGTCATGTATCTATCCCTGCTCTGCTTGACCATTTCTGTATAAAAGGCAATCCATAAATCTGGACCTCTCTGTTGTTTCTCTTTGTAGGTTTTATTAGTTTTTGTATCATTTCTGACATGGGACTACAGGAACTGCACACAAGGCTGAAGATGTAGGCAACAGTAATGCATTTAAGTTACCTTCAGTTCTCCATTCCTAGCCATGCCTTAAGTCCATCTGGCTTTTAATCTATCATTATGCATTTCATGTCAGCAGTCACAGCACAAAGATCTCTTTCCTACACACTTAATGCTTTGTATATTCCTCCTATTTTATCATAAATTAGTATGTTCTCTCAATGCTTCTTATTCACTCTGTATATAATAAAATAAAATTAAAAGCAAAACAAAACAAACAAAAAACAAACCTCCAGGAAATACAGAACTCTCTCACCCTTCAATAACAGGCAAATAGACTTTTACACAGCTGATTAATTTTCCACCCAAATTAACTATTTCCACAACAGACCTGAGATAAATGACTGATTACACCCTTTTGAAACAATGAAAAAATGCTAGAGAAAACATAACAAAAAAACCCGATAATTCTAGTACACTTAAACCGTTGGAAATCTTCCACATTTGAATTCAAGAGATCTTATAAAGGAAATCAATGGAAGAGGTACATTTTCCTGCTCAATCCTTGCACCTGTAGAAGAACAGCACAGTCCACAGAGATACTAATGGCTACCATACCTTGTTTCAAGGTACGAAACCTTGAACCTAAATCTGTATTTCAGGGTCACAAATTATACATCCTATTAAATTCCAATACGCTAAGTTTACAGGCACATACACACACATTTTAAGAGGTATGCTATTGTCTAGGAGGTAGGTATAAATAACCACCTGTGCTTCCTCCCCTGATTACATTTCTAAAAAAGCTTAGTCACTGCATGTAGCTTCTGGATGTCTTGTCTCCCACAGCTAAACTTACAGCTGTTTGTGAATAATCTTTGGAGATTATAACAAAAGACAGCATTCTAAGCTGGGACGTATGTTATCTAAGCACGTATGTGACAGCAGTGTCTTAAACTGCACCCCTCAGTGGTGTTGAGAGTTGTGATTGGTAAAATGCTTTATTTGTGTTTTGTGGCTGCAAATATAAAGCCTTTTTTGATTTAAACTTGCTTTTTTTCAAAATTCAGCTGCCTTTAGGATGATAATCTCACTTGCAGAACATCACTGGATAAGCACTTCATAAAACATGTAGGAGGATCGGGCAGCAGAACACAAGTTTCCCCCTTCTGAATTACCACAGACTCCAGAGTCCCTCCTGTCCTCACAAAAGCCTAACAATCAGATTTTTGAGAATTTCAAAAGATAAAGGAGTAAATCCATACAGCAAAACAAACAAATGAAACTCTTTCCAGTCTTGAGTATCTTGAAATCAGGGAGGATTGAAGGCCTGTGCCTGCCATACAAATGGTTACTGCTGCTGTACATACAACCTAATTGTGTAGGGGAGCATTGGTCGTACTCCCAGCTCACCTACAACTTTTGTGCCAAATGTTAGATGGGAACAGCTGATTTTTGGGTTCTACTGGAACCTACCAGGAATAGCTGGCTGAGCTGCTTAAGCAACAACAATATATAAAAATCCTGTATATGCATACAGCAGCAATATAGGCACAAGAAGTTGCATACATTTCTGGACTCATGAAACTGATGCACTTCTTGTTCCCATAGATCAATGCAGATTCAGTCATAATGGAAAAAGCATATGTTTGTCCAATTATAACTATCTAAAACTTTGTACTGCTTTACTGTAGAAATGGTTATTTGAAATATAGTTGTCAACAAAAATCAGAGTTAGCAAGAATACTTTTTACTTCTCTCCATGGAGTGTTGAAAACATGCAACTGTATTTACCTTAAATATGCTAAAACATGACAATTTAAAAGTTTATGTGCCCATGTTCTCTGAAGCACTTGTGCCAATTTTCAGATGTTCAGCATAACCCCAACACTTGACAGAAGAAGCAACTATTTTCTAAAAAATATGCTTACATACAAATAAGGATGCTGTAAAATACACTTCCACTTTTGGGTTTTTCCCTTCTGCTTTTCTCCTTGACTGTAACCGTGATCTTAACACAAAAGAGGGTAAAACTGGTTTCGTTATAACCTTATTTGCATTTTAAGAGAAATATGGAAATACCATTCATTCCCTACCTCATGATGTCTTTAGCCAATTGGGCTTCACTGACAACTTACTGCCACCAGCCAAGCTACTGTCTTAAACACTACCTGTTTGAAAGTGACAGCTTAGTCCAATAACTGGAATGATTTCATCCACAAAAATTCATGTTCTCCAGTAAAACAACACAACAACCAACCACACACCTTCTTCCCTACAATCGATCTCAGCCATACTAGCTCACCGAAACTAATAATAGCTATCAATTGCTTCTCAAGGCTGTCAGTCCCTAAACCCTGCGGATTATTTCCTTACAACACAAACTGGTTCTGTTATCAAATGGATCCATCTGTGATATACAGTTCAGTTTTCAGCTAACGCTCAGCAACTTTTCACTTTTCACAGCAGTAGCATGGCTGATTATCAGATGTAAATGACTCGAGTTTTGTAAGTGTTAATTAAAAAAAGCCATAATCTTTGATCCTTGTTTCCAATTTCACTCTGGACACCCCGGTCTCCCATACAGTACCTGCAACATTAAATCGTCGGTGCAAGTAAGAATTACAGCAATACATTCACCACAGAGCTTTGTCCTGGAAATACAATTACTTTGGAACATTTGAAGACAAATAACAGGCTATCCCACGGATGATGCGCATACTTTCTGTACTGAGGAAAAAAAACGTGCACTGGGCTGTGTCGATGAAATGCTGGCAGTAACTTCCCAGGAAGTTCCCTCGGGAACACTGCAGAACTCACAGAAGGGCTACAGCCTATACGGAGATGACTGTCAGCTCGGTGTCTGCTCAGGGTAATTAATGGGCGCTTTGCTGACGAGCACAGACGCTAGGCCGGATCGGAGCCGCCCGGACGCCGTATCCGCTCCGCACGGCACCTGCCTGGGTCCCCGCCGCGTCCGGCAGGCCGGGAGGGGACGGGACCGCATTTCCCCGGAGCCGCAGGCGGCCTCCGGGCAGGCCATCCCCGCTCGCCCGGCCCGGCCTCCCCGTGCTCCCAAAGCCCCGGCCCGGGCATACCCGCCCCCGCACCTCGTACTCGCGGATGTTGTTGGAGGTGACAAAGATGCCGATGCCGATGGGGATGAAGATAAGGCCGATGATGAAGAAGGCCGGCAGCACCGTGCCCGCTGTCAAGATGGGCTGCCAAGCCGGCAGCCGCTGCTGCTTGAACGCGGTGTTGTCGGGCTTGCGGGTCTTCACGGCGCCCCCGCCGCCGCCCACCGAGCCTCCGCCGGGCACCCCGACGCCGCCCGAGGGGTGCCCGTCCGCCTCCTCCTTGGCGCTGTAGTTCACCGCCATGGCGCCACCGCCGCCGCCGCCGCGCGACACGTGACCGAGGCCACCGCGCCTGCGCACTNCGCGCCCGCCCCAACCATGGTGTCATGGAATCACGGGAAGGTCAGGATTGGAAGAGACCCGCCAGATCATCCAGTGCGAGCATCCACCCGGCACTGCCACTGGGACCCCTCAACCACGTCACCCAGTGCCAGATCCAGTCGCCTCTTGAACACCTCCAGGGATGGTGACTCTTTCACCTTCCCGGGCAACCTCTTCCACTGCCTGACCTCCCTAGCAGTTGTGAAAAACGAGGTTCACTTTCCTGGTAGACTTTAAAAGGTTTAATAAAAGACAATAAGAGATAAACAATAAAGCAAAAGGCTATGACGGCCGGGTGCTTGGCATTCAGCCAAGAGCACACCTGCTCTATTGGAGACACCCCTTAAATTCATCAGCCCGTTGCATATTCATAAACCTGTCATACATTTTCAAACCTTTCTATAATCTGTTTTCCATATTTCAGGAACTGTTTTACATGGCCACTCCTTGAGTCTGCCTTTTTAGAGAACACGTGTTTCTTGGCTGTGGTTTTAATTTATTTTTCTTATCAGTCCTAATTTGGGCTGTGGTCTTCAATTTCTACAGACGGTCAGTGCTGGTAACTGGTATATCAATGGCAGGTGTTTTCACTGGGAGTTATGCAACCAAGCCGGTAGTTCACTTACTACAAAGACATTTCATCAGCCTATGTTACTCCTAAAGAAAACTGTATCTTAAAAACCATTTCAACACCACACATATAGTATCCACCCTAATATTTGTGAAAAGCCATAATATGTATTTATAACACAATGAATATAGTTTTCTTATATCTAGTTTTAATCTCGCCTGTCTCAGCTAAGGCCATTTCATGCTCTCCTCACTGCAGGCACAGCAGAACAGACCCTTCCCACTCACCCCAGCCTTTTCTCAGGGAGTTGTAGAGAGAATGATGTCCACCCCCAGAGCCTCCTTTTCTTCAGGCCAAGCACCCCCAGCTGCTCCTCACAGGACATGTCCTGTGTGCTATGGCAGGCTCTGCTCTGGTGCCCTTAGGGCAGGGGTCCTGCCACCTCGTGCCCAGGGCTGGGGTGAGACCCAGACCCACAGCCTTGTCACCCCCACTCAGTGCTCCAGGGGGGTCCCCCTGCCCTTCATCATCCCTGTTGGCATGAGGAGCAGTGCTGGCCCAAGGCAGCATCCATTGGGTCAAAATGGAGAAGTCAGCTTCGGCTTCCTACCCTCATGAATAGGATCAGTGCCACTGTAGAGATGTGATAATGCACAAGAGTTCTGAGAGCTTCTCTGAATGGCACTGTGTGTGCCGACCACCACTTTTGGGAGCTGTTCTGCTCTGTACTCCTCCTCTGCTGTCAGGACGTGTGAGTGAATCAGAGCAGTGAATACAGAATCACAGAGTGGGTAAGCGTGGAAGGGACCACAGCGGGTCACCTGGTCCAACCTCCCTGCTCAGGGTCACCCCAGAGCACATGGCACAGGACTGCATCCAGACGGTTTTTTAATATCTCCAGTCAGGGAGACTCTATAACCTCTCTGAGAAATCTGTTCTAGGGCTTAGTCACTCACACACTAAAGTTCTTCCTCATATTCAGGCGGAACTTCCTGTGCATCAGTTTCTGCCTGGTGCCTCTTGTTCTGCACCACTGAGAAGAGTCTGGCTCCCTCTGACTCGATACCCACCCTTTAGATACTTGCACATATGGATGTTGTTGTTTTCCTGTAAGGAGCTAATCTGACTGCACAGATTAGCTAATAATAATATTCAATCTAAATAGAATCACAGAATCAATTAGGCTGGGAAAGACCTCTGAGGTCATTGAGTCCAGCCTTTGACTGAACACCACCATGCCACTACACTATGGCACTGGGTACCATTTGCCGTCTTTTCTTAAACACCTCCAGGAGCAGGGACTCTACCAACCCCTCAGGGCCAGCATGTTCCACTGGTTAAAACCCCTTCCATGGAGAAGCAGTCACCTTGTGGAACATAGTGTGAGAGTATGTACTTGTAGCCCAGAATATCTGCTTTAGCAGGCATTGCTCAAGCTAATGCAACATTGAAAGTCCATGTTTGTCACTTTATTGGCACTTCTACATTAAAGTCTGTTTTGTGAGGACTTCTCTAGTCCTTCCTATGTAGTCACTCTAGAGCGCTGCCAAAATCCACATTCAACAAGTATTTATGAATTTACTTGATTTCAAGAAAAAAAAGTAATTTGAACTATGTAATTAAATAACTTTATAAGTATGTAGTCCAACCTGAAGGCTTTTTAGCTGGCTCTGGAACAGTTTTTGTAAACTAAATGCCTTTTAGTTCTCTGGAGCACAGAGAGCATCAGTGAAGACCACTGGGGGGAGCACATGACTTGTGCAAATGTTCGCTCTGGAGGCACAAAAGGCTTTTTTGACATAGACAGCATACGAAATTTGGATATATATATAAACATCTAAAATGTAACCATTAATTCGGTGCCTAAATAATTATATAGGGTACAAAAGTTAATCATATTCCTTGTGGCATCTGTGGTAAAACTATATTTCGTTCCTATTTTATCTTTTCCACTATCTTGTGGACCCCAACTTTTGCTGCCAATCCCCCTAGATAAGCCCCTTGTCGCTAGTACCACCCTTTCCTTTATTACCTTCTGTTTGCAATTATTACCTTCAGCTATAGTAACTTTTATTCCCACAGCCTCACAGAGAATCCAGGGAGATGCAACCTGGGGTCCCAAAAGAACAAGACTGTTTGTAAACCTGTGGTGACAGATGGCAAGAAATTTCTCTGGCAGCAGGATAACCAGGGGCAATATTGGGAAGCTGGAACCTGATGCTCTCAGGTGTGAGAGGACTGGCAAAAGTGGGCATGTGAAAGTTGTCCAATTATGTTTCACAACAAGACAAAAAGAAAACTCACGGGCTGTAGAGTTTCTCTCTAGAAATCTAAGTATTTGGGATTTTTTCATAGATTTAAACTTTATATTTTATTACTATAATTATACTACACGGGTCTTTCAGTAAGAGATCTCTAAGGGAAAAGTTCTTTCACTGGTTTTCCATTGCTTAAAAGCTACTGATATCTATAGCCTCTACATTATCTTAGTGTGAAAGCACTTCCCAATTACCTCCTTTAAAATTACAGTGCTTGTAGAAATTAATCACATCTTTAGTCTATATTAATGGATTTCTTCCTGAGTGTCCCCAAAATACAGACTAGTTATGTGGGCTAATGCACTTTTTTTACATATTTGTCTTAGATTCACATCCAAGTTAGGTAATGTAAAAAATTGACCAGGAACATAAATGCAAGATGAAATCACCGGTCTCCTACTCCGAAGTGTTGCAGTTCATCAAAAATATTTTAAAAATATTTCAATACACCATGATTGTATGTATGCTTTAAACAAAGCTTTATTTTGGGAAGTTTAAAAACTTAATGTAAGAGCAAAACCATAAATGTTTCTGTATTTGTTTATGAATCATAGTCTTACACTCATACTGAATTGGTTTTATATTAAAATTTAGACAAGGAAAAATATGTTCCAACTTCGACTGGGACCTTTTAAATCTAGACTCAGTTTTGGAATAAGTTTTTATTTGTGTCCTACTCATATTTAAAAGCTGAAGTTTATTTCAGGCTTGTCACCGTCACTTTCAAATAGCCAGGAATTTCAGTCCAGATGAGCTTAGTGTAGATCTTAACATAGATACGTTTCGATTCCCAAGTAATGTTTTGAAAATAGAAGATCTGGGTCACTACAATGCTCATTCTGCTGCGCTGTAAACTGAAATGTGGCACACACTAAACTTTATTCACCTCAGCTGTATTGCTCTCTAAAAGCTGGAATTCTTCTCAGCTTGCACTAAAATATGATCTACAGACACAGCTACGTTATTGGCATACATTGTCTGCTGTACAGAAAAAGCCCCACTCCTTAAAAAACACGGTGTACCAGCTAAGCATAAGTTACACTAACAAAATTACTCTTCAGCCGGGATAAGCAGCACTTAATTTTGATTCCTCAGTATGGCTGTATTAGTAAACTCTTCACAATGGAGATCAACTCCGAGAAAGTTCATACAGGTCCCAGAATATCCTGCTTCTCTAGAGTGTCAGCATTTGCTGTAGAACTCATATGTAAAAGGAAAAACAGCTCCCGTGGCTCCCATGAAGACCAAATTGACCACGGAGCAGTGTGATATTCCAGCTTCAAAGATGGACCAACCTAACCATCCCAGTGGGATGCTGCATTAATGCTCTCTTTCTGGCATCTCACAGCACATCTCCTGCAAGCAAACACTGTTTTCTTTCCAAAAAATAGTAATTTCTCCCAGTAGCTTCTGCAGTTAAAGATCTGCAGTATTTTAAGTGTGTGCCAATGACTTAGATTAAAAATCATTAGTTATGAAATGTAAAAGGAAAAAAAGACCCTGCCTGGATTGCATGTAGCTTTATTTATCATTCATTCAAAAATCATCCTAAGTATAGGTGCCACGGGACTCTCTGAATGCTATTTGAGAAGCTACAGCCATCAGTGTAAAAGGGGACCCTCAGCGTGTGGCAGTGCCTGGTGTCTAGTCCAGGTGCTAGTCCAGGACTAAAGATTCTGACAGTACCAGTCGAGCATCTCTGCCGGTGCTGTGAAAGCACAAGGTTAGAAACAATTAAGTCAGTAAGGGCTTGGTGATTGATCCATCTCTGTATCTTAACTTCTGAGCTTACAAGAAAGATGGAGAGATTTGCATGGGCATGTAGTGACAGGACAAGGAAGAGTAGTTTCAAACTGAAAGACAGTAGGTTTAGATTAGATATTGGGAAGAAATTCTTCACTGTGAGAGTGGTGAGACACTGGAACAAAATGCCCAGAGAAGCTGTTGAACAGCTTTCCTGGAAGTGTTCAAGGCCAGGTTGGATGGGGCTTTGAGAAACCTGATCTAGTGGAAGGTGTCCCTGCCCATGGCAGGGGGATTGGAACTACATGATCTTTAAGGGCCTTCCAGCCCAAACCATTCTATGATTCTATGAATCAGTTTCACCCTGTACATCACTGTGACACTGTATGAGACACCAGTCAGAAAAAGGAACTTCCAAACACATATTCTGCCCCCATAAACAAATACATAGATGAGCACTGCCAACCTTAAGAATCTGGAGTTGAAATGCAAACACCTGATTACATTTGCATAGTTGTGAAAATTTATTAGTTACAGTGTAAGGAAAATCAACTTTTTTGGTACAGGCAGAAGTAAAAACATACTTTATATAGAAAAAAATCACAGCTTTAAAAACTGACTTACATTGTTTAAAATGAGTAAATCTGGTTGTACTTCAAGGCATTGGACTTCAATACTTAATTTTATGCCAAACCATCACACAGTGCAAGAAATGTTCTGCAACAAATTCCATACAGCAGTCTTCAGAGTATTTAGTCTCGCAGAATCTCATGGTGGCAAAAAAATGTACTGAATACTTTTCCATTTAAACAGAAAACATTGCTGAAGTTACATTTTTCTTTCTTCACATACTCTCTTTTACAAAAATATCAATTGCAAATTTGACAGTGTATTCTACAAATAAATGCATCATAAGCAATAGGAATTGCAACTTTGGCACAGCTACTTTACAAAGTGTATTATAAAAATAAATTATATGGCAAATATCAAACAAAATCAAGCACATGCCTTAGGCTTTGCAATTAGAAGTGAAATTCAGCTGGCAGAAAGACTGCTGCTCTCTCTCTGATTAGATACTTTTAAAATACCAGTAAGGCCATTCATTTTTAAAGCTCTTCCAAGAAAAAAAATATATAAAACCTAATGGAAGCACTAATACTTCCACAAGTAATCAGTAGCACAAGTGACCCTGGTGTTGACGGCAGAGAGCTTCTACAGTGATCCATCCACAGGCATGGAGGGTAGTGCACACAGAGAGCTCTAGCGGGCGGTAACTCATCTAGAGTTCACGCGTAACTGGTGAATGATGACACTCTCTAAAAGAAAAGAGAGCAAAACATTCGGGTTTATGAAGCTACAAACGCATTGCAACTTACTTTAAAGAAGAACAATTACAGTGGCAGTGCAAGGCATTTTTCTAAAATAGTCTCAGTCTTGCAAACTTAACTCTCACATCAAGGGCTCAGAGGGCCTTGGCTTCCACTCCAGTGTCAAGACCATCATTTGGTTGTCCATAGGGGAAAAAGGAGCAATACACGTGAATGGATTAAAGCAGTGGGACACCAAAGTTTCAGTTCCACACCCAAACTAGGTAGAGAAAAACTTGGAGTTGGGTGTCTAGTATCTTATCTAAGCAGCTTAATCATAAATCTGGTGGCAATTCATAAAAAAGGGATGAGGAAGAGGTATGGGGCCATTTCACATTTTTTTAAATTTAAACTTGGCTTAGAAACCTATGCTGCGTTTATTCAACAAGTCTTCTTGAATTTTGCTACTGACTTTAATGGGGATAATCAGCCACAGCATGCAAAACTATGTGTTAGTATTTTCTTTAAAAGTCTGGATTTAATTTTGCCCTGTATGTAGCATCAGAGGTCCCTGACTCTGATTAATCCCTAGGCTCTGCTGAAGTACTAATGGCCTGGTCTTCTGTTCTTCTACCTATATATACAGCTTTTACAGGCAACTTTTTAAATATAAGAATTTACCTGTCAATTAATATTTTTCTCTGAAAAGTGTATTTTATGCATTTCAAATAATGTAACTGTTCCAATACTAATTAAAGCATACAGTTATACATTTTCAGAAATATTAATCTCAATTGAAATTACTTTTGTTACCTTCCTTTCTTAATAGTCTTAAGATTTTTCAAAATTCACGTGACCCAAGAAATAACACTATTGATATAGTTTTTGCCTTTTACATTTTTATTGACTTCTGCCTTTATCCGCTTCCTAACTAATCTTTGCAAGGTGTTTCATGAAGTTACATTATAAGAAGAAAGAAAAATGAAAATATTTCCCATGTACTCATACTGCTAGAACTCTGCCACTAGATGGCAGATCCCAGTGCTGCTTTTCATACGTGGTGAAGCAACAGCAGGGCTGAGGCAACGTCCAATAAAATACGTTACGGCAAATGAAATAATTGCATTTCCCGAAGTGAAAGTATTTCTTTTCCATAAAATTTGTCAATAACAAATTATTTTCAACAGGAAATGTACACCAGTTCTACCACATTTGAGTAGTGAATGTGAAAGAACCACAAATTATTGTATGATTTTACCTTACAGCCAGTGCTGTTCTAACTTGAAGCTCTTGTGGAATATGACGTTAAAAGCTGCATTTACAAATTATTTTATTAATATTAAAAATATTATTTTTTA